>OX183139.1:39134695-39454695 GCA_945261195.1 Cryptosula pallasiana | reverse complement strand
TAATAACAATAATAACAATAATAACAATAATAACAATAATAACAATAATAACAATAATAACAATAATAACAATAATAACAATAATAACAATAATAACAATAATAACAATAATAACAATAATAACAATAATAACAATAATAACAATAATAACAATAATAACAATAATAACAATAATAACAATAATAACAATAATAACAATAATAACAATAATAACAATAATAACAATAATAACAATAATAACAATAATAACAATAATAACAATAATAACAATAATAACAATAATAACAATAATAACAATAATAACAATAATAACAATAATAACAATAATAACAATAATAACAATAATAACAATAATAACAATAATAACAATAATAACAATAATAACAATAATAACAATAATAACAATAATAACAATAATAACAATAATAACAATAATAACAATAATAACAATAATAACAATAATAACAATAATAACAATAATAACAATAATAACAATAATAACAATAATAACAATAATAACAATAATAACAATAATAACAATAATAACAATAATAACAATAATAACAATAATAACAATAATAACAATAATAACAATAATAACAATAATAACAATAATAACAATAATAACAATAATAACAATTATAACAATTATAACAATTATAACAATTATAACAATTATAACAATTATAACAATTATAATAATAATTATAATAATAATTATAATAATAATTATAATAATAATTATAATAATAATTATAATAATAATTATAATAATAATTATAATAATAATTATAATAATAATTATAATAATAATTATAATAATAATTATAATAATAATTATAATAATAATTATAATAATAATTATAATAATAATTATAATAATAATTATAATAATAATTATAATAATAATTATAATAATAATTATAATAATAATTATAATAATAATTATAATAATAATTATAATAATAATTATAATAATAATTATAATAATAATTATAATAATAATTATAATAATAATTATAATAATAATTATAATAATAATTATAATAATAATTATAATAATAATTATAATAATAATTATAATAATAATTATAATAATAATTATAATAATAATTATAATAATAATTATAATAATAATTATAATAATAATTATAATAATAATTATAATAATAATTATAATAATAATTATAATAATAATTATAATAATAATTATAATAATAATTATAATAATAATTATAATAATAATTATAATAATAATTATAATAATAATTATAATAATAATTATAATAATAATTATAATAATAATTATAATAATAATTATAATAATAATTATAATAATAATTATAATAATAATTATAATAATAATTATAATAATAATTATAATAATAATTATAATAATAATTATAATAATAATTATAATAATAATTATAATAATAATTATAATAATAATTATAATAATAATTATAATAATAATTATAATAATAATTATAATAATAATTATAATAATAATTATAATAATAATTATAATAATAATTATAATAATAATTATAATAATAATTATAATAATAATTATAATTATAATTATAATTATAATTATAATTATAATTATAATTATAATTATAATTAATAGACAGAACATAAGTGAGTACATATCGAGATAATGCGTAGACAGTGAGTTAATATCTCAGACAATGTGTAGACAATGAGAACAAAGGGTGAGACGATATTGAGTCAACGGCTTAGACTAAGTACGAATAATAAGAATAGAGTTTGCCAGGTGCTGGCGTCCCTCACAATAGTAGTAAGCAAAAGTAATTAATATATTGATTGTTATTATCATAATTTATTACTATGAATTATAATTATTATTATTCTATTCATAATAATAATATTATATATATATATTATATATTTGTATTTGAACTTTATAATCATGGCATTTTATTTCTTATTGAAAGTATTTACTCAGTAATAAATAATAATCAAAACATCAACTATAATAATAATAATATTAAGTATTATTACAAATAAATAATTATTATTATAAATAATTATTATAATTATTATTATAAATAATTATTATAATTATTATTATAATTATTATTATATTTATTATTATAATTATTATTATAATTATTATTATAATTATTATTATAATTATTATTATAATTATTATTATAATTATAATTATAATTATAATTATAATTATAATTATAATTATAATAATAATTATAATAATAATTATAATAATAATTATAATAATTATAATAATTATTTATAATAATAATTATAATAATTATTTATAATAATAATTATAATAATTATTTATAATAATAATTATAATAATTATTTATAATAATAATTATAATAATAATTATAATAATTATTTATAATAATAATTATAATAATTATTTATAATAATAATTATTTATTTGTAATAATACTTAATATTATTATTATTATAGTTGATGTTTTGATTATTATTTATTACTGAGTAAATACTTTCAATAAGAAATAAAATGCCATGATTATAAAGTTCAAATACAAATATATAATATATATATATAATATTATTATTATGAATAGAATAATAATAATTATAATTCATAGTAATAAATTATGATAATAACAATCAATATATTAATTACTTTTGCTTACTACTATTGTGAGGGACGCCAGCACCTGGCAAACTCTATTCTTATTATTCGTACTTAGTCTAAGCCGTTGACTCAATATCGTCTCACCCTTTGTTCTCATTGTCTACACATTGTCTGAGATATTAACTCACTGTCTACGCATTATCTCGATATGTACTCACTTATGTTCTGTCTATTAATTATAATTATAATTATAATTATAATTATAATTATAATTATAATTATAATTATAATTATAATTATTATTATAATTATTATTATAATTATTATTATAATTATTATTATAATTATTATTATAATTATTATTATAATTATTATTATAATTATTATTATAATTATTATTATAATTATTATTATAATTATTATTATAATTATTATTATAATTATTATTATAATTATTATTATAATTATTATTATAATTATTATTATAATTATTATTATAATTATTATAATTATAATTATAATTATAATTATAATTATAATTATAATAATAATTATAATAATAATTATAATAATAATTATAATAATAATTATAATAATTATAATAATTATTTATAATAATAATTATAATAATTATTTATAATAATAATTATAATAATTATTTATAATAATAATTATAATAATTATTTATAATAATAATTATAATAATAATTATAATAATTATTTATAATAATAATTATAATAATTATTTATAATAATAATTATTTATTTGTAATAATACTTAATATTATTATTATTATAGTTGATGTTTTGATTATTATTTATTACTGAGTAAATACTTTCAATAAGAAATAAAATGCCATGATTATAAAGTTCAAATACAAATATATAATATATATATATAATATTATTATTATGAATAGAATAATAATAATTATAATTCATAGTAATAAATTATGATAATAACAATCAATATATTAATTACTTTTGCTTACTACTATTGTGAGGGACGCCAGCACCTGGCAAACTCTATTCTTATTATTCGTACTTAGTCTAAGCCGTTGACTCAATATCGTCTCACCCTTTGTTCTCATTGTCTACACATTGTCTGAGATATTAACTCACTGTCTACGCATTATCTCGATATGTACTCACTTATGTTCTGTCTATGTTTTGTCCCAGTTCTATTGCTACGAGTGTCTATCTAGAACAGTTCTATGATGTGCCCAAATAATAATTATTATTATTTTATGTTTCTACTTTTTCCACGATTTAATTATATAAATGCATTTTGGTGCTAATGTAAGGACAAGGCGTGGCTTGCTCCAATGTTTTCTCAGGCGTGGTTTAAGTAACTTGTACCCGCCTACCCTGTATAAATATCTATGTTGGTATAATAAAAATCAGAGTTAGCCTGGCTCTCAGAAGATTCTTTCTCTCAAGAAGCAAGCACAGCTAGAAGCAACAAAGCTACAAGCGCTGACCTGGTCGACTATTGGCAAGCACGAAGCTAGGTGGAAAGTGAGAACGGTTCGCCCTATCACTGCGTGTTCCCTCACCTGAGGTGAGAAATACGACACAACGCTTAGTGCCCTAATAGTTCGGCTCACATCAAATTCGGATTCGGGGAATCCAAAACAAGTTAGGTAGCAATAATTACAGTGCAATTATTGTCGATCTCGACTGAGTCAGATTCGACCTCAAATAATTCCAGCACAATTATTGTCGGTGGCAACAGTTCGAAACAAACTATAAACTAGACAATAACTCAGCACGAGTATTGTCGGTGGCAACAGTTCGCAACAAACTATAAACTAAACAATAATTACAGCGCAATTATTGTCGGACTTAGACATGTTCGGACGCAGCCAATAATTATCAAATAATTATTGTAAACTGCCAGCAATCAGATTCGGCCGCACCCATAACTGCACAAGCCAATGTACGCACTCTAAACAATAATAGCACATTATTGAGCGCTGACTTAGGGTCGAGATAGAGTGCGTCGGGAGAGCGTACAGGTGGCTACCACCCAGACACAAATCCTGTACACTATTATACTAATTAATTAATGTTTGAACGGCAATAATAAAAATGGGTTTATTCCATCTCAAATTTTTTTATGTAATGATCGATTATTATTATTAATATTATTATAGTTACTATTGCATTTTTATATATTACATTATATATGCATCATTCCGCATTTTTCTTTATGTATTATTCACGATATGAATAATCATAATTAATAACGGTTATTGGAATGAAGGTAAATAGGACTTAATATCAAAATGAATGAATGTGGACATAGCTGGAATGAACATTGACACCTCCTGGAATAAAAGTCGACAGCTAAAACAAACAAAATTTTGACGTTCATTTTCGGAAGTGTCAGCATTCGTTCCTGGCAACATACAAAATGTTCTTTCGACTTTCATTCCAGGCGACATGCGAAATATGCTCTCGACTCTCATCCCAGTAGTAAAAATGAGATATGTTGAATGCCCCCAACAGTGAATGTCGCCACTTCTGGAAATAAACATCAAAAATTTCTTCTCTATAGCTTAGTCAGCATTCAGTTCAGGTCTGTTGATGTTCATGCTAGGAATTGCCTTCGTTCAGTCCAGCGATGTCTGCGGTCTTCCTGTCGACTTTTCACTCCTGTAGTTGACATCCATTCCTGTCTACGTTCATTCCAATATTCTGAATAATATTGTTCATTTATTACAGTTTTTCACAACAAGTTTTATTTAAAGTTCTGATGTGGCTGTCAGTGAATGTTAGTTCATTAGTTGAGTGTCTATCTTGTATGCCTCAACTGCATGTACATGTAGATACATCGTACATCATCACTTTTTCTATCTCCCACTCTCTAACATTCATGACCTCTGTGATTGCTTGAAGGACAAGTTAAAGCGTAGTTTCTCTGTAAAACTTGCGTGTTAGCAGAGTCGATATAAATATTATATAGCATTTAAGTATATATTATATAGCATTTAAGTATATATTATATAGCATTTAAGTATAAAGAGTGGGTGTTTAGAGAGAGATGTTGTATATGAAATAGCTGTGTCAAGACTCTCTATATAAAAATCTATTACTATAATTGGAAATGAACAGTATTGTTGGAGTTGTGCACTCAAAACCATTTACTTCAGTCATTAAGATACAGCTCGAGTATGATAATTTTAAGGCATTATTCACTTGACAGCTGTTTGAATCAGCATTTTTTCGTGATGCCAAAGTCGACTATCAACAACTGGTTCTGATGAAAACATTAATTTGTCAATTAGAGTTAGTAGCTAAACCTTGATTGTTATCTTCTATTAGTCTATATTACGATAATTATTTTGCCTCTGTTAAAAATAAGCTGTTATCAGAATTGTTTTGCGTATGATGTGAGTGTCCACGGTGTAACCAGTAAAAAACGTTTTACATACAAATGTAAATGTGCACAAAAATGACCACACCAGGTACCTCCTAGAATGGCCATACGAGATACATCCTAGAATGTACCATACCAGGTACCTCCTAGAATGACCACACCAGGTACATCCTAGAATGTACCACACCAGGCACCTCCTAGAATGTACCATACCAGGTACCTCCTAGAATGTACCATACCAGGTACCTCCTAGAATGTACCATACCAGGTACCTCCTAGAATGTTCCATACGAGGTACCTCCTAGAATGTTCATTGACACAATGTTTACTATACCGTAAAGAAAAAACATTTCTACAGTCATTCTAGGAAGTGTTGATCTTTTTTAGTTTTCTGAATGTAGGGAACTTCTGAAATAAACAAGAACGATAGTTTTTATGTCAGCCGGAATAGATGTCACCACTTTGTAGAAAGAGCATAAAAGTGTCACTTCTTACTCCATTTGTTGGCCAAATTCCTCTGCATTTATTCCTGTTGCATTGGTGTAACTATTGCTATGTGTGTGAACTGTGGTACATTGGTGTAACTATTGCTATGTGTGTGAACTGTGGTACATTGGTGTAACTATTGCTATGTGTGTGAACTGTGGTACATTGGTGTAACTATTGCTATGTGTGTGAACTGTGGTACATTGGTGTAACTATTGCGATGTGTGTGAACTGTGGTACATTGGTGTAACTATTGCTATGCGCGTGAACTGTGGTACATTGGTGTAACTATTGCGATGTGTGTGAACTGTGGTACATTGGTGTAACTATTGCTATGTGTGTGAACTGTGGTACATTGGTGTAACTATTGCGATGTGTGTGAACTGTGGTACATTGGTGTAACTATTGCTATGTGTGTGAACTGTGGTACATTGGTGTAACTATTGCGATGTGTGTGAACTGTGGTACATTGGTGTAACTATTGCTATGTGTGTAAACAGTGGTACATTGGTGTAACTATTGCGATGTGTGTGAACTGTGGTACATTGAGTTTTGTGCCTTAAATATACAGACTGAATATTGTGGTTTGCATTATTTTGCTTAATTAGTTGTGATATTGTAACTATCAGGTCTTCTGTATTATTCATTGTTTGTGCCAGTGAGTATGGTGTCGGGGACTGGCAAGTCTATGGCAATAGTCACATAAGTCAGACCAAATGTAAGGTGTCGGGGACTGGCAAGTCTCTGGCAATAGACACATAAGTCAGACCAAATGTATGGTGTCGGGGACTGGCAAGTCTCTGGCAATAGACACATAAGTCAGACCAAATGTATGGTGTCGGGGACTGGCAAGTCTCTGGCAATAGACACATAAGTCAGACCAAATGTATGGTGTCGGGGACTGGCAAGTCTCTTGCAATAGACACATAAGTCAGACCAAATGTATGGTGCCGGGGACTGGCAAGTCTCTGGCAATAGACACATAAGTCAGACCAAATTAAAGCTAAATGTATATGATTATATCGGTGGTGTCAGTCTACCAAATGTGTGACTCTATATTTTGAAATTTGCATACGTTATATAAACAGCCATTTACTTTTGTTTTAATTTTTCATAGAAGCGTATTACTTCTTTATTGCTTATAATTTACAAAGTATCCTAGTCATATTTATAAATGCATTCGAAATAATGCAATCTCTACTCAATTGTTGACATCAACCTTAAGGACAAAGCTTTGCTGTAAGCTCGTAAATAAACATTTCAGTGTCACATGATACAACAGTCACATGACACGACAGTCACACAATACTGCCGTCACATGATACAATAATTAATGCTAATGCTCGGAATGCTAACTGAGGTTGCGTTATATTTTAGTAGAAATTTCTACCGCTTGAAATTGCAAAAACGACGTGCCTTCAGTTGGGTAGCCCTACACAATCGGTGCTGTCTTAATCATCAATACTTTTGTGAGAGTGGCAGCCGTCAGTAGCCTTCACTGCCAATATTACACCGGAAACTTCCAGTGTGTTTAAGCTCTAACATGGACATGTTGTACCAGCCACAATAGCTTAATATTAAATTAATATATACACATATACATACATAATTTATATATACACATACATATACATAATTTATATATAACACATGACATGTAGTATAACACGCACACACACATGACACGTTGTATAACATATATACAAAGTATATGCCGTATGTTTGTGTCTATTCCTATACAGCACATATAACGTACCCCAAGAATCATGTCCAAGGCTTCCAAAAGCAATTCTAAGGTTTTGAGCACCTGGACTCCTCTCAACAATGAGGAGTCTAACAAGAAAGTATTTATGGAGAGGAGAGAGCTCTTTTGTAAATGGGTGAGTGGCATTTACTTACCTTTATATTGTTGCAAGATGAGAAACTGTTTTTGATGTTCCTGAAGAAAAGAGCCTTGTAGCCTTTGATCATTAACAAGCCAATGACACAATCGGTTAGTTCGAGTGCTTTAACGAGCAGGGCTGCATAAATTTAAGTCTACTCGGGTTCCATATGTACTTACTTTGTATACTTACCATATATACTTACTTTGTATACTTACCATATATACTTACCATATATACTTACCATATATACTTACCATATATACTTACCATATATACTTACCATATATACTTACCATATATACTTACCATATACACTTACCATATATACTTACCATATGTACTTACCGTATATACTTACCGTATATACTTACCGTATATACTTACCGTATATACTTACCATATATACTTACCATATATACTTACCATATATACTTACCATATGTACTTACCATATACACCTACCATATATACTTACCATATATACTTACCATATATACTTACCGTATATACTTACCGTATATACTTACCGTATATACTTATTGTATATACTTACCATATATACTTACCATATATACTTACCATATGTACTTACCGTATAGACTTACCGTATATACTTACCGTATATACTTACCATATATACTTACCATATGTACTTACCATATATACTTACCATATACACTTACCATATATACTTACCATATGTACTTACCATATACACTTACCATATATACTTACCATATATACTTACCATATATACTTACCATATACCCTTACCATATACACTTACCATATACACTTACCATGTATACTTACCATATATATTTACCATATATACTTACCATATATACTTACCATATACACTTACCATGTATACTTACCATATATACTTACCATATATACTTACCGTATATACTTACCATATATACTTACCATATATATTGTATCAGTAGCTTTGCCCTGAAACTGTGGCCAAGGTCAGAATATTGGTTCCAATGATTGGTTGATTGTTCCTACTTTAGTTGTTGGCCGAACTTGGAGTTGTCCTCTACTTGCAATGATACAAATCACTCATAGATCTACAATATTGTGATGAAAATTATAAATAATAGTTGATTTAAGCAGGTGTAAGTCCATGAGATAGGGGCTTGCTCATAAACTAAGGCTATCTAGAAACATGTCTCTGCACTTAATTAACCCCTTCTAAGGAACAAACGTTGTTTGTATGCTGTTCTTCCTGTTTTTGTCGCTGTCAACAGTCACACTTCCAATAATGTCCTATGCTTGTGTTGCTGTCAGTAAACCAAGGCAATAAACAAATAGGCTGATGTTGTTGGAAGTCCATTGTGAAAGATTATCCATCGTTGTATTTGATTGAAAAATAATAATAATATTTATTTGTGTGACCTTTTCATTATTTGTTCAGCAATAATTGAACATCCGATAGTGAAATGTTCATCTAGGAGTAAGTTAATATATCTATTGATTCAATAGAATTTTGTGATAGATACTTTTGCGAATGTATATTTTTAGCTGGCCGCCGGTGGATTGATGGTAGATTGAGTTTCAATAGCATCTGCGCCTAGAATAGTGAGCACTCGGCATTTGTTGCACTTCGGCAATACCAAAAAATACAGTAGACAGTTGTAGACGCTAATTGAAACCACCCCCAGGCTATTAGTACAATATATATGATAGTAGTGTGGACTCTGATTGGTTGTCAGCGCTGTCAGCCAGTCTTATACGTGGATACTTGTAGTTTGAGAAGTGGAGTGAACCCCAGAGAAAGAAGGTGGTCAACGATGTGTTAAAGCTGAGCACTCTCTCTCAGCTACGTTTCACAGATCAAATGTTGTCCGAGCGTTTACCCACAAGGGAACACGACTTCACTCGAGTGCTGCCACGGGTGCTGACTCTTTACCTCTTCTCTTTCCTTGACCCTAGAACTCTCTGCAGGTGCTCACAGGTAAGTGCTGTCTGTGCTCCTCATTTGTCTCATTTTGTCATTGGTAGTTGTCTCCTCTCATTAGCAAACTGCCAAAGGTTGAGACAACTCCTTTTCTCATTGCGTGTTGCAGGTGTGTTGGTACTGGAAATATCTGGTAGAGTTGGATCAGCTGTGGATGGTGAAGTGTTTGAGGCTGGGTTGGACTATCCCTTTCTCACCTGGCCCCTATGAACACGGTCTATGGAAGAGAAACTATGTAGAAAATCTAAAAAGCCTGCAGTACCTCAAGACTCAGGTTTGATATCTGATAACTAGTTTGGGGGAATAGATAACCACCCTTGTGTATGTTTACTCTATGTCACTGCGCACAGACTGACACTGCGTTACAGGAGCTCTCCCCAAGCTAGTTGCATCAAACTCTATATAGCTTGAGTTGTATAAATGTAGCCTCAGGCTCCATGTTGTTGAAAGTTCATATTACAATGTCATTGCAGATGGACTTGAAACCGCCAACTCCAGAGCCGGTTGTTGTGCCGGAAGTGAGAATATAAATAAATCCTTGCAAACACTTACATATATACACATCTGTATACGTACATATATATACATATACACCAAACCACTATCCTTTATAGTGTAATTTTAAATCACAGAGCACCATATTTCTAGATATCTTACTTTGGGCTGAATCACTGCACTCGTTCTTTTATATGTCTATGGTTTTGCACTTGTTCTCTTATATGTCAATGGTTCTGCACTTGTTCTCAAATATGTCTATGGTTCTGCACTTGTTCTCTTATATGTCTATGGTTCTGCACTTGTTCTCTTATATGTCTATGGTTCTGCACTTGTTCTCTTATATGTCTATGGTTCTGCACTTGTTCTCTTATATGTCTATGGTTCTGCACTTGTTCTCTTATATGTCTATGGTTCTGCACTTGTTGTATCATATTTTGGTGTAAACGATGCTATACATTTGACATGCGTTCTCTCAGTCAACTGCTCCATATAATGTAAGTTAGGAGTTGTTTTCTCAGCGGTAAGAGAAGATAACTTGTACTTTTATGTTGTACTCTCTATATGTCTACAGATAAACATAGAAGATCACATGAGAAGTCTGTCGATGGGGTCCCCCAATTCATATCGGTCTATGCTCAACCAACAGTCTAGACCAGGCTCTTCCTACGCTGGTAAGAGGTCGGGTCCAGTTAAACCCGCTTGGAGAGGAAGTGATCCAGCGCCCAAAGACACATGGCGCTACAACTATCTCAACAATGACGATGATGTAGAGATCGTTAAAGCACTGTAAGTGGCCAGCGATACTTGAATATGTTTTAACAAAGTATGTAGAATGTTGCATTGATTTGAGGTTATTCCTTGTATATAGGAGAACGCATGGCATGTCTGGCCCCAAGTCTGCCAGTATAGCAGCTAACGCAAAGAGCAAAACAAAGACTGGCAAGCATGTACTTAATACCAAATCTAAGTCGCTGAGTGTAAGTATTTCTTTCTATACCGGCTACTAGTTTGAATTCACTGGCTTGAAACAAATGAACTGAGTTTGTCTCTTCATCGACTGCAACCAAAAATTTCTCAAGTTTGCTCGTTTTTTTTTCTCAGAAGTAATTTCTTTTACTATAAATTCAGCTCCTTAGCTGCCATCTTTTACTTCTAAATTTTGAGCGAAATCTATCATTTCTATTCACAAACATGTTACAGTTTGATATGGAGAGTCTACCAGCCACCGCCCGCTCTTCTACAACTCCTCAGGTAGTATCTCTGGCTAGACATGTTACTCACTGCACGTAGACAGCCTTAGAGGCTTTACATGCACGCGTTGTGTGGGGGTCAGCTAGTATTTATGGCATTGAACCAGGATTAGCCGCCTAGTTAGTTCAACAGGATCAACTGACTTGTTGTTGCCTGATTCAAGCTTGTAACATTGTTGGTCTACAGTAGCTATTTATTGCTTGCGTTCGAACACCACGTCTGTATCCGCTTGCTCCATTGTGGGAGGTCAAGGCCAACTTGTCTTTTACTAAACTCACCCAACATACTCAAGGCATTTGTGCTACAACGTTGTTCACTGGAGCTTGGTGTGTCGCCAGTTTTGCACCTACATGTATGTCTATGGCAATGCTTACATTGTGTCTGTTATTATAATGCTAAGTCTATGGTAGTTACTAGCATAAGTCTTAGGCCAACATTTGAGGCATTATGTGTATTTTGGTTGGGAAATGCTGTGCGTTTTTTATTGGGAGTTGCATGGCCCTTGTTATCTTAGTAACTTTTGAATGGATTTCATTGAATGATCGGTGTAGTGGGAGGAATTTTTTGTGTTGGATTGCTTCAGCGACCAAGTAACAATAATATATTAAATAATATTATACAAATACAAATGATAATAATTTTTTAAACTCTTCAAACCTGTTTTTGTTGGTGCTGGCTCCAAAATAATTATTAGCCGATAATAATAAAGATCAATAATAAAAAGAGCCGAAAATGAACAAGTCTAATAAAAAGTTCAAAGCAAAACACAGCTGATCAAGCTATGGGCCAAAGAGAGTAGTTAATATATACTACAATCTTTAGACCGGCAACTATTTGGTCGCCGAAGCAATCCCTTTAAATTATGCTACATATGCATCTACCGATTAGCTACCGATTTGTCCTTACTGATTGGAGATGACGTCCAGGTGTTTGACCAATTTTTTCCTTCGATTGCCATTTTCACGCAATACCAGTCAAACTCGCTGTATTCATACCGTAGTTAGCCATGGAGTGCTTTTAAACAATAAAGACTGGATGCTCAAAAACGACTCTTCGTCTATAAATAATTGCACTTGAGAAGCGGTTTTGTTGGAAACACTAAAATCGTTAGCAGTGATATGATTGGTCAATCACAACGTGTCTACCAATTTTTTGATGCGGATCAAAACCTGCCGATTACCTCAAATCAATTCCTACCGATTGTTTGTCGACTGAGCTGGAAAGAGAAACTGCAAAATCACCCAATCGGTAGCTAATCGGTAGATGTACATGGGGTATTAGGCCAACAAACCAACACAAAAAACCCTCCCACTAAACTGATCAACCAATGAAACCCATTCAAAAGTTGCCAAGATAACGAGGGGCATCCAACTCCCAATAAAAAAACGTACAGAATAATCCAAGAAAAATACGCATAATGCCTCAAATGTTGGTCTATTACTTAGGCTAGGTAGTTACCAGCCAAACAGCATAGTCAGGATCTAGTATATACATATACACTATACATATATCTAGTATACCTTATTATAATATACCTGAGTATGCGCTATATCTGAGTGTGTACCGTACCTGAGTATGTACTATACCTGAGTATATACTATACCTGAGTATGTACTATACCTGAGTATGTACTGTACCTGAGTATGTACCGTACCTGAGTATGTACCATACCTGAGTATGTACTATACCTGAGTATGTACTATACCTGAGTATGTACTATACCTGAGTATGTACTATACCTGAGTATGTACTATACCTGAGTATGTACTATACCTGAGTATGTACTATACCTGAGTATATACTATACCTGAGTATGTACTATACCTGAGTATGTACTATACCTGAGTATGTACTATACCTGAGTATATACTATACCTGAGTATATACTATACCTGAGTATATACTATACCTGAGTATGTATTATACCTGAGTATGTACTATACCTGAGTATGTACTATACCTGAGTATGTACTATACCTTAGTATGTACTATACCTGAGTATATACTATACCTGAGTATATACTATACCTGGGTATATACTATACCTGAGTATGTACTATACCTGAGTATATACTATACCTGAGTATATACTATACCTGAGTGTATACTATACCTGAATATGTACTATACCTGAGTATATACTATACCTGAGTATACACTATACCTTAGTATGTACTATACCTGAGTATATACTATACCTGAGTATATACTATACCTGAGTGTATACTATACCTGAATATGTACTATACCTGAGTATATACTATACCTGAGTATACACTATACCTTAGTATGTACTATACCTGAGTATGTACTATACCTGAGTATGTACTATACCTGAGTATGTACTATACCTGAGTATGTACTATACCTGAGTATGTACTATGCCTGAGTATGTACTATACCTGAGTATGTACTATACCTGAGTATCTACTATACCTGAGTATGTACCGTACCTGAGTATGTACTATACCTGAGTATATACTATACCTGAGTATATACTATACCTGAGTATATACTACACCTGAGTATATACTATACCTGAGTGTATACTATACCTGAATATGTACCATACCTGAATATATACTATACCTGAGTATACACTATACCTTAGTATGTGCTATACCTGAGTATGTACTATACCTGAGTATGTACTATACCTGAGTATGTACTATACCTGAGTATGTACTATACCTGAGTATGTACTATATTCCATCACCTGCTAATAGTTGTCCATCACTTGCTCTGATTGTCTACAGAAACTGAGTGCTGGTGAGACGCTAGAAGAGAAGATATATGGAGGAAGACCTGACTGGGCTAGACCATCCACAGAAGGAGTCTCTGCTGCCGACTATACTCTCAGCTCTAGGTCCAATGGAATTGTACACAGGTCTGTCAAAACAGCCTATGACAGCCCAGAAAGAAGCCAGCAGAAGCCTAAACTCTCTGCAAGATCAGACAGAGATTTACCCAGTGAGTGTCAACCTGATAAGTATGCAAATATCCTCATAGATTACATAACATATTACATCATGGATATACATAGTGGAGCAGGAGTAGGGAGAGGGTTGATTCTACAGGCCAGCTGTGCTGTGTCTACCGGTAACCAACCCCCCCCCCCCCCCCAACGCATGCAATAAAGTAATTTTGTAAAAGAAACTCATTCCACTAATGACTGTAGTTTGAGCCTCAGACCACACCACTATTAGCTATATTTACCCACCATACAGGATCTGCTCTGACCTGTATGTGTGCCTACCTAGACTTGGATCTCTGTTTTGTAACAAGTTTTTAGATGAAGTATAGGCTTCCTTCATAGACATCTATATTATAATAAACTTGCTAACGGGTCTTTTCAATCGACAAATTGCATTACAAAACATCCATATAAATATTTGATCGCGTGTTGTCTATGTTGCAGCTTCATCTGCCAGTGCCTTTGAGAGATTCACCCAGAAGCCTTGGAACATTCCAGACCAAGTGGACAGTGACTGACCCCCCCCCCCCACTTGTAATGTGTTGATATTAAAAGAGCTTTATTGAATATTTATTGAACTTTCTAGCAGAGAATTTCTTTTCTGGTTTAGAGACTTTTGTTGCATGATGAGTCAGTTTATATTTCTATAGAACTTTGTTTTGTCTGGTGAATGATGGAGAGTCTCTCTGTGCGTAGACAGGAAGCACCAGATATCTCTGTTTGCGTAGACCTCATTGCAGCCCTTCAGCTAGCAAAGTTGTAACACCTGTAGATACAGTGCAGCTGAATCCAGTTTTCCGTCCTTTTTACTTGGTTGTGTAAAACAAAGTACCCACAATTCCCTTTTTATCTTATAGTTATACTTTTATATGCACCAATTGACAACAGTTTTACATTCAACAACCTTCTACATGATTTCTTAAATACTTTATGATTGGTAGTTTGTTGTGCAGGGATAACCCGCCTGGAACATTGATTATATAAATATATTTAACCTCTGTCTTTGTGTATTTAACAGTCCCAACAAGTTCATTTGTCCCACATTATATCCAAGCAGTCAATAGTTTCTGGTCAATTCATTCGTGTTTAATATAAATGTGACAGCTGGCATCTAATGGTTTGGGAGTTGTCTTCTATCGTCGCTCCTTTACCAGGCATATACTCATAGCTACAGTACTTAGTGCAGCAATCATAATTGGTACATAATTGACTGGTTAGCACCATTCAACAGCTTTGCTTGTGAAACCCATCTGCTACGAACTAGTTTGGTTAGAATGAATACTTGGCTTATGCTCTTTTTTCTGTCGAGCTACCAGAGATGGATTACTTGATTGCATCAGATGTCTTAGCTTCTAGATATATAAAATCTAAAAATATCTGGAAAAATGTCCATCTGTTTGTGCAAATGTCATCCCCGTCTTATGGATGCCTAAAATGCAACGCTGAGAGAAATAACACCGTTGTAGAAACCTTCCATCGCATGAATCTATTGTTTGGGGGGGGGGGGGGGGGGGGTGTTATTTTCTACATTTGTTCTCAAACTTGAGATGTTTTTAGATTTAATATTTTTAATAATAATGATAGATGTCTATATGCCTGAGCCGCTACACTTGCAAACGATTGGCGCCTGACCTTTACGGAACATCTTCAGAGGGTTTCCACTTGAAGCAGGGTGTTTCCTGCCTTCTATTACAAACACCGTGAAACAGTGTCAGAGTAAAATCTGGGTCGGATTGTAACTGTTGTTATCAGTGTGACATCCAGCCAGGCTCACAAAATATATTGTATATGTGCTTGCCCATATACTAGAGTTCGCAGATATGTCAAAGCAATAGTAATTAGACTCCTACACTGTTTAGAACCCACTCTAAGTCTGTGTAAGTAGGAGGCGTGGGTGCAGATCTGGCTACCTCTGCTCCAAGTATGATATATGTAAGCTACATTTATAAACAACCATATGGTGATGCACAGTTTAAATCCTAGGCTGAGTATTGGTTAAAAATAGACCGTCTCAAAGATGAATAAGGAGTAAAAATACTGTCATCCAGTTTGAATACATCTGCTATAGTCTTCATTTGTAGGACCTTGTGGTGAATTTTGGTGCTCTGTTGTGACCAGTGTGTCAGGGAGGTGCCTCTCATAGCCATTTGGCATCAGGCAGACCTGCAGTTAGCAATGGCACACACCACAGAATGGACTGGCAGAGTTGCAACCCAATACAGAGCATATATGCCAGTACCAACAAAGTACCGGCACAGTACCGGACCATGGAGGGTATCCCGGGCCGGCGATAAGATGGTTGCCATAGCCAGAGGAGTAAGTTGTAGCCTAAGGACTTTAGCACCCCCTACCCACCTCTTAGATGGCTCCAGATACCAGTACTTAAAGACCAAAGGCTCTGAAAAGACCAAGGACCTACCTAACAGATAAACAGATGTCTAGTAAAAATTTACATTGGCTATGAGTAGTAATATATGAGCAGATCTCCCTACCAAGTGTTTTTTTGTGGATTTGATCTTGGAGTTTAGACAATGGGTTACGACGTTGGATGGATTCGCCGAGTTTATATTGTATTTTATTTGAGGGGTATTTGAGTGGCATTTAAGTGGCAATTGAGTTTTGATTATTTTTGTTACTTAACTTGAACTTATATGACATATAGATTTTGAATGTATGGCATTTAAGTTTTGATAATTTCTTTACATAACTCGAACTCATATAGCATCTTGAGAGGGAGGAGAGAGGAGATGTATCTACCTTGAATAAATACATTGATTAAAAGTGAATCAATGTATGACTATATACATTTATTACATAATAAGTAGGGGCAAAATCTCCTCATATAATATAGCTAGATACATAATTCGAACTCATATATACATTGAATGCTATAAAATATATTGGATGATGAAGTTAAATATTCATCTATTCGTTATCGATATTTATAAGGATGATGAAAGATTTCTTGTATTTTATATATATATAGTTATAGTAACTGTGGTAAAAGAAGTCTATTATGAAGGTTTTTATTTAAGCCAAAGTAGGTTCGGTAGATACTCCATCAGAACACACTCGTCTTTTAGCATAAAAATATGTGAGTCCTCGCTTTATTTGGCCGTATGTCAACATTTTTTGATCCTTTACTACAAATCCTCGATTTTTACCCATAAACGACTTTTTTGTGTTCAATACATTTAGATAACTGTCTTTGTTCAATTGATTAATTCGTTTGTTCAAACCTTTTGAGCTAAACTTGTTTCCTTTTTCTCCCCAGCAGTAATAGGATTTAGAGTTAAGAGCAACAATTCCATCTCCGATAAATTCCTCTTTAAACAATCCAGGTGTTCTTTTTCCATGTTTTAGTACTTTTTCACAACAGTCTTGCATGCTCCATTCTAAACCCATTGTTTTGGTTCTTAAAAACTCATCCCTATGTTTGTCACAGTATGGACGTGGAAACCAATCACCATATTCATTGTAAAACTCTTTTTTCATACTTGGTTTTACCAGTGTTTCTAATGTTCCGCTCAACGCCATGTATGCGCTATCTGTATCCATTTCAACATATTGGAAATCACTTCTGTCAATATATCTATAAATAAAAAGATTGTTTCGATTTCAATTATTTGGAAGTTTTACTTACTTATACATAATAATGGTAGGGAATTAGGTTTTACTTACTTATCCATAAAGTCGTAGTAAAACTGTAGCATTCTCAGTTTAGCATACTGTAGCACGGAAAAACCCAAGTGTACTGGAACGTTCATAGTTAGCTGAAATGATGGTGATACTGATTAGCAAAGTAAACTTGGAGAATATAAATTTTGAATTGCAAAATAATTGTTTTTAAAACTTACTAGTCGTTTACAGGTTACGATTTCATAAAAATCATCTGCTATCTCTTCCATGGAGATGAATTTGTTCCCTCTGATACGAAATGAAGCTTTTCTCGCCCCTTCGATGAACTTGATGGTGGTGTGTTTTTCTTTATCAGTGATTGTTTTTCCATAAGCAGCATTTCCTACCAACTTGCTAGTAGTAGCGAGTAATTCTTGACTAGGATCTACATCTCCCATTCGCCTAGCGCCTGAAACTGATGTTCCAAAAGCTTCAAAAGCTTTTCTAGGAATATATTCTATTAGCTGACAAACTTTGGTGACTTTCAATCCTTGTTTCAAGTACCATTTTAACAAAGGACTCATTAGCAATATCTTATCTCCGTACATACTTCCAACTAATGAGCGTTGAGGAGTCTTTAAAAACCCTTCGGCTTCAGCAAAGACTTTCATTTCTTCGCTCAAGTGTTCTCTGGTTAACATCGTATTTTTAAAAATCGGGGGCATTTCGGAGAACTTTTCTTCCTCTTCCTCAGGAACTTCGATGTCACATTCAACAAATCTGAAGAATTCCTCTGATTGAACTCTCAACAACACTTCTTCTTGATTTAGTTTTTTTTCAAGTATTTTAGGGTAAAAAGAATTGTAAAACGTGTTGACAAATTTTTGTAAATTTGTATGAGTTTTTACACGTTTCATCCACTCACACTCCCAAATCGAGATTACAGTGTAACCTAGCGCTCGAAGATATTCTTCATTTTCCATCGTAGTTTTAAACAGATTTGCTTTTGATTTTCTTCCACTAGCTTGAAGCTCTTGTTCTTTAGCATTGTTATAAGAGCAGTTGTGTCCATGCCAAAAACACCCGTGGAATTGAAAGACATGACGATTTTCAACACAGAATCCATCAACTGGTAATCCTCGCTGTCCAAGAGCAACTTCTCCTCCATTGAGCTGATGCTTGATATTGATTTTTTTTGAAAACATTTGGAACTGTAACCAACTATGAGCTACCTTGCTAAATTTTACTGGTTCAGCAACAAAGGAGTTTTCGATTTTTCTTCTTCGATGATAACCAGTAGGCATTGATTGCATCATACACCATAAATAGAGCGCATTTGCATCAACTCCATAGATTCTATCACAAACTTTTGCTTCTTTTCCCAACCAATGTTGTCTAATTTTAGTTATACCTTTTTCGTGATATCTATGCATCACTAGACTTGGTCCACCAACTATGTTTTTCTTTATTAGAGGATAAAGTTCTGCATTGCAGTTGTCAATCAGACAAATTGGGAGAGTCTGTCGAAACGAGTTACCAAGTTCATGGAAATCCAAGTGTGTAGAGAGGTATGGAGGAGGTGGTTGAGGAGCTTTGTTGAACATCCATCGAATCGCTAATCCTGGTAAAGATATACCGTCTTTTAATATATCAATCCCATGCTCTCTGTAGATCGATCTTTGTCTTTCCAACGCTTGAACAAATGGTTTTACATGCAAGTTGTTGTACCATTTTAAAAAATCCCTCATTGTCCTCATGTCGTTATCTTTCCACGCTTCTTGACAAATCATGTACTTTTCTTCACTGATGTTTTTTTGTTTTAAAGAACTGTAAAAAGCTTCTCTTGGAGGTAGATGTTCTTGATTAAGTTGTTCCAAGTCTTTCATCCATTCATAAGGAAAAAATCCTTTTCCGGCTTCACATTTGTATGCTTTGAGATACATTTCATAGCTATATCCAGGAGCGATAAAGTTTGTACAATCTAAAAACAAAAAAGATCCTATTCCGATAACAGGCATCTTGTTTCCTTTTTTTATAACAAAATCAAAATCTTTGCCGGAGACATCTTTCAATTTTTGAAGCAGTTTTCCTTTCATCACATTGACATCATAAGTCTGTGAATTGAATCCTAGAATAGGAAGTTTTTTCATATAGCTGTACAAATCATCCAGAACTTTTTCAGCTCCTGTTCTCCGTCTGAAACGATTTTGTTCATAATCAGTACGAAACTTTTCTTCAGCTTTTTCCAATCGTTGTAATTCACCTTCTATCTGTTTTATGATTTGTGAAAATTGTTCTTCCAATCGGCTATATGATTCTTCACTAATATCTTCCAAGTATTCAATGAACTTTTCAACACACTCATCATCATCCCCGTTATTGACAATACAACGTGGGTTGTTGAAGCCCGGTACATTTGAACAAATTGAAATACTTAAAAGTTGATGCTCGTTAGTGTAAATGGTTATGTCTGTATCTCGATCTTTTTCGCAATTAGGTAACAAACACTCTATATCAAATGTTGCAAAAAACAGAAAGTATCTCAAGGAATCATCTGACCCAATATCTATCCCGAATTGAATCTTCAGTTTGTCGAATATTGTAGCGGTAGGTTTGTATTGCCCTGCAGAAAACTCCAGATTTGTTGCGTCTGAGATAGAACATCTGTGTCTTTTCAAATTCCCCAATCTGTCATAACAAGTAGAACACGTTGGACATCTGTAGCTTCTGACATATCCTTCCAAGTTTGTAATAAGACTGAAGTGATTGATATAAAGATCCAAATATAGATTCTCCTTATAACTGGAGTTTGAATTCCAAATAACTGTTGAAGTCATATCATCATTTAAAGAAAACACTGTTATCTTCAGTTGAAATGCTCGCTCCAAAAGCAATAAATCAGCTTCTGTTACTCCTTTCCCATCACAACTTTTAGCACTATCACCATAGATGAAACTATGATATTGTTGTTGGTACTCCTTCACCTCCTTAATTATCGGATCTTTTGCAATTCCACCGTTTTTTTGTAGTTCTTTGTGTAATGCTAGACATCTAAAAAAACAAAGATTGTCGGTAATTCGTATTCGTTTTTGTGTTTTTTTAACATGGTTCGTATGTGTCTGTTGTTAATGAGGTGAGAGGATAAATGCTCTGGTGGTGATCCAACTTTTCCCATTCCGAGTAGTTTGTAGAAATAAAACGAAATGTTTGTGATTAACATCAATCTCCAAGTTGTATTTGGTCTTCGTCTCAAGCTATTTGTACGATGATCAGTCTCCATAACATCAACAAAAAAGTCATCAAGATCTCCTTCAGTTTCAATCAGTTTAGCTTTTGGATATACGGTAGCATTGTTTGATGATGAGTGAAAGTATCGGAGTTCACCATCATTTTTATTTTCTAGTATACAACCTACGCTACAGTTGACTTTTGCTCTCGAGCTCAATTGTCTCCAAACTTTTTTTAGCAATTCTAACACTCTTGAAATCATGATAGTCATTTTGGTAGGTATCAGCTTGGTCTCTTGGAATCCCATCCCAAAGTCTTACATTTAAAAGTTCTATGACTTTTCCAGCTCTATGTTTCGTTTTCATAGCTCCCCAATATCTAGCTATCAAATCATCCCATTCTTCATCTTGAAAAGTTGGAGCTGTGCTATCATCAACAATACCTAGGGTTGATACTCGGCTAGGTCTTTCAAAATTTAAATCTTCCATTTCTTCTTCTTCTTGTTCTTCCTCTTGTGCTTCTTCCTCTTCTTCTTCTTCTTCTTCTTCTTCTTCTTCTTCTTCTTCATTTTCTATCATTGGATCATTCTCATTTTCTTCAACTATCTCCTCCACAACTGGCTCTATATCTTGAGCTATTATGTTAGTCTTTGATGATGAAGGTTCAGCACCAAACCCTGTTTGATTGATTGTTTCATCAGGTAAACGAAAACAAATGAGATTTTCTTCTAACCATTTAAAATTAGGGGAAATTTCAGGGGTTTTTTCTTCTACATTCTCCTCCCGATAATTTAAACTTTGTCTACAATAGAAATGTTAACACATAATAGTTGTTCTATAAAACATTCACATACATTTTGTATGAAATGTAACAGAAGAAAAAATGACTTAAACAATATTATCAATTAATTTTTAAAATGGAATTGGAAAAAAATGTCTCAAACATTATTGTTAGTTAGGTTTTTAAAAACTTACTGTGTACTATGAGATGAATTCTCAACTCCCTCTTTTACATTCATTCTCTGATATTCTGAGTCCTGTCTACAATAAAGAGATAACGCATTAATTTTGCTGATTCATGAGATACATGTAACTCTAAAAAACCAGCAAAAAGAATTATTCTACTAACATTATTAATTTATGATTTTAAAAACTTACTGCAAATCAAAGACTATCGTATTTTCAGTAGTTGCTGAAACTTGAGAAGTTGAAGGTGTATCTTGAAAAGCATTTTCAAGTTCCATCTCCATTTTATTTTCATATTCAGCATTACATTCGTCATTCATGTATTCATTATCAGCATTTGAAAAACTGATATCATTTTGATTTTTCATGAGCCATTCCCATTCCTTATGTATGTCTACATCAGTATCCTCCTCTTCTGTTTCCATAGTACTATAATAACAATAAAATCATTACTTTTAATAGAAGTAACAATAGCACATAAAAAGGTAAGTTAAACGTCTCAGCTAATAAATTTTACCTTGTGAATAAAACTCCTAGTAGTCAGTTGGTATATTATATAGTAGATGTCGAGTCTTCAGTTACTGTTGTTAGAACGAGTGATTTATTGTGTGAAAGCATTACTTTTCAAGTAAACAAATAATTAAGTGAGATAATTAAGTCAGATAATTAAGTCTTAACTTCAATGAAAACTTTCAAATTCACTCAGAAAAACTTTTAATAGTTAGTGGATGTAGTAGTAGTAGATGTTGCTCCTCCGATCGCTGTTGTAGAACTGGATGCTTTCTGTGTGAAAACAGTGGCTCTTAAATAGGTAAAGTTGCACTGATTAAATCCTATGAATCAGTATTTTTTCACGCGAATACAACCCAATGCTTTCGCGGGAATAAAGAATTTATTTTCATACGAATGGAAACCGTTGCTTTCGCGGGAATAAACATTTTATTTTCACGCGAATGGAAACCGTTGCTTTCGCGGGAATGAATATTTTATTTTCATGCGAATAGAAACTGTTGCTTTCGCGGGAATACAAATTTTATTTTCACGCGGATACAAACCATAGCTTTCGCGGGAATAAATAATTTATTTTCACGCGAATAGAAACTGTTGCTTTCGCGGGAATACAAATTTTATTTTCACGCGGATACAAACCAATGCTTTCGCGGGAATAAATAATTTTTTTTTCACGCGAATAGAAACTGTTGCTTTCGCGGGAATACAAATTTTATTTTCACGCGGATACAAACCATAGCTTTCGCGGGAATAAATAATTTATTTTCACGCGAATAGAAACTGTTGCTTTCGCGGGAATACAAATTTCATTTTCACGCGGATACAAACCAATGCTTTCGCGGGAATAAATAATTTATTTTCACGCGAATAGAAACTGTTGCTTTCGCGGGAATACAAATTTTATTTTCACGCGGATACAAACCAATGTTTTCGCGGGAATAAATAATTTATTTTCACGCGAATGGAAACCGTTGCTTTCGCGGGAATAAATAATTTATTTTCACGCGAATAGAAACTGTTGCTTTCGCGGGAATACAAATTTTATTTTCACGCGGATACAAACCATAGCTTTCGCGGGAATAAATAGTTTATTTTCACGCGAATAGAAACTGTTGCTTTCGCGGGAATACAAATTTTATTTTCACGCGAAAGCATTTTGCTTTCGCGGGAATAAATTATATTTTCACGCGAAAGCATTGGTTTGTATTCGCGTGAAAATAAAATTTGTATTCCCGCGAAAGCAATGGTTTCCATTCGCGTGAAAATAAAATATTTATTCCTGCGAAAGCAACGGTTTCCATTCGCGTGAAAATAAATTATTTATTCCCGCGAAAGCATTGGTTTGTATCCGCGTGAAAATAAAATTTGTATTCCCGCGAAAGCAACAGTTTCTATTCGCGTGAAAATAAATTATTTAATCCCGCGAAAACAACGGTTTCCCTTCGAGTGAAAATAAAATTTGTATTCCCGCGAAAGCAACAGTTTCTATTCGCGTGAATATAAAATATTTATTCCCGCGAAAGCATTGGTTTGTTTTCGCGTGAAACTAAATGTTTTATTCCCGCGAAAGCAACGGTTTCCATTCCCGCAAAAATAAAATTTTCATTCCCGCGAAAGCAACGGTTTCCATTCGCGTGAAAATATAACATCAATGGTATTGAAGGTGTAAATTTGTCATTTTCGAGTTTTGAAAGTTTGAAATCTATTCAAAACAAGATTATCATCAGCATCACATGTCAAGGAGATAACAAAGACAAATGCGATCCCAAAGTTATATATATAGAACTTTAGTTGGAGCATATTAACCAAAGTCCACCGAAATGCAAGACAGTTAACTCTAGACGATGAAAGCATAAACTAGGTTAAAAGTCTCTCTCTCTGAATAAAAATGAAATATCGAATCTATCTTCTATTATTCCCAATCCTAAGCAGTTATTGTCTTGCAACAGAGATTCAACCATTCACTTTATCTCAAACAGCTTCCGGATGTTTTTCGGGAATTCTTAATATGGAAGCGGTTAATTCAGCAACTCATATTTTAGGAAAAAACTTAAAATATCGTATGCTTACACTCACATGTTTCAGGCAGTTTTCTCTCCAACGTAGAACCTGTGACACTTATGATATATGGCCTCAACAATACTTTGTTTGCAAAACCGATGAAGCTCTAAATTACATTCGCTTATACGACGAGGGATTACTACCTACGATTCGAAGAACAACTTCAACAATCACCACAACTCCGCAGACAACGACAACGACAACAAAAATTACAAACGAGTCACTAGTTCCAGCTTTATCACCATCAATTCCATCTCTTCCACAAGCTCTGGGTTTAGTCGATTTAATTTTGGAACACCCAAGCCCTACAAACTCTACTATATACAATTATGAAGAAATCGAAACAACTACTGATTGTGTGTGTGATAGATACATCATATGCGAAAACAATTCAGCAGCAATTACAAATTCAACACCATCGATTTATAGAGTTTTTATTTATAATGACTTGGAGGATTTTTCAAAACTTTCTCTATCTATATTGGAAGATAGTAAACTTAAACTTGAAGAAAATCTTGTCATCGTGATTGAACCTGAATGTGATGATATTTCTTGTAAAGTCATCAAATACTTTACAAATTAAAAAGTTTTTATAGACTTTAACACTATATATTCATCCTATTACACTTTATTATGATATATATTTTATTACATTCTACAGTAAGCAAATAATGTAATACTTATTATGTAATAATAAAACTATAACAATAACTATAGCGTTGTAGATGGTTATATCATATACAAAAACAATTCAGTGGCAATTACAACTCCATCAAAAATGTTGTCATATGAGTGCCATACATTCAAAATCTATATGCCGTATAAGTTCAAATCAAGTAAAAAAAATAATCAAAACTCAAATACCCCTTAAATGCCACTCAAATGCCACTCAAGTACCCCTCAAATGAAATACAATAATAACTCGGCGAATCCATCCAACGTCGTAACTTATTGCATAACCCCCCAAGATCAAATCCACAAAAAAACACTTGGTAGGGAGATCTGCTCATATATTACTACTGCTATGGACCTATTAGCTCCGCCCCTTACTTCTGGGCACCAACTATATTTAAACCTATGCGTGATATCTTATTGCCAGTATTTATTACTTGCATATGTTATTCTTTTACCTATATATATATACATTATGTTTGATTGGACTACTCATAAAGTAGGTCGAATACTTCCTGTGTACTTTCAGTGGCTTGGCATATACAAGGCCAAGCTTTCATGTCTTCATTGCCACTTGCCAAATGCTGTTGCTTTTTGCCATTTGTCGCCACTGCTACCATTGCTCTTATACTTGGTTATATAAAACAATAAATGTGTGGACTTGAAGGCACCGAGTTATATGTCTTAGCTGAGAGCCCACCATCAGTTTTGCAGTAGAGTTACTACTACATAACAGTTTAATGGAGCCAAACCAGCCCAGTGTCCTCTCTGGTGTGAGGAGACAGTGGTTGTCAGGCCTGTGGAGGCTGACTGTGTTGCTGTGTCGGCACACAGGTTGCCTGCCTGTATTTAGTAGTTAGTAGAAAGTTAGTTGGTACATTGCGTGCATGATAGAATCCACTACAGTCACAATATGCCAGCCTCCAAGTACTAGTACACATGTAGCTTCTCCTAGAGAAATCCCCTCTCTCATAAATGCCACAAGCTACTGGTGTGGCCACTGCTCAGTTTCCAAGGAGAATACTCTCTCTCCTACTAGCTACCATCGGTAGCTCACATGACTCAATCACACCTACTGGCCGCTATGCAAATCCATTAAACACTGAAAGAATGAAAACTGCAATAAAGAACATTATATTAGACCATTTTAGTGGATAGCGGGGGTTTAAATCTGGTATCAGTTCCCAAACTAAAGATATTTGTAGACCTAATATGAAAATGTTTTTAATAATGTAGATGGAGTCGAATCACCAGCAGTTACATTTTGGTAATGTGTGTCACTCACATTACTTCCTTTCAATGTCCTTAGATCCAACATCGTTTGTTATTTTTTGTATCTTTAACTTTGCAGTTTGTTAGCTTCATACTGTAAAGGATTTTGCCGTGCCTGTATCGAACTACCGCTAGAAAGAGTACCCAGGTCGCAACAACTGACAACAATTAAGCTTGTCTCACTATTAACTACTCCTCAACATAGGGTAATAGCTGTGTAAGGCAGGCCTGGGTTGAGCAAAATCAACTCATGACTAGAGAGCACTACTATAAATAGTGCTGACTTCTCTATTAAGTGAATGTGTACCGAGTACACAGGGTTCTGTCGGATACGGGGGAACTGAAGCAGTTTAGCAAGGCATCCTGCCAGACTAAATGCAAATAGTTTTGGTTATCAATGTTCTTATTACAGTAAAGTTACTACTTACGTATTTGTACAAGCTATCCTTCTAGGACAAACACAAAACCAACTCCGCCTCTCGGAGCTCATGTCAGTACAGTTATAGAAATATAGATGCAAATAGGGTAGTTCAAAATTATTACATGTGATTGGCCGCTAGCAATCATCCCAAACTGATACAAAAATAGATTACGTCATATAGAAACAAGCTGGCACATTAGTGAAGTAAGCATAACAAGCCGGCACACTAGTAAAATAACACACACAAGTTCGCACATCGGTATCTGGCTAACTGCCACTATTTGAATTGTTCATTCAGCCGCGAGTAAGGTGGGAATTCCTCTGTCTTATCTTCTTCTCTACAGCCCGGATGCTGCAGTCAGTAGCGCTGTCAACAGGCTCGCTAGTGCATCCATGACTCATTTCGTATGCAGTTGAAAAAGTGCATCAAATTGCATTGATGCTCACAGCAACAAGTACCATGTGCATGCTACTAGCTCAGTGGCCGCTCTATGTAGAATCTATCACATAGGTTGCTTTAACTAACAATACTACCCGTACTTTTAGTTAACTAATCATAGGGTGGCCACTGAGAATCATTAGATGGCCAGGATGGAAGGGAGAGCCTCATTTGGAGGCGGTAAACTATGAGGGAACCACACAGTCCGAGAGAAAGGTCGTAAAAGCTATACGCCCAACTCAGATAGCGTACGCAAAAAGAGGTACACGTAAAACAATACAACCCTTTGCACAAGACCATGTGACTTATGGGGGGTACACACTCCGTGTGACCAACTGAAGAAAGAAGGATGCACGCAACCCGTGTGACTTACAGGGGAAAAAGGGGCACTCATAGAACAGCTGAACTCTTACTGTCTGGGTGGTGTCCTACAGACTAGCAATCTTTTTTTTCAGGAGCTCGGCCCTCACCCGGGCCTCAGCAACTTCTGCTTTGGCAAGTATGCCCATCACTACCTTCATGCTGAGGACCTGTAACCGCTGTTCCAAGTCAGCAGCACCCTGCTCAATAGCTGCGACCCACCCAAACCGGTTCTGTAACAACTGAACCGGCAACTCCACCTGTAGTGGGGACGGGGGGGGGGGGGGGGGGGTGTTTATGGGTGGGGCACGGAGGGAGTGGCAGCAGGCTCAAAAATTTTTGGCTACAGGGGGCACAGGGGCTGAGGAAGATGGGGACTGAGGGAAAAACCATGGCCTCCGGATGAGGAGCGACAACAGTGCATGGCTTCTTGGCTATTTTGTACTCGGTAAGAAGTAGAGCTATGAGTGGCATAAATGTAGGCCATGAAGGTGAAGGTCCCTGGAGAGGGGGAGCCATGGTTGTGAAACTGGCGGGGTAGCGGCGGGTACTGTGGAGAGGGTGTTACCCTGGGATTCCTGGACTGTGTGGGTTGGCAAGGGCCAAAAAGGCCAGGGTTCATCCACTTCTGATACCTGCAAAACGCAGGATAGCTTTCTTTATCTACCGTGTAGATGCAACCTAGGCGCTGGTAATGATCGGGTCTGGGGAGCCCTTGCATTTCCTTCGGTGACAGTATATGCTGTCCCGACTCCCCCTGGTGTATTGGCAGCGGCAGAAATACTGTTAACAATACCGTAATTTGATTAGTGTTTTTGCACAGCTACCTTAAACAAAGTGGTGCTGCCCTACCACATACCAATGTCTATTGCTGACTCAACTAACTTTGCGTTTGCAGTCATTTGGAAACCATCTCTTCACAAGTGAACCATTACTAAATGAGTTGATTCCGTATGCATTTCAATGGAAACTTACTACCACAAAGTCAAAAGCAAGTTTACTTGTGAAATATTATAGCTAATCCAATGTTTTTCTAAGCTAATCAATGCTATTCATTTCTAGCCAACAATTAAAGTGAGCATTGTATCTCACTAGTAAACAAACACTCTCTTCTATTGCCCTGAGTGCACATGCAATGCTTTACAAATATTGCACAAGCCCATGTAAGAAGGAAGTTCACAGAGTTGAAAGTAGACGAGTGATACCTACCTTTGCCAACTCATTTATCAGTGATAAGTGCTACAGTAAATGAGATGTATGCATAGAGTTCTATCAGCAGACATGTCCTTGCATAGCATCCATAGACATCTACATGTGCCTGTGCTGTGGATTGCTATACTCTCTACTGCAGGTTGGTATGCTATTGTATACATGGTTATGTATGTTGGTGAGTATATCGGGTCTGTAGAGCCCAATTGTATGAGGTAGCAATATGGTTAGTGGCTATAACCAAGTGCTACAGCTCTTCTTGCATATATACATGTATGTTACACAACTGGTGATTGTTGTTCCATCAATACTCTTAGCTTTGCTTAGCTGGTATATATGAAAGTTCAGGGTGCTTCTGGTGGTACCATGGAACAAACCAAGCTAGCAATGCAGGATACCAAAACATGTGAGCAGACCTTTCATGTTCTGAATGATACAGTCTTTAGTTTATCCAAATGGTCATTCACTAATATACTGTAATGGAACCTGGCGCACACTGGTGTATACAATGATAGACACTAGTGTACACTGATGTATACAATGATAGACACTAGTGTACACTGATGTATACAATAATAGACACTAGTGTACACTGATGTATACAATGATAGACACTAGTTTACACTGATGTATACAATGATAGACACTAGTGTACACTGATGTATACAATGATAGACACTGGTGTACACTGATGTATACAATGATAGACACTAGTGTACACTGATGTATACAATGATAGACACTGGTGTACACTGATGTATACAATGATAGACACTAGTGTACACTGATGTATACAATGATAGACACTAGTGTACACTGATGTATACAATGATAGACACTAGTGTACACTGATGTATACAATGATAGACACTGGTGTACACTGATGTATACAATGATAGACACTAGTTTACACTGATGTATACAATGATAGACGCTGGTATATAAAATTCTACCCAAGAGTAGTAATATATGAGCAGATCTCCCTACCAAGTGTTTTTTTGTGGATCTGACCTTGGAGTTGAGGCAATGGGTTACGGCGTTGGATGGATTCGCCGAGTTTATATTGTATTTTATTTGAGAGGCATTTGAGTGGCATTTGAGTGGCATTTAAGTGGCATTTGAGTTTTGATTAGTTTTTTACTTAATTTGAACTTATATGGCATTTAGATTTTGAATGTATGGCATTCAAGTTTTGATAACATTTTTACATAACTCGAGCTCATATGGTATCTTGAGAGAGAGGGGAGAGGAGAGAGGAGAGATGGGAGATGAGAGAGGAGAGAGAGAGGAGAGAGATTTTTTAGTTTTCTATACATTCATGTATTTATGGTTAATTATGTACATATTTATGGCTATATTTATATTTACATAGAGAGAGAGGAGAGAGGAGATATATCTAAATTGAATAAATACATTGATTAAAAATGAATCATTGTATGATTATATACATTTATTACATAATAAGTAAGGAAAATCTCCCCATATAATATAGCTAGAGTCAGTAAATACTAAGTAATACAAAGCACTACAACTTGTAATAAAGACAAAGTAATAACAGTTAATGCATAGTTTGTTCCTTTACAATGATGTCTTTGATGTACTGATGTTATATCTTAGGAAGGAAGACTTCTGTTCTATGTGCTTTTAATTTCGTAATGAACTAAAATAAAAAAAGTTATGTATTAGTATAGAATGATTAAGCAAAAATGTAAAATAATTACATGAATTTGAATTATAGTTCTAGTTACATTGGATAGCTTACATTATTAGAAAAGGGAAATAACTCACCAAGTTACATTGTTCAGCTTGTTCTTTCTTCAGCATTATTTTCACCAAGTGCTTTTGATTCTCTTTTATCTATCTAAAAGCAAACAAAAAATACTTGCTTTATAAGTATGCTGTAATAAATACACTAATTACACCAAAAAAGTGCTTTTTTAACATGGAAAAACGTATATATACAACATTTTGTTGTAAAAACTACACTAATTACACCAAAAAGTCCTTTTTTTCACCTTTAACATGTATATATTCAGCATTTTGTTGTAAAAAATACACTAATTACACCAAAAAAGTCCTTTTTTCACCTGGAAAATGTATATATTCAGCATTTTGTTGTAAAAAAATACATTATTTACACTAAAACAGTCCTTTTTTTACCTGGAAAATGTATATATTCAGCATTTTGTTGTAAAAAATACATTATTTACACCAAAACAGTCCTTTTTTCGCCTGAAAAATGTAGATATTCAGCATTTTGTTGTAAAAATACACTAATTTAAAAAAAAGTCTTTTTTTCACTTGGAAAATGTATATATTCAGCATTTTGTTTAATTTATGGTAAAAATTAGTAAAACTCACCTATAGTGATATGATTGCCTTGAGTTATAGATTAGCTTCTTGAGCTCTTGTTCTGGACAGTTTTTTTCAGCATCATCGAAGTATAATCCATGTAGTTGAGTCTTCATTGGTTTGGTATCATCTAAGCAGGAGAGGAAGTAATGTTGTGTAACATTGACTCTTCATTGGTTTGGTATCATCTTGTCTTCAAAATCGATGTAGTTTGAGTCTTCATTGCTTTGTCATCATCTAAGCAGGTGGTAGATCTTGAAAGGAATTCCTGCTGTGTTGGAGAAATATGCTGTCTTCAAATCCATGTAGTTTGAGTCTTCATTGGTTTGGTATCATCTAAGTAGGTGGTAGATCTTGAAAGGAATTCTTGCTGTGTTGGAGAAGTGTGCTGTCTTCAAAATCCATATAGTTTGAGTGTTCATTGGTTTGGCATCATATAAGTAGGTGGTAGATCTTGAAAGGAATTCTTGCTGTGTTGGAGAAGTGTGGTGTCTTCAAAAATCCATGTAGTTTGAGCCTTCATTGGTTTGGTATCATCTAAGTAGGTGGTAGATCTTGAAAGGAATTCTTGCTGTGCTGGAGAAGTGCGCTGTTTTCAAAATCCATGTAGTTTGAGTCTTCATTGATTTGGTATCATCTAAGTAGGAGGTAGATCTTGAAAGGAATTCTTGCTGTGTTGGAGAAGTATGCTGTCTTCATAATCCATGTAGTTTGAGTCTTCATTGGTTTGGTATCATCTAAGTAGGTGGTAGATCTTAAAAGGAATTCTTGCTGTGTTGGAGAAGTGTGCTGTCTTTAAAAATCCATGTAGTTTGAGTCTTCATTGGTTTGTTATCATCTAAGTAGGCGGTAGATCTTGAAAGGAATTCTTGCTGTGTTGGAGAAGTGTGCTGTCTTCAAAATCCATGTACTTTGAGTCTTCATTGATTTGGTATCATCTAAGTAGGTGGTAGATCTTGAAAGGAATTCTTGCTGTGTTGAAGAGGTATGCTGTCTTCAAAATCCATGTAGTTTGAGTCTTCATTGGTTTGGAATCATCTAAGTAGGTGGTAGATTTTGAAATGAATTCTTGCTGTGTTGGAGAAGTATGCTGTCTTCAAAATCCATGTAGTTTGAGTCTTCATTGGTTTGGTTCAAAATCGATGTAGTTTGAGTCTTCATTGATTTGGTATCATCTAATTAAGTCGTAGATCTTGAAAGGAATTCTTGCTGTGTTGGAGAAGTATGCTGTCTTCAAAATTCATGTAGTTTGAGTCTTCATTGGTTTGGTATCATTTAAGTAGGTGGTAGATCTTGAAATGAATTTTTGCTGTGTTGGAGAAGTATGCTGTCTTCAAAATTCATGTAGTTTGAGCCTTCATTGGTTTGGTATCATCTAAGTAGGTGGTAGATCTTGAAAGGAGTTCTTGCTGTGTTGGAGAAGTCGACTGTCTTCAAAATTCATGTAGTTTGAGTCTTCATTGGTTTGGTATCATCTAAGTAGGTGGTAGATCTTGAAATGAATTCTTGCTGTGTTGGAGAAGTGTGCTGTCTTCAAAATTGATGTAGTTTGAGTCTTCATTGGTTTGGTATCATCTAAATAGGTGGTAGATCTTGAAAGAAATTTTTGCTGTGTTGGAGAAGTGTGCTGTCTTCATCTTCATTAGCTTGGTATCATCTAAGTAGGTGGTAGATCTTGAAATGAATTCTTGCTGTGTTGGAGAAGTGTGCTGTCTTCAAAATTGATGTAGTTTGAGTCTTCATTGGTTTGGTATCATATAAGTAGGTGGTAGATCTTGAAATGAATTCTTGCTGTGTTGGAGAAGTGCGCTGTCTTCAAAATCGATGTAGTTTGAGTCTTCATTGATTTGGTATCATCTAATTAAGTCGTAGATCTTGAAAGGAATTCTTGCTGTGTTGGAGAAGTATGCTGTCTTCAAAATTCATGTAGTTTGAGTCTTCGTTGGTTTGGTATCATTTAAGTAGGTGGTAGATCTAGAAATGAATTTTTGCTGTGTTGGAGAAGTATGCTGTCTTCAAAATTCATGTAGTTTGAGTCTTCATTGGTTTGGTATCATCTAAGTAGGTGGTAGATCTTGAAAGGAGTTCTTGCTGTGTTGGAGAAGTCGACTGTCTTCAAAATTCATGTAGTTTGAGTCTTCATTGGTTTGGTATCATCTAAGTAGGTGGTAGATCTTGAAATGAATTCTTGCTGTGTTGGAGAAGTGTGCTGTCTTCAAAATTGATGTAGTTTGAGTCTTCATTGGTTTGGTATCATCTAAGTAGGTGGTAGATCTTGAAAGAAATTCTTGCTGTGTTGGAGAAGTGTGCTGTCTTCATCTTCATTAGCTTGGTATCATCTAAGTAGGTGGTAGATCTTGAAATGAATTTTTGCTGTGTTGGGGAAGTATGCTGTCTTCAAAATCTATGTAGTTTGAGTCTTCATTGGTTTGGTATCATCTAAGTAGGTGGTAGATCTTGAAAGGAATTCTTGCTGTGTTGGAGAAGTGTGCTGTCTTGAAAATTGATGTAGTTTGAGTCTTCATTGGTTTGGCATCATCTAAGTAGGTGGATCTTGAAAGGAATTCTTGCTGTGTCACATAAGTAGGAGAGAAAGTCATGTTGTTTTACATCTATCGTTGGTGTTGGTAGATCTTGACCACATGTTTATAGTCTTTGCTACTGCTGCATTTCGTCTCAAACAAGAGTCCAAAGTAGACATCATAACTACAAAATACAAAAAATTGTTAGTTACAATTGATTCATTTATTTTCATTGGCTTTATCTACATAGAGTAGCGAAGAAAACGTTTGTGTGAGTATAAAACTATCTAGTAGAGATAAATTTATATCTAGGTTCAACTAGCATTGAATAATTATTATTATTTTGTTAATAATAAATAAGTAGAGTCGGCTACTTTACTAGAACTTGGACAAACACTTATTTTAAAAATGAATAATTAGAGCTTTCTACTAGTGTTAAATAATTAATGATAATAATTTACCTTATCACCACTTAGAGCCAGATGATTTAATTAACTAAAGACAAATAATTATTTTAGCAATTCTTACCTTGATGCTGGATGTTCTCCTAGTAGCTGTAGTAGATGATGGTTCTCCGCTTGCTGTTGAAGAACTGGATGCTTTCTGTGTGAAAACAGTGGCTCTTAAATAGCTAAAGTTGCACTGATTAAACCCTATGAATCAGCATTTTTTTCCAATGCTTTCGCGGGAATAAATAGTTTATTTTCACGCGAATAGAAACCGTTGCTTTCGCGGGAATAAATAATTTATTTTCACGCGAATAGAAACAGTTGCTTTCGCGGGAATAAATAGTTTATTTTCACGCGAATAGAAACCGTTGCTTTCGCGGGAATAAATAATTTATTTTCACGCGAATAGAAACAGTTGCTTTCGCGGGAATAAATAGTTTATTTTCACGCGAATAGAAACCGTTGCTTTCGCGGGAATAAATAATTTATTTTCACGCGAATAGAAACAGTTGCTTTCGCGGGAACAAATAGTTTATTTTCACACGAATAGAAACTGTTGCTTTCGCGGAAATAAATAGTTTATTTTCACGCGAATAGAAACCGTTGCTTTCGCGGGAATAAATAATTTATTTTCACGCGAATAGAAACAGTTGCTTTCGCGGGAATAAATAGTTTATTTTCACGCGAATAGAAACCGTTGCTTTCGCGGGAATAAATAATTTATTTTCACGCGAATAGAAACAGTTGCTTTCGCGGGAATAAATAGTTTATTTTCACGCGAATAGAAACCGTTGCTTTCGCGGGAATAAATAATTTATTTTCACGCGAATAGAAACAGTTGCTTTCGCGGGAACAAATAGTTTATTTTCACACGAATAGAAACTGTTGCTTTCGCGGGAATAAATAGTTTATTTTCACGCGAATAGAAACCGTTGCTTTCGCGGGAATAAATAATTTATTTTCACACGAATAGAAACAGTTGCTTTCGCGGGAATAAATAGTTTATTTTCACGCGAATAGAAACTGTTGCTTTCGCGGGAATAAATAGTTTATTTTCACGCGAATAGAAACCGTTGCTTTCGCGGGAATAAAGAATTTATTTTCACGCGAATGGAAACCGTTGCTTTCGCGGGAATAAACAGTTTTTATTCCCGCGAAAGCATTGGAAAAAATGCTGATTCATAGGGTTTACTCAGTGCAGCTTTAGCTATTTAAGAGCCACTGTTTTCACTTAGAAAGCATCCAGTTCTTCAACAGCAAGCGGAGAAGCATCATCTACTACAGCTACTAGGAGAGCATCAAGGTAAGAAACGCTAAAATAATTATTTGTCTTTAGTTAATTAAATCATCTGGCTCTAAGTGGTGATAAGGTAAAGAATCATCAATAATCATTTAACACTAGTAGAAAGCTCTAATTATTTATTTTTAAAATAAATATTAAAAACTTGTGAAAATGAACTGGTAACATTACGTCGACTGAAATAATGCCTAAAACGTCTCGCATAAATTTTGGTCTGACCAAAAACGGACTGAAAACCTTTACCTTTAGAGCGAGTACAAAATTATCATAACTTGGTCAAGAGAACGACTCCATATCGTAATAGGAGGATAACTCCACAGTGCAACTAGTTGAGTTCTTCAACTAGTGTTAAATAATAATTTTAATCACTTACCTTAATACAGAAAGTCTCCTAGTAGTTGTAGTAGATGTTGATACTTCAGTCACTGTTGTTGGAGTGGATGCTTTCTGTGTAAAAGCGATGCTTCTTATATAGCTAGGTTGTACTAGGTACCGATTGACACGAGCTGATTCCAATGAAAAGCCTTTATAATATATAAGGTCTTTACGTAGAAAACTCACGCGAAAACTAAAAAAAAACATTCTTCGCGGGAGTTTTCCGTCTTATATGTTATAAAGGCTTTACGCAAAAAACTCACGCGAAAACCAAAACTATATAAAAACTTCTTCGCGGGAGTTTTCCTTCTTATGCGTTATGACAGCTTTATGTAAAAAACTCACGCGAAAACGGAAAAATAAAAAAAACTTCTTCGCGGGAGTTTTCCTTCTATGTACTATAAAGGCCTTGCGCGGAAAACTAACGGTAAAAAAAATTCCGTGAGTTTTCTGCATAAAGCCTTTATAACATAAAAGAAGGAAAACTCCCGCGAAAGAATTGTTTTGTATTTCCCGTTTTCGCGTGAGTTTTCCGTGTAAAGCCTTTATAGTATATAGATCAAAACTCCCGCGAAGAGAATTTTTTTACTGTTCAACTTTTCGCGTGAGTTTTCCGCGTAAAACCTTTATGACTTATAAGAAGGAAAACTCCCGCGAAGAATTTTTTTTTCAGTTTCGGTTTTCGCGTGAGTTTTCCGCGTAAAGACCTGCTTATATATTATAAAGGCTTTTCATTGGAATCAACTCGTGTCAATCGGTACCTAGTACAACCTAGCTATATAAGAAGCACCGCTTTTACACGGAAAGCATCCACTTCAACAACAGTGACTGAAGGATCAACATCTACTACAACTACTAGGAGACTTTCTGTATTAAGGTAAGGAATAATAAATAACTATTTAACACTAGTTGAAGAACTCAACTAGTTGCACTATGGAGTTATCCTCATATTACGATATGGAGTCGTTCTCTTGACCATAGAAGTATCTCTCCTAGATAATTTTATGCTCATAGAACCTATCCTGTTTGCGCTCAAGATCGCAGTCTTTTGGCATTGATTGATAGAATTGTCGTAGGTCCGAGAGAAAAAATAGGTTAGCCTTAAATGACATCTTGAACGACAGGTTGATTTAGAACTTTACAGCCAAAAAATGATTACAACTTTCATTATTGTATTGTTTTACTTTATTATCAACATATAACAGTTATTATTCATTGTATTTAATATGAAAAATAATTTTTACTGACAATGATTATTATTCTTATTATTATTACTATTGTTAATATTATTGTGATTTCATTTGGTTTTCATTGTTACTTTATTGAATTTTGTTCAAGTCTTGTGATCTAAATAATAAAAGAATGACAAATATTTATTTACCACTAGTTGAAAAACTTACCTACTTGCACTATGGAGAAAATAGCCTCCTACAACCAAATCCGTTTGTGTTACAAACCCTGTCTTTGGATATTGATAAAAATGTTATCTTCTTTGTATTATGATTAAATAATAATAAATAGCTCACATTTTTTAAAATATTTCTTATTTTTTGTCTTTTTAGATTGGATAGTTAAGATGGCAATTTTTGTATTTTGTAGACACGATGCCTACTTTGGACTCTTGTTTGAGACAAAACGCAGCAGCAGTAAAGACTATAAAACATCTGGATCAGATCCAATTGAAGTAATTGCAGATAACTAAAGGAATAACATGTACTACAGCATACAGAGTGAACAAGGTGTGTGTAGATTATTACTCAGTCTCATTACACTACTATTACTAAGAATTATTGTAGGTGTTGGATAAAGGATTAAGCAGTAATGTATTAGCAAGCATTAGCAATAAACATAGACTTTTCAACAATGACATTAACCAAAAAAAATAGTATAACAAAGTCATGTTTGAGCTAATAAGTTGTTGCTAAGATGTTTGAATTAACAACTAGGTAGCTAAAATAAGTTTTTCATGAGGATCTCCTGACAGTTGTGATTCCTTGAGTGGTGAGCAGACTTTTAAATCTACTGTAGTTATCTTTTGTTGATCTTATTGAGTCTTTATCAGTTAGTACATCATGCAACAAATTCTTTGATAGCTTAGCGCTAAGCCATCTTCCCTTGAGTTTTATCCTGTCAGTATCCAGATCGTATTTTCCAGAATCTCTCAATTGATACAATATTTTTACACCTAACGCTTGATTGTCTTTACTAGCTGTCATGTCGGATACTTTCTTTTTAAACTCTTCTAATTGTTGCATCATTCTCTCCGAATCTCTATTGCTATCATCGTCAATTGTGTTTCTATCAAACGATGATGGTGAGAGCTTTGGTGTTTTAGCAGAGCTCCAGCTCTTTGGTTGCTTGTACTCTCCCCTAATCTTTCCAACATCACTCCGATAGGTTTTTGTGCTTTGAACATTTTCATTTGTCTTTTTGCGCTCAAGCAACTCGTTTTTGATTCCCATTACTATTTCATTCGTTTCAACCAAAATATTTTGGATTTTCTCGATATCTCTCACCATTTTGTCTTTTGTCGGGTTGTCATACAATGATGACGCAAACTTGTCTTGGTCGGTTGATTTAGCCCCACTGATCTTTTCCATCAAACTATGATACTCCTCTTCTGGTATAGCAAAATAACGTTTATCATATTTTAAAGGCGGAAGATTCATTTTGTATTGATATTAAAACCTGTGCAATCAGGATGATTATAGGGTCTAAAAAAAGCTACCTCTCCCAATCTGCATTAAAATTTGTTGTTTGTCAGCAATCGGTGTTTGTACCTCCTTGAAGCGCTACTACCTAATAAACTGAGTTGTGTACTGATTAGTTATTTGTAGCTCTTTTTGAAGCCTCCTCTCTCCTCTACCAAATACTCCTCTCTCCTCTCTTGCAGTTATTTCCCAAATACTGTAAATTTTAACCATCTAGAGGACTAATTTGGTGATTTTCCAACATATTTTATAGCATTCAATATAGTTATTATGTCATAAATGTATATTATTCAATCTAGATATAAATATATCCATAAATATGTACATAATTATCCTTATATACATGGTTGTATAAAAAACTAAAAAATCTCTCTCTCCTCTCTTCTCTCTCCTCTGTACATAGCTATAAAATGTTAATATGGACATGAATTTGGACATGCGCATGTACATAAATATGAACATAGGTATGTACATAAATGGACATGAATATGGACATGTACATAAATGGACATGAATATGGACATGAATATGGACATGAATATGGACATGAATATGGACATGAATATGGACATGAATATGGACATGAATATGGACATGTACCTATTCATGTCCATTTATGCACATGTACATGAATATGGACATATGCGTATTTACTGACTCTAGCTATATTATATAGGAAGATTTTCCCTACTTATTATGTAATAAATGTATATAATCATACAATGATTCATTTTTGATCAATATATTTATTCAATGTAGATAGATCTCCTCTCTCCTCTCTCTATGTAGATATAAATATACCCACTCTCCTCTCTCCTCTCTCTATGTAGATATAAATATACCCATAAATATGTACATAATTAACCATATATACATGAATGTATAGAAAACTAAAAAATCTCTCTCCTCTCTCTTTCTCTCAAGATACCATATGTATGTATGTATGCATTGATTGTCATTACAAGTTGTAGTGCTTTGTATTACTTAGTATTTACTGACTCTAGCTATATTATATAGGAAGATTTTCCCTACTTATTATGTAATCAATGTATATAATCTTATAATGTTTCATTTTTGATCAATATATTTATTCAATGTAGATAAAACTCCTCTCTCTCTCTCTTCTCTCTCCTCTCTCTCAAGATGCCATATGAGTTCGAATTATGTAAAAAAATTATCAAAACTTAAATGCCATACATTCAAAATCTATCTGCCATATGAGTTCAAATTAAGTAAAAAAATAATCAAAACTCAAATGCCACTTAAATGCCACTCGAATGCCACTCAAGTACCCCTCAAATGAAATACAATATAAACTCGGCGAATTCATCCAACGTCGTGACCCATTGCCTCAACCCCAAGGTCTAATCCACAAAAAAACACTTGGTAGGGAGATCTGCTCATATATTACTACTCCCAAGCCCTAAAATGCATTGCTGGGCTGACATAAAGCCTACAGCGCCAGTAGTACAGTCTGCACAACTGGTGGTCATCACTACACAGGGTCGGCAATGACCTTTACTCTGCCGGTAGACACTTTACCGGCTGGTACGGAATGGCCACTGTAGCCCAGGAACTCACAGAAATTTGGAGGCTATCAATCAACCCATATCCAAAAGTTGCCTACCTAGATATGTGCCAAACCATCGACACTGGCCAATTGTAGCCTTAGTAAATTATGAGAGACAGGATTGGATGCTTACCTGTACCTCTGATGTCGTAGCCATTTGGCACCTACTTCCTTTAATCCTTGATTGTATTATTTATTGATTTGGTATATACTGTGTTAGATTTTGGCAGAACACATGCTTTGGACATACCTATACCCTAACCCAGAGGTGACTCTGACACTATTAACTAGTCAGACAGGCCTCCCCAAGTGATGTATCCAGTAGCCATAGTTTAGAAGTAGATGATTTGCGACACAGACCCTGCAGCTGTCCTTAATGACCCTTCAGTGACCTTTACCGGCCCTTCAGTGACCTTTACCGACCCTGCAATGATATACAGGGTCAGCAACTAGATGACCGCCCTAGTCAGAGTGATACGAAGATCTGTATCGACTCTCAAGGACGTATCCAGGACTTAACTACCTCCACTTACCGTCTACCTGGATCGTAAGGATAATTAGACTAAGGACTCGATTGCGTAGTTTTATACTTTGCCACTAGGCGCCTTATCCTTTTAACATTGCGTGCTTTTGTATGTATTGTCATCTGATTGGTTGCAGCACTTTCTGTTATGTTTTATTGGTTGCACCAACATGATGCAATACACTTCCTGTGATCAGCCTATAAAAGGCTGCTTCTCCATATATGATTTGCCACTCATCACTTACTGCTACTGCTGTGGACTTCTCTACGCAATTGCCTCCCTAGAGCTTGATATGTGGACAATAAATGTATTCTATTACATAAAAATATACTTAGTTTGTCTGAGCCGAGGGTTCACTAGTAGTGAAGTCATTACAGACTTCTCTGTTGCACTCTGCAGGTCTGACCGACCCTGCGTTACCTCTACGAGAGAGGTGTTGCTTTGCTACCTCACGAGCTGCGTGCTGTGAACGGCTGTTGTCAGTAGACAGTAGTAGGAGCCCTACCGACAGTATCCACTGCAATACTATATACTTATTGTTATTGGTTGAATCACTTCCTGTGCATGGTTGATTGGGCTATTGCATAGACATGTTAATTACTTCCTGTCAACCGGCCTATAGAAAAGCTGATTGTCACTCTGTCTATTACATTCATTATCTGGTGTATTGCTGGGTACACCTGCCACACTCTAGGTTATTGCCTCCCTAGAACTTTGTATATTATCAATAAATGCCATTATCAAACTGAAACCCAGTGTAGTTGGTCTGAGCCATGGGCTCCATGCATGCCAACACATCTGGCAATAATTTGACCAGGTTTTCACAGTCAATACTGGCAGTTTAGACCCTGGAGAGAGGTTAATACTTGTGATTGGTGGTATTTTGTCCCTAACGAGACCAAAATTCGCTACAACACTTTGTACAAAAAGCTTATCAACTGTAACGATATAACATGTGAGTGTGTTTATTGTTCCGCTTGATTTGGATTCCTTTTGTTCTCTCACTTACCTCTTTGGCCTCATTTTGCATAATGGAAGTCACTAGCACTCCTCAATGTCTCTACTCATTCATGTGTCTAATAGCAATTTGAAATGCATAGAAACTATTATTTTTTCTTTTTAGTTTTTTTTTGTTTTTTTTTAAAACAGAAACTTTGCTGCCCATAAACTTTTACGTTGACTTTCATCGAAAGAAATCATTGATTCTATTGTTTACACAAAACTATATGCGACTGATATTGTGAAGCTTATGTTCAGCTGATAAATTTGTGAATCACTCGAGTTCTCTGCATTAAAGTGTGTTAAGAAATGTAAAGTGGAAATAAAATTTGTATTTAAAACCGTATCCCAGTTTGCATCAAACATTTTATTTACAATTGCAATCTTTTAACAAGGTAACCAACCACGTGGAGTAGCAATTCTTATAATTAAATGTAGTATGTTACTTCATTTACATGTAGCAACATAAAAAAGTTTGCTATTGTATTTTATTTATAATATTACCTTCACTCAATGCGATTGTAAAAAAAATAATTAGGATAATCTTTTTGCAGTTTTGATGTGCAAACTTCATTGCTAATTCTTACAGGAATATAACCAGTAAGTTTAGATTAACTTCAACTTAATAAAACCAGCAAACCATTAACTCAAACACATTATTTAGCAGTTTGAAAAGGACCAAAATCTGTAACTGAGACTTCAATGAAACACCAATTGCATTCAATGTTTTTGCTTACTTATCTAATATCTAATCATTAAATAACTTTAAACCTGCACAACTCTGTAGAAATCTGAAATACTCTCACACTAAATGTTATTCCTGTTATTTCAGCTGCTGGCACAGAACTACAGAACGTCGCACTAAACAAGTCTACTTTCTCCAGCAGTCAGTACAGTCATGTGACAGGAAATGAGAGAGCAGTTGATGGACTACTAACTACCACCTTTAGATCTTCTGAGAGACCAAACCAGTGGTGGAGGGTTGACCTGGGAGAAGACTATTTCATACGTAGAGTCAGAGTGTACCTGATAGGTGTGTTTTCAAGTAGTAAGTGGCTTACACAAACAGTACAGCGTAGTGCTTGTATAAGTGGCTTTATTCTCAAAGACAAGGTGCTAGAGGGTGTTTAGTCCTCTAGGTTGGCAACATGAGAAAGAATGCAAAAAGTAAGACAGTGTGCTCTCCTTTTATAGGAGAGCTGACAGGTACAAAACATATAACAATCATAGCACAGGAAGCAAACTAGCCAATACAATCAATTATATAAATAAGTAACCAATCAATTAATGCAACACGGTTAAATAAGGGAGGTGCCAAGTGGCTAAGGGCAGAGTCCTATCTCCTATTGTCCAATCAGTGGTCCTGCAAGGCTCCCAGGCTGTATATAGAGTAGGGTCCATGAAGTTGGTAATCTAGGGGAAGGCACTTCTTGTTCCTGACCTTGACTGAGCTCCTACATACTTTTGGAGATCCTCATCTATGTCGGCCATCTAGTGCCGGCCCAGTACAGCTATACCGGGTCGGTACGGGTCAATACCGGCCCTGCAGGGGTCACTACTGGCCCTGTACACTATGCCACCGGCACAGAAGGACTTTCCACCCAAACAGCTGTTGACCGAGCGCTGTGGGTTGAAGTCTAGCGAATTGTCTCGCAAGGTTCTAGAGTAAACGACCTGTTCACTACTAGTGTGCATCAAAATCTACCACAATATTGTATCATATTTCATTTCAGTAAGTGTTTGCCATACATAAATATAATAACCAGAAAGCTTCCTTGTAAATTACAAGGTTTATGGGGTTTACATTCCTTTTAGAAGTTCTCAGCTGAGATTTGTAGTAAAACTAGGCATTTTCGGATCAAGAACGTCCATGCCTTGAAAAAATTGGCACGAGAAAGCGCTTCCGAATGCAATTTTGACGTTCGTTCCTGGCATAATTTCTATGCATGAACATTCAAAATCAAAAGTTCACTTCATCGGAGTTATCTTCTTCTTTGTTTCTAGTGTCGCAGTGAATAGTAAAAGACGCATCCTGCTGAGGTGACAGCTTTTTGGTTATATTTTATAAAAAAAAGTAAATAATAATTTTGATAATTATTACCAGCTACTTATGTGTTTTACTAATTACTGTTTTTCATTTTTAACAATGTTTATTATCAGTTGGTGATGTTTGGCTATTTGAATAATTGTTTTTTTTTACTAACTGAAGTATAATAAACTAATTGAGAAAACTATAAAAACTTATAATAATATTAATGATGATATCATTTGAATAACATAACAGTAATGTTAATAATGATTATCATACATTTTTGTTATATTATAATTATTTATTACAATTTTATTTTAATTCACCATCCTCAGTAAATGTGTCCAAAAATAATTTCAACATCAACATGCTTCAAGACTTGTTATTATTTATTTCATTATTATTATTGTTAGAAATGAAAGTTGAGGCCTCATCACTCTTGTCTTGTTATTGTAACTAACGTAAAAGGGCTCATTATTTGCAAAAATATTTATTATAGGAGAACTCTACGCATTCGGATCAAGAACGTCATAGGGTGGACGACCCCCTGAATGGTAAAACCACCGTTCAGCATAGAGTTCCAAAAAACAGGTTTTGTACTTGCCGAAAAACGAAAATTTCGCCCATTTTGGCATGAACGTTCTCGATATGAAAATGCCTACTGTGCACTGCAGACTTACAGCACTATTATAAACAATAAAAAATGTAGTTTTTGATGAAAAAGTAAATAAAAGTGTTGTACATCTCTACACATCTGTGGTTAAATCTATTTAAAGCTGAGAGACAGGAGCTGACGCTGCTGCTATCAGACAGAGATCTCCCCACAGATCCAACCCTCACTGACACTAAGCAATGGACTACAGTTACAAGTACAACCACACAACAACATGTACTCTACAGTAATATAGAGTATGATCCAGTGAGAGTGTACCATCTCATACCTTTAGCTAGACACATTGCTGTCTATAGTGTACCTGCTACTGGTATCTACATTGGTGAAGTAGAGATCAATGCATACAGTAAGTATTTTGTACCATCGTTTGAGATGAAAAGAGCAGTAAAAGTTTCAGGTTTCCTAAAGAACACATCTGGTTATCAAAATTTACTTTTTTGCAAGTCTCAGATAGTTTTAGCCAACAAGTTCAAGTATCCAATGAGATGAACTGTCACACCAAAAGTCAATCTACGAGATACTTATAATTCCATCGTTGTTTGAAGTTTTCTTTTTCAACTGTAGTACAGGTTCAAAAACTTGCCAAGTATGCAACTTCCCAAATACATAAATCTGTGGTTGTAATCCTACAGAAAGTAAAGAGTTCCTACCAGCACAGGTGAAGATGTACAGGAAGAGTACAAGTTGTAGTATTCTTGAATGGTCACCCCCGAACAATGAGAAAGATCTCAGAGTTGTTTACCAGGTTGATACCATATTTTCTAATATCCAGACCAGTACAACATTAGAACCTGAAGGTACAAACCAAGTGTGATTAGCTAAAGTGAATACCAACAACAAGTTAACACTCTAGAATTACTATCTCCAGTTACAGAGAGACAATGGTGAATGGATAGATGTGGGAGAGACACAGAGTACAGAGTTGTGTGATGAGAAAGAGAAAACCCAGTTTAATGTTAGAGTGCGCAGAGCAGCAGCAGCAGCAGCAGCAACAGCAGCAGCAACAATAGAGATGTCAGCAGTGGCCGCTGCTCACTGCGCAGGTTATAGCAATAGACTATTACATGTGGTTTTTGTTCATATTTCATAATTATATTCAATGGTTGGGCTCTTACCATTAAAAGACAGTATATTTTCACAAAAATCTCGTATTGAGCTTTAATATGTCACCACTGGGAAAAAAATTGTTTCTATTAATCAATTTTACAGCTATCCCAGTTTCACTGACACCAATAGAAGTTTTTCTTACGATTGGTGAAAGTTTTTTAATGTTTATTTGGTTGAATTTTGAGCGGCGCACACAAATCTTTTGTTACTACTGCAGATGTGAAGTTACATTTTTTACTAAATAATACAAAATGGAAAGACACTTCGTCAAACATAATAGACATTTTCTAATTAAACTGAAGTGAAAAACATAATGACAGCATTGCGGTGTAGCAGATTTTTAGTGTCCTGCCACTTCACCGCTAGCGTTGCCGGATTGGCACGTGCAACTGGTTGTAAAAGGGAACCCTCAACTTTAACAACTCTAACGAACCCTCGGCTCAGACATACACTCAGTGCTTTTGAGTAGTATAAACATTTATTCTTGTAAGAATAAATAGTGGCACGCAATAGTAACCAGTCGTAATGTTGTACTGTAATGCAATGCAGAGAACTGGACAAAAGCTTTGCCTTTTATAGGCTGAGTTACAGGAAGTGACAGGAAGTGTTTGGCCTAATTTGCCGAACACTCCAACCACACAAGAAAATTCCGAAACTAACCAATAAAGATACTAGCCAATAAGAGTATGGTAAATAAGTTAGAGAGAACTGGTGCCCAGAAGTAAGGGGAAGAGTCTATGGGCATTCCATTCTTGTTCTATTACGGCCTTTGATCCTGGTTTTGTCACTTTTGGGGACGCTGCTCACCTGGATACGGGTCCTAGAGATTCTTAGGCTATATTTCTTTTGTCAGGCTATGGCAGCCATCTGGCTGCTGACCCTGGATGGCTGGGGTAGTAAGCATGTTGTGTCTGTATAGTTAGATATGTTTTTATTGCCTATTTAAAGCAATAGGGTGACTTTAATAGAAACCTGATTTGTTCTATTATCTATTTAAGAGGCATGCCCGTTGGTAGCAACCATCAGGGGGACCTTAAAAAGTGGTGGTCACTCATGGTGACTGGTAAAATCCATTACAACAGTAATATTTCTTTGAGGTCATCCTATGAAGTAAATTGTATTGAGATGTAACAACAAAACAGTGTAAAGTCATCGTTATCGGTGGTCTTTGCAATTACGAAAACGATTGAAAAAATTAGGAAACGAAAAGAGGGGCGTCTTCCCATTAAGTATTCCTACGTACACATTTTTTGTCTCTAATCTTCATGAAAAAGTATTGTTTTGAAATTGTGTGCAACATTAAAGGCCTGAGCACATATGCATTTATGAGCGACGAATGGATGAACGAATGTCCTCCAGCTGCCAATCAACGTGCCGCTAGCTAGTTACCTCTAGACAGCTCTCCAGCTGCTTGATGTTCAAAATGGTGGTTCGCAAAAAGCAGATGATTTTATTTCTATTCCATCTGTTGTTGAAGAAACGAGAGATACTCCCTGAAACAAGAAGCGATCGATCAACTAGAAAATCGAAAACCCTTGAAATAAATAACTAAATATCATAATAAATAGAGTTGTCTTTGGTAAAAACTATCTAAAGGTAAATAGCTTTAATATTGTAGTGGTTTTTTACCTTCTACTACAACACAAAGGTATCACTCCAAACAACTTCTTCAATATAACTTGGAGTCACTCCAAACTGACTTTAACAACCTTCATAGGGTCCTAGACCCAGACACACAACGACAGAGTCTTCCTTAATAATATTTATTTCATAATCTATTTAGCAAAGTACAAGTGTATTTGGCAAACTCCTCAAGACTTTTACTTGAATTGCACAAAAAGTTCTCCTTTTATAGGAGAATCAGAGGAAGGTTCACCCCCTTATTAGGGTGAACCAATCATATAACATAATAGTAAAAATACAGCAATCACAATTCATAATACAATTTCATACACAAGTTTAACCAATAATAATAATGAGCACATGGCAATTTGTGCTGGGCATCTTTTGCCGCTCTTTTCCTTGGCTCGGTACTTTTCCACTCTTTATTAGGGCATCCAGGTACTTTTCCACTCCTTATTAGGGCATCCATCACTTAACTTGCTCTCCGGGGTATTGCACTTTTCTCACTCACTTTCTAAGGTGGGCATCCAGTCCCGTAGGTCCCAGGCTATCTGGTCCAACTCCTTTGCATACTGGCCCGGGGTGGCTGACCCGGAATAGACTCGGGGTAACCGGGGTAGGTTCTATATGATGTATAGGGTCTATACAGGGTCGGGGTCCTTGGTATCCATTTTCATGGGGGAATTTGCATCGAGGCGGAAGTGGAAGGGGTCAGGGGTTATGTCTGGCTGATTAGTGGACAGGACAGTGGGCGGAGGGGGTCTGGGGGTAGGGAGGGAAGGGGTGGGGGGGTTGACTACCTCATGTATATCTCTCACAATATATAAAATGTAAGTACAGAAGGTGGTTGTCAAGGAAACCAATGTTATGGCGTCCCTCACAATATTAATCAAGTTCCTGTTTTATTTTTAAAATCAACAAAAAGTTCATACTAATTATTTACTTCTAAAATTACTAAAATATTATTGAAAAGAATTATATCATTTTGCATAATAAAAATACGTCACAAAATTTTTTTTCTGATTAACTTCATCCATTCACTGCTTTAATGGTTATAAAATGCTGACTTGGAATACCATTTTCATTTTATTAAGATGTGTTGGAAAATAGTGGAAATCATCGATTTTTGACCAAGTATCTTAGGACGGATTTTGCGACCGTTACTGATATTTCTGCTGCCAAGTACCCGGCGAGTATTTTGTGCGCATATTTCCTGTTTCGTACAACCAATCAGCTTCGAGGGTTACTGACGAATGGTATTCGTGTTCGTTTGTACGGTGGGGCTTTCCACCGAATGACGAATGTCTCAACGAACGTTCGTTGGGCATTAATTTCATTCGTTGGGTGCCCATTCGTTCGTCCATTTGTTGCTCATGAACTTATTCGTGCTTGGGCCTTTAATGCAAATGCTAAATGAAAAGCTGTTTGAAAGTTTATAAAGAGAGCAAAAATACATAAAATATTTTCACATCACTGTTAATTCTCAGAAATAGAAGATACAGTATGGTTATGTAGTAATATCTATAATACTACCTTTATCTACAGATCCCTCAGCAGTGAGAAGTCTGTCAGCTGGTGATTCAACTACAGCAATGAATGATGGCAGAGAGAGATGGAAGTACACTGTTACTTGGAAGGTAAGTTATTTCTTCACCTCACATTTCTACTTTACCATTTCTGCACAAAGAGCCTTTGTTGTAGTCTTAAGGAATAAATTAAACTATTTTTTTACCTATCGGTTGACTGACCCAGAGACCCCAGCATTTAGTATTTTCCAGGGTATGATTTACTTTCCTACTACGTCCTTGCTATAACCAGCCATACCCAACAGTAATATTCAGATATTACAGTGGTGAATGAGTTGAACTAGTGAGTCAAAACATTTATATACTCTCAGCACTCTCTATGTCTAGAGTTTTTAAGTGTCAAATCGCACAAATATTTCAATAAATCAACTCATGTCGTTAAGGACTTGTTTAGTGACGGGCGAAGCTGCTTTAACAAAAAAATCAATCATCCAAATACTTTAAATTCTCAGAACCCGTATCATACTTGCTACATGGGTCATTGCACATCTTCACAATTTCTGTCATGAAAAATCATATTTCATCTAAAATTGGTGACAGAAAGAAGCTAATAAAACTCCAACTCATATTTTATTTACAAACATTACCGTTTCTGTGAAGTATTCAACAACACCATCCTGCTTCTCTTGCTCGGGCTGCTCGACTGGTACCAGGATTTATGTCATTTTGTCTTCTCACCTAAAAAGACAGATGCTGTTAAAAGTTTTGCCAAAATATTTTTTACGAGACAACTTATGTAAAAAAGTTGGATTAAGAACTTACTCTGGCTGTTAACACTTGTACCACGTGAATACATTTTAATTAGGTGACACCTACATGATCCACAGCAGCAACAGCAAAAGCACTTCATACTGTAGAGTCTCCACATCTGCTGTAGCCCAATCAGCCAAAGGAATAATCTTAAATTTTTTCTGGTGGTCATCAATGCCTGGTTTTCGTTAACTTAATTTTGTTTCTAAGCTCAATGGACACAATGTGCTCTTGAGGAGTAAATTATTGGAGATGATCTTTATTTGGATATACCTCCGTGTGGAGGCTTTCATAGTTTTACCAAGTTACATAAGGAAACTTATACTAGTAGAAGAAATGTAGGTACTGAGACTTACAACTGTTTACCTACTAAGACTGACTGAATTCATACAAAAATTTAGTCCAGAAACAGCTGCACTCATTTTATATGATTTTGTGTAAGATAAAATAATAAAATGTTACTTTTAAAACTAATATATCAGAATGGAATAACCTGCCAAAATCAGTAGACTGAAGTAGTTTACGCCAGCAAGCTTTTAACAAGAAATAATGTTTGAAGTGCTGACCGGCAGCATATTCATTATACTACTTTAACAAGAACAGCCAATGCATCCAAAAAGCTGCACCATCTTTCCCAGCTGCACATTTCCACACACAAAGCTAGCAAATGTCTTGACTTGAGCTTTGAAACTAATCTAGTTGGTTTACGCCATAATTGCCCTATTGTCTGTCCATTACTGTGTAGTAGTATTGGACAGACAATAGGGCAAGACTAGTGTCTGTCCAATACTACCACACAGTATTGCAACACGGAGTACAAGTTGTATCGAGATGTACCGAGCTAACTCTTGTCCGGAGAAGCACTACTGCGGGTATTCAGTATATCCTTCTGGCTATAGGCCTACAGGAGTCCAAACATTACAGTGACTAGGTTAGCCGTACAAATTTGCCACCTCTATACCAGCAGTGTAGTCGAAGTTAAACTTACCAGTGGTGTAGCTAGATGTTCACCCCCTGGGGTATTGTATGCCTCACTATCAACTACTGGAAGGAACTGGTAAGGCAACCTGCCAGACTAATAACAAGTAGTTTTGATTATCAAAAAGTGTATTTGCTAATATGCCAGTGTAGATACAACTTCACAAACCAGCTCCTCAGAATGAGGACACAAACAGTTTTGTCCTCTCTGGACAAATGTCAAAAAGACTTTAAAGTATGATATGTAAATGATAAATTTGAAAATAAGCATACATGATTGGTTAATAATAAACATGCTGAATAGAATATAAAAATAAAATTAGCAACCAAACAAGCAGACTAATTAATAACTAAATAACTAGTTAACCGCACCAATTTGAATAGTCCAATCAGCTGTCAGTAGAAGGGGAATTATCCTGCTCATCTGCTTCACTGTATCCCACCTGCTACAGCCAGAACACTTGCAACAAATTTGTCCAAGCTTGCTAGTATGTTCCATTGACTTCATCTGTGGTCAAGAATAGGTAGTGGGAATAAAATTAAATAGCTGGCAGCAGTAAGTATCACTTGCATGCTGCTGCACCATGTGGCCACGCTGTGTAAAATATATTACAATGTTGCTCTGTTACTTGTGAATTCACTTCAGTAACCTGTTTCATTTTCTGAATTCCTGTGCATATCACACTGTGCCTAAAGTATACAATGCATACCACAGACACCTGTATTTATTGAATGTTAATGCACCCTGGGTAAGACCATAACCAATGCAGAGCATAGCCATTGAAATATAATTCATCATTAAACTGACACAGTAAACACTGAGTTCCACTCTCAACAATTAATTGAACCTTTCAATTTTTTCACTGCCAACTAGACCGAGGTCAGGATTTTTTTCCTCTAATGGTTAATAATGTTTATGGAGAAGGACAGAGTCTCAGGTAGTAATCCAACTAATGCTTTTTCATTTTATATGAAGTGAAATAAAAAATTTCTACTAAGAATCAAACCGGCAAATAGGATGCAAATTTTCTAACCACCTAAGGGCTTAATATGGCGGTAACTTACCCAATTTGTATCAAGAAGTTGTAGTTCGTTTGCACAAGTTACTAATGATTATAACTTTTGTTCAGAGATTGCATTCCATTGTATGAGCAATTTTGTGTACAATTGGAGGAACAAGAAAGCTTTAAGTCTTTGTATGAGTCAAGAGTCTCATCTCTTCAGGATGCTAAGTATATGGGAATACCAGTTGAAAATTTGAGGGCTTTGTTTGCTTCTAGGAAAAATTGATTGTGGTTTTACTATTAATCCTAAAAAATAAAAGTAAAGGTCTGAATGTAAGTAATAACAACGTCGAGCCAAGAATGCCGCAATGAAGTAAAAGGGTAAACAGGAGCCTCTATAAATAAGTAATGTCAATTTCTCTAACAATATTGGGATAAACGATGACAATTCTTACCAAATCTGCACTTACTAAATCACACATCTCAATTAGGTTAGCAATCCAAATATTCTCTCCCTTAGCAGAACCAGAAAATTATTTTATGTCGTGAAAGTCATACCCATAGATGTATTGTGTCAACCAAACATAGTATTCAGAATCAAAAAAAGTATTTCAAACAGCAATCCTGTCTTTTCTCATTGTTAGCAACTGATAACTTCCTTTTTTTACAAAAGTCACACTTGCTCACAAGAATCAAAATCTGAGTAAATTGTACTCAGTGGCATTTTACTGCCTGATTCATAACACACAATTACTGACTCTTTGTCTACACTTGTTTCTGTACACCAAAATCTTTATGCACTTTTAGGCACCTACAGACACTGGATGCAACAGTATCTCCCAGTACCAAATACAGTATCCAAACGCTTTCTCACCTTGGATAGATGTCAGTGGTAAAAGTGCTGTGGTCTACCTAGATGGTAGTGAAAGGTTAAGCTTTAATGTGAGAGCTGTAAATGATGCAGGTCTTACATCAGATGCAAGAGGAACTATAATTCATACACCTCAGCTACGTGAGTTATCTACTAATGCACTTCTAGTTCTAAACACTTCTATGCACATCTGGTAGTAAGTAAGCTACTTAGTTTATTGTGTACCAGAATGCACATTATGGAGTAATTTTTTTGTCTTTCTCAATAGTTATCAGATTGCAGTTGTGGCAGTTTTGTACATACACATGGGTATAAAGTAACTCAATGTGAAGTTTAGGTAGAAGAGGTTAATTTGATTGAAAATGGAAAAGATTCATTTTTAAATTCATAATTCATTACAAAGCAAACTCTGGTTGATGAGAATAAATTTGTGCTTTTTGAACTCATTAAACAGCCTATTAGGTCAAATTTTGGCTTTAATTAGTACGTTTGGTGTCTTGGCATGTAAAGAAGTTTTCCCACAAATCACACATACTGCAGTGGGTTTTTGAGTGGCCCTTCAAAAACCACTAAAATGCGCAGTCACCTGCCAAACACATAATTTTCTGGCGCAATAATCTTGATAGCAACCGTCAGCCTTGTTGCTAATCTCAGGTTCTCCTCAGAGGTTATCCACTCTCACTCAATTCTATAGCTATTTTGAGCCCACGGCTCAAACCAAACACTCAGTGCTCCAGAGTTCCACACATTTATTGCTTCAAAACTGTCATGTAAAACAACCAGTGGTCCAGTATTTTGTTAACTACATTTGAGTGCAAGCGCAATTTTGATACAGTATAAGTTGGTGAGGCACAAATTCAGCTTTTTTTGACAGAGGCACAGAAACCAATTGTCTCAGCTAGACATGTATGGAATAGAAGTAAAGTGAGGCGTAATCGCACAAGTTAATATACAGGTTATAAATAGTAAGCAATCACATGTAAGGAAGAAGTTTAAATAGTCAAAATGTGCAGAAGTACGGGGCAAAGCTTGTTGGCAACCTAAGATGTCATGTGGGATATTGTATCACATTGCTTCCTGTGGTAAGCACTAGGCTTTGCCGACATGTGATTCATGTTTTACGTAAGTCTGTAAGTCTTATGGATACAGGCTCTTGAAGAAACTTTAGCTATCTCGAGTTCTAAGGCTATCGTAATCATTTTTTTACTTGTTGGTGTAATGGCTGCAGGGCTGATATAGTTAGCTGCAGAGCCAGTCTAGTTAGCTTCTGACTGCTGCAGAGCCTGTCTAGTTAGCTTCTGACTACTGCTGTGTATCTATTAGGGCCGCAATCATTCACAAAATACCATTTCAATTTTTCTTTCTAGATGTTTTCCGAATCAATATTTTTATTACTGTAAAATGAACCAACAATTACACTATTATTGTCAACTGTACGACACATAATAAAAAGTAGTAAGCTACTGGTTACAGTTACAACTGGAGCACTGAATAAAGATTGAATAATTCCAAACATGAAGCAAGCATTCAATGTCAAACATAGAAAATATTTATTAAGGGAGATGTTCTGGTCCACATTTCCTGATGAGAGACAAGCTCGTTTAGCATTTATTAATTGTCCCGCTTTTCAGAAGATTCTTTCAGATAAAACTGATGTGCTGCTAACAATTAGGTATTGCTTTGCAGAGTTGTAGAGCTTAGGATACAAAAGATCTCACCACTAAACCAGTGAATCATTATTAAACAGAGGTGTATTGAGCTTTGAAGGTGCAGAAATCCAGCTCATTTGGATTATTCTTACTAGCATTTTTCTTGTCCAACAGAAATGAAAAACGTTACTCCATTGCAGTAGAAGCTTTTGTGTCTACTGTTAGAGCTTCCTGTTGATCTGAATTAACATCTTGCATTGGAAATCAGTCTAAAAGATATCAGTCATGCAAGAGAGAATAAAGTCCATTCAACTATACAAGACTGCTGGGCAAACATGCACAAATACACCAGTATGCATTGCTTTCCCGTAAGTTACAGCACAACATACCTCTTCCAGTGAACTCAGTTCCAGTATGCATTGCTCTCCCATAAGTTACAGCACAACATACCTCTTCCAGTGAATTCAGTTCCAGTATGCATTGCTTTCTCATAAGTTACAGAATAACATATCTCTTCCAGTGAATTCAGTTCCAGTATGCATTGCTTTCTCATAAGTTACAGCATAACATCCTCTTCCAGTGAATTCAGTTCCAGTATGCATTGCTTTCTCATAAGTTACAGCACAACATACCTCTTCCAGTGAATTCAGTTCCAGTATGCATTGCTTTCCCATAAGTTACAGTATAACATACCTCTTCCAGTGAATTCAGTTCCAGTATGCATTGCTTTCCCATAAGTTACAGCACAACATATCTCTTCTAGTGAATTCAGTTCTAGTATGCATTGCTTTCCCATAAGTTACAGTATAACATACCTCTTCCAGTGAATTCAGTTCCAGTATGCATTGCTTTCTCATAAGTTACAGCACAACATATCTCTTCCAGTGAATTCAGTTCCAGTATGCATTGCTTTCTCATAAGTACAGTATAATATACCTCTTACAGTGAACTCAGTTCCAGTATGCATTGCTTTCCCATAAGTTACAGCACAACATATCTCTTCCAGTGAATTCAGTTCCAGTATGCATTGCTTTCTCATAAGTACAGTATAATATACCTCTTACAGTGAACTCAGTTCCAGTATGCATTGCTTTCCCATAAGTTACAGTATAACATACCTCTTCCAGTGAATTCAGTTCCAGTATGCATTGCTTTCTCATAAGTTACAGCACAACATATCTCTTCCAGTGAATTCAGTTCCAGTATGCATTGCTTTCTCATAAGTACAGTATAATATACCTCTTACAGTGAACTCAGTTCCAGTATGCATTGCTTTCCCATAAGTTACAGCACAACATACCTCTTCCAGTGAACTCAGTTCCAGTATGCATTGCTTTCCCATAAATTACAGTACAACATACCTCTTCAAGTGAATTCAGTTCCAGTATGCATTGCTTTCTCATAAGTACAGTATAACATACCTCTTCCAGTGAACTCAGTTCTAGTATGCATTGCTTTCCCATAAGTTACAGCACAACATACCTCTTCCAGTGAACTCAGTTCCAGTATGCATTGCTTTCCCATAAATTACAGTACAACATACCTCTTCCAGTGAACTCAGTTCCAGTATGCATTGCTTTCCCATAAGTTTTCCAGAGCAGGATGATAAATCAGTCAATGACTGCTCAAGGGCCACCTCAAATTGTTGTACAATCATTCTTGCAATCCTCTCATATGTGCCATCTCTAGTTTGTCTATTGCGGATGATAGCCGTGGAAGAGACATGAAGCTAGGGTCAACTGCCCAGTATCCCTGAGGAAAGTTGATCCTCCCCTAAAAAGGCCTAAGTCATAACACCCACAATGTAAGACAAATCTGAGAAATTAGACTGGGAAGTAAACCGCCTTGGATTGGTAGCTATGGCACTGCTGACCGCTCAAGTATAGTTTTAAGCAAAAAACAAAAATCACACTCAAGCTTGACATACCTTGATTCCAGATCATTGCATATAGCCAGTTTAAGTTATCAGACCAATGGACTATTGTAGTTGACTTTGGGGGCTGAAAATCACTAGCTGAGGTTGGTAGAGTGCTGCCACCAGTTGTTAGTTTTACCTGTTACAACAACAGGGTCGGTGATGTACCGAATGAATATAAGATAGAGTATTGCTACTCTACAACCAGTTGGGAGCCCTCGGCTCAGACGCATATCTCAATATTATTGAGTCCATATGCTTTTATTCCCCTAGAATAAACGAGTTAGTAAAAGTCCCAATTACAACTGACAATCATGAGCAAAGTTCTGCCTTTTATAGACAGCGCACAGAAGTAATCATCCAATTACAATGCAACATTACAATATATGCCAATGAAAGTGGTTATATAAATACATGACGAATAGGATTGTAAGAAAGAGCTTAAAAAGAATAGGCGCCCTGTGATAGTAGGCGGAGTCATAGGCTCATACACCAATCATAACTAGTCTCTGGGTCCTTGGTCTTTCTAGCTTTAGTCCATCATCTTATGTAAGGGTTAAGGGTGGATATATTCGGTAGATGGCTCTTAGGTCCTCCCAGGCTACTTCCAAGTTCTCAGGCTCCACTGAGTCACTTCCTGCCGGCCCAGCGAGGTCGGTATTGGTGTATACAGGGTCGATATAGGCCGGTATAGGCATAAATATAGTTACCGTCTATTCGGTTTAGCAGTTGCTAGTCATTTTGGTCATCTAATGGCTATTATATTGATGCCAGAATGTGATGCTATGTGTGCGCAGAGAGTAGGTACACTAAAATCCACCACACTATCATACTCATTACAGGAGCTTCTTAGTGACCTGATGATTGTATACTGCGTAGGCAATATCAAAGTAGCAGAGGCATGTTTGCTAGGACTTGCGTTAAACTCTTTGTCACTTCCTTCCACCCCCTAGAAATCAATATATCAATCTCATTATATTATGAATAGCATTTTTCTGCACCGTTATAATACCAGGTATAAAATGGTTTCATACAAAATTTGTCGCAAAGTGATGGAAATCACTTGATAGGCAAATTCTATTGACAAATAAATGAGGTAGAGTTAAATGTTGGAAGTCAACCGCCTTATCCTAAATAAACGTGACTTTAAAACGAAGAAGTTACAACATTAATTGAGGTCTATAAATTATTCCCTGCCATGAAACATTTATTTCCTTTGTGACAAAATGGTTTAGGTTTACTTACATTCTTACATGCCTCAGCGTCTGCAACATCTTGGGGTGACATGGTCTCTTTTTGACTGCAGTATTTCATAACATTATGGCATAATGCGACATAAATGGGTGGTCTAATTTGTAGATTTCTCTTTAGCATGTCGTAAGTGCTATTCCACTTATTCCACCTATGACTGGCTTTAGAGGTGGAAGCTTGAGTTGCACAAATGTGTGTCTCACAATAGCGCTGGCAGTGGGACTCCGATGAAGTAATCCAATTATTGATCTGCTTATCTATAATACTAACTAGATATTGGGATTGTATTGTAGTAGTTAAGCTCGCCTACTATTGACGCAACAATGACTGAATCAAGAAACACCACTTAAATCGGCCTTCCGTGAATCGCTCCAGGTCTAAACCATGAGGGAATCCAAGGAGGTAACTGAGAGTCTTCAACTCAGACGAAAAAGATTATATTTATATGAATAATGCAACATTTTTTATCCATAATCTACGTGGCAATATAAATGATCCACACTAAACAACACTCCAATGACTTTTCACTTCTGTTTAAAATATAGCAAGACAGTCATTTTATAAGAAATGCACAGGAATATTCCTCCCTTTATAAGGGATGGACTAATTACATACAATCATGGGTAACTATTGTAGTAGAATTGCGCGTTGCTAATTAGATACAACCAACTGGTATTGGTAGTGCTAAAGCCTAGATTGTGTAGCTCTCCTACAACTCAGAAGTTGTCTTATATAAAAGACGTATCATCTATGAAATAATGTACAAACAATTAATATTGTTCCTGTGATAGCACAGCCAATTCAATCATTGCTGGCATCTGTATCCACTATATAAGTACTAGTGTTTTCTGGGTACCCAAGTGCAGGTTCTGTGAGCAAACTGTGCTTCAGCTGCTGAAAGGTACTCTCTTGTTCTGATTCCCCATTCCCAAGGAGTGTCTTTGCTGGTCTGTTTTGTCAGAGGCTTGTCAACTGTAGCAATCCCGAGTAAATGTTGTCTATAATAACCAACCCTTTCCTAAAAAAAAAACACCTGTGATACTTTCAACATACAAGGGGACCTCCAACCTTTCTCTAATTCAATTTTCACAGGATCAGTGGCTACTCTATCTTTACTGACTATGTGCCCAAGATACCGAACGTTTGACTGCAAATGCTCACGTTTCCAGGGCTTTGAATTCAGCCCTGCTTTATGCCACCTTTATAGAACCTCTGCCAGCCTATCAAAATGTCTCTGGAAGTCGAGGGCTATAACAATGATATCATCCAGATATAAGAGGAGTGTTTGCCAGTGTAACCCATGTAGAACGTTCTCTATCGGCTGCTGGAAAGTTGCTGTTGCAGAGGTTAATCCTAATGGCAAGACTTTCCACTTCCAGAGGCCAGATCGTGTGTAGAAAGTAGACTTCTATCTGGCATCCTCATTCAACGGCACGTGCCAATAGCCACTGACCAGATCCATAGTGCTGAAGAAGCGACTGCCTGCAAGAGCTTCTAGGCTCTAATCAAACTGGAGCAATGGATATACATCCAAATGGGCCACTGCATTCAACCTCCGATAGTCAACGCAGGAGTGCCAGGCTTCACCTTTCTTTTTCACCAGTACTACCGGCGAGCTCCAAGCTCCTGAAGCTGGCTCAATTAGTCCTCGTTCAAGCATTTGATTGAGCTGTCTCTCTCCCTCCACCTCTTTCTGAGGTCCTAGCCAGTGAGGAGGTTGGCGTACAGGTTTGGTACCCGGAAGCGATGGGACACTCTGCTTAACCAGCTCAGTTTGTCCTATGTACTGCTCTCCTTTAATGAAAATTGCCTTATACTGTCTTAGCAGCTGCACCAGCAGGCGGGCTTCTCTCGTGTCATTGCAGTTATGACAAGCTGCATCTTACAGCTTCTGGAGGTGTGTTGGCACAGGATGTGAAGAAGGAGGCCTGTGGTCCAGCATCACTGCTTCTGCCGGCATATCTTCCACAACACACTCTTAAGGTGAGACTGCAGTGTACTGGCCTGTCTTCTTTCCTGCTTTCAGCTTGACAACCTGGTCTGTGGAGTTTAGGCATCGTATGCGTCTTTGTTGATTGCGTTGATTGAAACTGGCGGCTTAAGGTGGAGCGCTTGTTTTTTCTTCCCCTATACCAAGTCTGCCACAAAATCATCTTCTGTTTTATGGCTGTTTGACACCAGTGTTTCAAGCTTTCAACAAAGCTGCGCAGACTTTCCTTTATAATTGCTGAATGCCAAGCTGCAATTGTTACCTTTTACGTTTTGCGGTTTTTCTTTGCTAACAATCACTTTTAGCAGTTTTCATAATCTCCCTATCAAGTTGAGATATGGTAACTGCGCACACCACTCCCATCATTCCTTCATTGCTCCAGTTATGAGTTAAAAACTTTATTGGTGTGGCAGAGCAGTGAAAAATACATTGCACATTTTGGTTATAAGTTCATGATTAATTCTAGCTAACACTCACTAGTTTGATAGAGCAGCTTTCTGTAAGAGTGTCAATATTCTTGGCTGGATTTATTCTACCAACAGGAAAAGCAACTCCAGATCATAACTATAAAAGAGCATTTGATGCTCCGTAGGAATGTCCACCAACCATTGATAGCACAGATTATAGTCAACACTGTAGCAGCAGTCTGATTAGCAATATTTTCATAACCAAAACCTTGATGGTGGGGATGAGTAGCAAGACCTTCAAGGGTTTCTAAATGCAAACAGTGAAATTTGAAAACAAAAGATAAATGAGTTTGGCGAGTAATCTTACGCTGTTCTACGGCAATTAAAAGCATGTCAAAAATTTTAAGGTCTATCCAAGGGCTGCATGGTGGCTCTGAGAATTTCGTGACCGAGGCTTTTTTGTGGTGATTGTTGTATGCTGAAACTGTAGTGGATTTTGGGGGCCCTCTAATCCACTAACTAAACACTGTCACCAGCCGAACATCTCGTTTGCTAGCACAGTTGGGTTGATAGCTTCTGAAGGCCTGCTGCCACCAATTACCTCTCCCCTAGAGGCGATACCAGAATACTGAATCTAAATAAAGTGAAGGAGTAATCTCAGCTCCACAACCAGTAAAGAGCTCTCGGCTCAGACGCATTACTCAGAGCTATAGAGTAAAATACATTAATTTTTATCCAAAGAATTTGAGTAAGCATAAGATCCGATACAGTACTGATCATTATAGCAAGAGCTCTGCTTTATAGGCAGAGCATAGGAAATAACACAGGAAAGTAACCAATAATACATATGTAAGACATAATGCGACAAATGAGCATGTAAATGTGAATACCAGCGAACGAAACAATAGGTATCAATATAATGTAACTGGAGCCCAGAAGTGGTGGGCGGAGTCATAGGCATTCTGACCAATCCTCGGCATCTCTATTTCCTGTGGGAGATTTTTCAGGCTTTCTAGGCTTTGGTCTTTACTTTCCTCAGGCATACAGGTGTGTATTTTGTGCATCTTGACTTCTGAGTACTATAATGCTATTTCAATCTCCCAGGCTATAGTGGCCATCTTGCTGCCGGCCCAGTATGGCTCTCACAGGGTCGGTACTGGACCGACGCAGGGTCGGTCATTTTGGTCATGTTCTAACCATCCAATTGCTAAATAAGTGATGCAAGAACTGTTTGTAGACAAACTGCTCGCATGTGGGTGTTATAAAAATCCACCACACAACTTCCTACTTCAAAGTGGAGATGATCAAACCAAACCAAACTTTCAAAGCCCTTCACAAAAATATCTTTGTTTAGGCATTTCACTTTCACTGGTGGTATCATACCAGACCTAAATACTAAATATTTACTGACTATCAGGTAAATTTTTAATTGGAGGTGCTAATTTAACTAATAAAACAATTATGCGCTGTTGAAAGGACATTAGTCTTTAGTGTTTGGGGACAGCTGTGGTTACGGGAGGGGTGTTAAATTTTAGAATTATGGTTGCGTGCACAAAAAATTATGTGAATGTTGTGTTTTAAAAAGTCGTTGAAAGTAAACCCTAATAGAACAAATATTGTGACAATATTTTAAGCCTCGTAAACCATTACTTGTCTTTTCTGTTGCCGGGATATCCTCTCTCTGCACAGTTCTGTTTGCTTTTGGTCAGTTAATAAAGGAGCTTCTCACCTCTGTCACCAGTTCTACCTTAGGTTTGTCTGAATAACTTACTGATTCATGGAAATTTTGTCACTCTGCTTCGACATAATTTTGACAGAGGTTGAGTTACAGCCGTCTTTAAAGTTATAATTTTGACAAAGGTTGGACTGTAGGCGTGTTTAAAGTTTTAACTGAAGTTTCCAATTTCAATAGTGCTAAATTTTTATTTTATTTTGGGCTGTGTACTAACTGTCAAAGTGACTAAAGACTAAACTGCTCACTCTGTGGTTGAGTATGTTGGTAAGAATTCTAACCACAGATGATTTCCCATCACACAGATATATGTATATATAGATAGATGTCCAGTAGTAACTTGTGGTAGTTCAGCTAAATAATACAAGCACAGGTTTTACTCATTTACTATGTTTCCACATCATGACAAAATATCGCCAAACCTCTGTGGTTTGCTACCACAAATAATTAGCGACAAGGGCATATATTTCCACGACTCAAAGTTTATCGCCGTTGGTTAAACCACGCCCACAGAGGCAGTTGCAGTCAGTGTGCTGTTGAGTGCAATTTAGCCGACTAGCGTTGCAGGCTGTTTTTATTATTATTTTCCTCTATTGTGAAATATATGAATAAAACATCACTGAGTCGTTGGCTAGCTATGGAAGCTGTGTGGTGACAAAGAATTTTAGTAGCACACTGGCTATGATTCAATAAATTATATTATTTATTATTATTATTTAGTAATGAATAAATAATAATAATTAATAATTATAATAAATAACCAAGTGAATTTTTGCTAAAAAAAATAATACCATTTGTTTTTCACCACTGCAATAATTAATTACCAGCAGCTAAGATTCATTCGTTTCAAATCAGTTGTTTTGTTTCATAAATAACTGTGTAATAAACCACAAACGATCCTCGTTAGTTAAATATATACTATGTTTCCACATCATGACAAAATATCGCCAAATCTCTGTGGTTTGCTACCACAAATAATTAGCGACAAGGGCATATATTTCCACGACTCAAAGTTTATCGCCGTTGGTTAAACCACGCCTGTAAGATACTCAAACATGTACCTATAATAAGTATCTCGAAGCTGTCAGCACACGTCTTGCAAGCTCCTATCGTAAGCCCAAGATGGCCCCCTCTCTCCATCCGGTAACCTCCTTCCCATCTCCTGATGTCCGTCGCTACGACCATCGTAGCTACTCTACACCTCCTCTCCAGGCCCATATCCTGAGCTTAAGGTGCCATCACACCTGCAACACAAATAACAACAACGCGGCAGTATCCACAAGCCAACTATGTACACACACATAAACATTTCTTTTTTTCGTGTTTTTGTTTTTTTCATTTTATTTGGTTGCGAACAGGAATTACTAGGTTATATACATTATTTACAAACATGGTGAGTGCCCACACACCCCCTTATCTACGCTGCCTACGTCTCACTGCTGCCTGATTCAGGCGATTGGTACGCCTGATTTCTGACTTCCAGTCTTCAATCATTCTGGCATCCGGGTGTAGTCCATCTGTCAAGCAGTTGTCCCTAAACACATAGTGTCCCCTTCGCCGCGTGTATACCCTTCTATGCATGTATGGGGTTGCAAAGTTATTTTCCATGTTAAAATCAACTATATCTTCATTCTCTCTTAATACCAAATACTTCATTCGTCTAGTCAAAGAATTATAATCTGACTCCCCACGGACATTTGCATTGACACCTAAGCGTTCGTTATATCTTAGAAAGCACATTGGGTATAGGGTACAAATGATAGGAAATATACTCAGGCGCAATAATTGTTGTCTCCACCCTCTAAAAATGCTAGAGACGCAGGACAGCGTGTGTTCTGAACGGAGCCTACACTCCGTCCCTCCTCCCATTCTAAAGACTAACTCAGAGAACCTTACAGGTCCAATATGAATGTATATAAGTGAGTTGATGAAACGATCTCTCCTTTCAAGAACACACTCAATAATGTCATACCAATTAGCACCAGATATTGAAATTGTTTCCCAAGCAGGATCCACCAATCCTCTTGTAATGGAATTTCCGATAACAAAGACCTTCATCCCTGCAAGACAAATTAGGGATGTTAACCATTCACAGGTCAATTATTAGAGATTCAGTTTTTTCACTGGTTTAGATATACGTCCAGACCTCGTTCTTATCAAGTCTGAATTTATCACTTTAGGACTACTCACTGGTTTAGATGTTACTACTTGAGGGCTACTACTCATAGACCTATTGCTAACTATATTATATCTCTCACCATACCCGTCACTATCCATCGGCTCAGCAGCCGTAGCAGGCACTTCCCTTTCATGAGTTTCGCCGGTAGGTGGTTCACCTCTCTCGAACGTCACCTGGCCCCTATCCCTTTCTCGGCTCTCTGTCACCCGCGACGAATCGGCTTCCCTTGTATCACCCTGATTGATACCTTGGCCATTGTGGCCTTTGTCTGCACGGGAAATCTGAGATCTATTCCTCCTAAGCAAATTCATATTTTTATTAACAGCCACCACCTCTCTGCCTTTTGTTGCTACCACGGAAGCGGATGTAGGTTGCTTGTGTGGTTCTCTAATTACAACTTTTTGTCCTATAGCTATCGGGCTCCTTTCCCTTGCAGCATGCCTACGGTTGTAGTTGCTGGCTTGCCTGCCCCTCAGAGACTTCTCAAAATCTCTAAGTCTATCGAGATCGATTTTGTTATCTTGCAAAATTCCCATTGAGTTCATCGACCTATTGAAGAGCAACTGGGATGGTGAGTATCCGTTTGCCAAAGGAGTGTCCCTATACATGCACAATGCTGCTTGAAGGTTCAAATTCTTTTTCATTAAGTTTTTCACTGTCTGCACAGCCCTCTCCGCCTCGCCGTTACTTTGAGGATATTTCGGCGAACTCGTTACGTGCGAGATGTCCCATTTGGCAATAAATTTCTTGAAACTATCAGAGATGAACTGTGGTCCATTATCACTCACTATTGTATTTGGAATGCCTAACATACAAAATAGGCTCTCTAATTTCACTATTACAGATCTTGAATCAGTTGAGTCCACCAACTCATGAGCCGAAATATATCTGCTATAGTAATCAACTACTACTAAATATGTTTTTCCATCTTTCTCCAATAGATCCATTGCGAGTCTCCACCACGGTCTCTCTGGCAATGGTGTACACAAAAGCGGCTCGCGTGGTTTACTCCTGAATTCTTCGCATTCTGGACAGGCTTTAACCATATTTCTTATGTCCTCACACATTCCCGGCCACCAAACAAGTTCCACCGCCCTGCGTATACATTTTGTTTCGCCCTGGTGTCCGGCATGTATGTCATGGAGAGTCCTCTCTCTTTCCAACTCTGGGATGAAAACTCTGTTCCTATAGAAAAGTATTCCATCCACACATGTCATGTAATCTCTGAAGGCGTATGCAGATTCAGCCGCAGCGGGAATCTCTTTTCTAGTCGGCCAGCCTTCCTCGGTGAATTTTATCAGAAGTAGTCCTGTCTCATCTTCCAACATCGCAGCTCTTATCCGACTCAACCTCCCCGAGGATATGTGCAACGATTCCATCAACTCAGACAACAGACTTGGTTCCCCCAACTCCTTAACAACGCATTCCTTGAGCTCAGGGGATCTCGACAGAGCATCCGCCAGTATCAACTTACTCCCAGGAGTGTACGTAATCCTGTAGCTGTAGTGCATCATTTTTAGTCTGAACCTCTGTACCCTAAGAGGTAGTTTAGCTAGCTCTTTCTCACCCAGAATAGCCAAAAGTGGCCTATGATCCGTCTCTATCAATATTTCCTTCCCGGCTACATAATAATGAAATTTATCGCACGCCCAGCAAATCGCTAATGCCTCCTTCTCTATCTGAGCGTATCTTCTCTCTGCTGCAGTCAAAGTTCGGGATGCATACGCTACCGGTTTCCATTCACCATCCACTCTCTGTAATATCGCCGCTCCAATTCCATACGTAGATGCGTCTGCACTGATCATTGTCTCTGACGACAAATTATATGGCGTCAACACTGGAGTAGAGGCCAGAATGTCTTTAAGCTTGGAGAACTGTTCAGCCTGCTCGATGCCCCATATCCAATCAGAATCCTTACCGAGTAGCTGTCTCAGATGGTTCGTACAGGTAGCTATGCAGGGCGAAAACTTTCCCAGGTAATTCACTATACCAAAGAATCTACGTAGCTCGGTCTTATTTGTCGGAGTCGGAAATTTAACAATCGCCCTCGTCTTGTCCGGATCGGCGTGAATCCCTTTGTCATCAATGACATGCCCCAGAAATTTAACTCTTCCTCTACCAAACTCGCACTTATCTTCGTTCAACATCATTCCCGCACTGTCAAGCCTATGTAGCACTCTTCTCAGTCTCTCATCATGCTCGGTTCGCGTTGCTCCATGCACTAGAATGTCGTCCATCTGACACACTATACCGACCAGCCCACTCAAAATCTTCTGCATTTCTCGTTGGAATATTTCGGGTGCCGAACTGATGCCAAACGGCAGCCTGTTGCATATATAACGACCAAATGGCGTAATGAACGCTGTAACCTTCCTCGCCTCCCTATCCAACCTCATTTGCCAGTAGCCGCAATTCGCATCAAGCTTACTGAAAACTTTCGAGTTCCCCAACTCGCTAAGGACCTCCTCTGAGTTAGGTAGGGGATGAAATTCTCGTTTTACCGCTTTATTTAGTCTGGTAAAGTCTATACACAGCCGAATCTGACCGTTCCTTTTTGGTACCACTATGCACGGTGCACACCAGTCCGTTGGTGTCTCAACTTTCTCAATAACCCCTAATTTTTCCATCCTCTGCAACTCCTCTTGTAGAGGCTGTCTTCTAGCGGCTGCTACCCTCCGAGGTACACTCTGCGCAAAGGGTATTACTTGGTCATTGAGAGAGATTTTCACTTCGCTTTCCATCCCGCCCAATCCCTTGAATAACCTTGGGTATTCTCCAATCCATTCTGTACCTTGTTGCACACTATCAACAAATTTTATAATACCAAGGCTAGATATAGCGGGCTTCCCTAGTAATGGATTCACCAAGTCATCAACAATATATATGTCCTCTTTTACTGTTTTCGAATCAATGGAAATATCCGCCTCAGCATATCCCAAAACTTTTAACATATGATTTCCCGCGCTCTTCAATGTTCTGCCTGTATACCTAACGTTCGACACACAATGCCTCAAACTGGCAGGGATAGCAGTCACAGCTGCTCCCGTATGGATTTTAAACGTCACCGGATATGAATTAATTTTTGCCTGTATTAGCCATGACTTAGAATTCTCAGTTATACTACTAATATTGTCAACACCTAGTCATTCTGAATCGGAGCCCAAATACAAGCTTCCCAACTCTGTCTCAACAGTTGAGTCCACCAACTCATCTGTTGCTCTGGACCGCCTTCCTTTACATGCCAAGGATTTACTATAGTGTCCTTTCTGTTTACACACAAAGCAAGTAATATTCTTAGCTGGACATAGCTCTCTGGTATGTATCTGACGCCTATTACAATACGGACACTTTTGTCTTATTCCCATTTGTGGCTCGCTCCTCTGTCGACTCGTATATTTGACCGTGTGAGATTTCACTTCATCAATGTTGTCATTTGCCGAGGTGTTACTACACAACTGCAAAACCGATGAATGCTGACTGACGTACTGTTTAGCCTTTTGTATTACTTTTGTTAACGTTAGATCGTCTATGTCAATTAGATACTCTCGCAACTTTGTATCTGTAACCCCTACCACTATTCTGTCCCGAATCAGCTCATCTTTCATATCGCCATAGTCACAACTGTCAGCCTGCGTCTGCACCTCCGTAATAAACTGGTGAATCGATAAATTACCCTGTTTCAAGTCATTAAATTTAACCCGTTCATAGATGACATTCTTAACAGGCTCAAAGTGTGCATCAAAGAATCTAATTACGTTAGCCAGGTTTTTTTGTGTATTCTCATGATCTTCGTCAAACACAAACTGGTCGTAAATCTTCACACTATCCGAGCCCATTAAGAGAAGTAAGTTTGCTATCTGCTCCTCACCTGACATATCCGCATATTTCTTCGCTATTTTAACTATGGCAAATTGCGATTTGAATGTCTTCCAATTTCCCGACAACTTGCCACTATCCCTGAAGTCCAGACGTTGTACAAATCTATCTTCTCTTGCGTCGAGGCAGTTGCAGTCAGTGTGCTGTTGAGTGCAATTTAGCCGACTAGCGTTGCAGGCTGTTTTTATTATTATTTTCCTCTATTGTGAAATACATGAATAAAACATCACTGAGTTGTCGGCTAGCTAAGGAAGCTGTGTGGTGACAAAGAATTTTAGTACCACACTGGCTATGATTCAATAAATTATATTATTTATTATTATTAGTTAGTAATAAATAAATAAATAATTATAATAAATAACCAAGTGAATTTTTGCTAAAAAAAAATATTATCATTCGTTTTTCACCACTGCAATAATTAATTACCAGCAGGTAAGATTCATTCGTTTCAAATCAGTTGTATTGTTTCATAAATAACTGTGTAATAAACCACAAACGATCCTCGTTAGTTGAATATAAACACACACTAGCTAACGATGCCATGCGGTTACAATGGATAAATTGTGGCTTCCTGTTTTATTACGCATGTCTGGTTTTATCGCCTTTGGCGACATTAGCGTTTCCAATAGCAATAAACATCTGGAATTCTCCTTATCGCCAATTTTTCGCTTTCAGAGAGCGACAAATGTTTGTCGACAAGTCTCACGACAAATTTGTCGACAGTGCTGTTTCCAATTGGAATTTCCCTTTATCGCCGGCAGTATCGCCAATTTGTCATGATGTGGAAACATAGTAATTATTGTATCAGTTAGAATAAGTGATAATAAATGTAATGTTGAAGTTATTTGTGGTTTGACTGAGTGAGTTAGAGAGTGTTCAATGCATTGTGTATCTATGCATAGATAAATTCTTATACATATGCTATACAGAATATCTTTTGGTCGATTATTGATTCAATCATTTATAAATGCAGATATACTGGAACAATTCATTTATTGACTGAGATTTTCAGGTCAAAAATGAAGTAAGCTTCAAAAACTTTTCTGAAAATTTGGAGTGGACAAAAACTGCCAGCCAAGGCGTTGGGTCCTTTAAAAGACTAATGCTTATTAGTCTAGTTCAGTATGATTGCCTTGCTAGCACATTGAGAAACATTAACAAATAAACTGGCAATCCTGATTGGACTTGAATATAATTGTTCAAGAAGACTGGTTATTGTGTTATTAAGTATTAGTTGGTAGCTGACTGATGTTGAGTCTTTAGGTGAGGACGGGGTGAATGCTTAAAACTACGCTATTTACCAGATCCATCGGTACCTCAATCTTACGTAGTCCGAGCATTGTATTCTGATTGCAGTAAAGAAATGCTTTGATAAATTGGAGGACACCATAAAATATCTTTAAAAGGTCGTGCGAAATTTATTTTTTGTGGTGCAACTGATACAAGAGAGGAAATTTGTACCAGGCAGGAAAGATCAAGGAAATAACAACATTTCGTCTTAGAATTATTTCAATGTGATAATTACTAATTTTTTCTTGCTTATGTAACTCTGCTACCCTGGCCATCTCTTTAATTTAATGATACTGGCAGGTCGTGGAGAATAGGCTGAAAACATCTGAAGTGTTGTGGGTGAGATTGGGACCTGGTGGGGGCGTACAGGTATGCTCTACTGTGCGTAGAGTTTGAGTGCAAATATTTCATTTACTATTAATGGGGAGAGAGGAAGACAATCTAATCAGTGGCCATGCACTTGAGGGGGAGGGGACAAGTATCTACAAGAGGGTGGCTGTGATGAGTGAATAGAGGTGGGTAAACAGAAAAATAAGGAATTCAAAAGTTTCATAAACTGAGTTGTCACACAAGTACACTGCAGTATATGGTACTGTAATGGAATTGCACAGTGTTGCCATTATCTGCAGCCGGCACTACTCATATACTAATCAACCTATGCTTACTCAAGATCATCTATATATCCACTACTACTGGAGTACGCTTGGATGCCTTCAACAGTGCAGCTGCACTACTGCTTAGCTTCAGCCAGCAGGAAGGACTTTTCCCGTCTCCAGTAACTATTTTAATCATGGCATGTGTCACATGCTGGTTTGTTTATATGCTTTTAACCAATCATGTTATTATACTCCTCCTTGATTTTATGCCTTATTTATAAAGACTTGCTCTTAGCCCAGCAGGGCAGTTATTGTTTAGTATTGTTTGAGATACTGTTTAGTGAGTAGCTTGTGTCGTAGCTAGTGGGATTCTAGCCAGTTACAGCCGAGACAGCTGAGGATTCGTTGCGAACTACAAGGAAGAGGTTCTTGGAAGGCGTATCAGAGAAGACGTTTAGGACCCTAGTAGCAACGCCCAGCTAAAGGACTATACTGCCAGAAGCCTAGCTCCACATACTCGACCAGTATTCAGGGACAATACAACCACTTTATATTTATACTTAGTAACAATTTTGTGCGTTGTTAAGAGAAGTGTAGTAATAAAGTCACTGCTTTCACTGTCAACCTAGTAGAATCTGTTTGGCCGGTTGCCAAATACAGTTATGTCTGCTAACCAGCAACATTCTGTCTTCTCTACCACAGAGAGACACCTTAGCCTTAGCACTCTGTAGCCACAGCTACCACTGAAACACAGAGTCAGCCATTGATAAACACCATCTTGTAATACCAGTAACCGTATTCCTCTTATAACACGGGGAAAACCGTTACAGTATTGACTAAAGTATGAATGGCTCAATAATTGCATTTCATTTTCATCATTTATATAAGTCAACAACCCTTTATCACCGATGGAAATGCATATGTTGTGATACTTAAAATACTTTAACGAAACGTAACTTTCCACAACAATTACATTGATACTTACAAAAAATACAAGCAGTGTGGTTCCTAAAATTTTGAAAACTGATTGTGTAAAACCAAAAATATTGATTCAATACTTTTATCAGAGGTAATCGATATCAAATTATGAAACTGAGTTTAAGTGAACTAAACTTCATGAGCTAACTGCAGACTTTTCATATCAGTCTAGGTGAATTACTGTTCTCATCCATTAAATGCCTTTTTACAAAATTTTCAGCTCCAAGTAAAATATTCAGGCTAAATAATACAATAAATCCTGAATACTAAGGCAAACCAAACTACCCAGTACTAAGTTGTATGCTGGTTGATGTTTTATGAATCAGTATTCTTATTCAATAGTGCCTAGCTATGTCTCACTACTCGTATGTGATATAATGAAAGAGAATGGAAAAACACAGACTGTACTACATGAAATAACTGTATTCATATTTTACTGATGCATTTTGTTTGTAAACAAACACAGCTGTATTACATGGTATGTGTAACCATACTTTACATTATACATACATTTTGTTTATATAGGACCACAGATATTCCCAAGGAGTGTAACGCTAGCTAAAAGTCCGGTAGCGGACTGTAGAAGTGAACTTCGGCTATCGTGGAGTGAACCAGAATATCCTAATGGAGTCATCACAGGGTATCAGGTCAGTGAACTGTTGTGAAAGTCATTTAGTTCAGAGAAATGTATCTGGTGCAACAGTTTATCTACTCTCTAACTGCTATATAAGTGTCTGCTCATCATAGACTCTCTGAGCTTTAAAGCTTGTTTACTGATAAAAAAACATGCAAGTTTGGTGGAAACAATGAATCTTTTATTCCTCGCTATTCATTTAGTCTGTTGATCTTGTCTGTGTAGTTGAATTATTATTTCTAATGGTAACAAAATGAATTTTGATTATCTTTGCATTCATACTGTGGTAGATTTTGGTGAACATTCATAGTAAACTGGGAGTTCGCTCCACCCTATCTCCACTCAGTGCGCTGGAAATCCACCTACAGCCATCGGTAAGATGCTGTGCCGGTGACAAAGCCATACCGTGCCGGTAGCACAGTATACAGGGCCGGTACAGGGCCGATAGTGACCTCTGCAGGGTTGGTAGTGACCTCTACAGGGCCGGTATGATGACTCAGGGCCGGCCTAAGATGCCTGCCATATATGAGGATTTCCGAAACCAGCTAGGATTTTCCACCAAGGCAGGAGCCAAAGCTACCTACCTTAACATTTGCGGTAACTAGGACCACAAGCTATCCAGAGCCTTGGGACCCTGTAGGACAGTGTGATTGGACAGTAGGAGACAGGACTCCGCCCTTAGCCGCTTGGCTCCTTATTTATTTAATCCATATTGACTGCATGATTGATTAGCTATTTATATGTGCACTTGTATTGGTCTAATTAATTCCTGTGCTCTTACTGTTATACAAATTATGCTAATTAGTTCCTGTGAGCTCTCCTATAAAAGGAGAGAATTTTGCCACAATCATTGCATTCATTCTCACGCCTTGCCACAAATACCTTAGAGGAATAATTACCCTTTAGGACTTTGTCTAATGAGAATATAGCCACTTACACAAGCACTACGCTGTATTGTTTGTCTGAGCCATGGGCTCTTGCTATAACGGATAATTCGGTTGCCTGATACACAGTTGTCACTGTTGAGCAGTAAAGTGTCCCCTCTGAAGAGAGTCATAATACTTGAGCATAGTAGATGTTCGTGGTAACCAGACCGGAATTCATTACAATACATACCAGTAGAAAGTATGTATATATAATTGTAGTACAAGTGTACAGATGATATAACATGGGTCACAGTTACAGCTGATACAGCTCATGTCCACCAATGTAATCTACCATCCGGATACTCTGGTGTACAATGTTCTGTGAGAGCTTCTAATGCTGCTGGATATAGTGACATTAGTACTTCTGATGTGGTTACTGCTGTTGACTGTTCAAGTGAGTAGTGATAATGTTAAGAACTATTATGTTATTAAATACAATAAATATACTTTTTGCCGCCGTATTGGTAAATAAACATCACTAAAATGTTTGAGTATCAATAAGCCCTGACAGTAGCATTACTGTTAAATCACACATCGATAGTTATATACATCAAGTGTTAAAAGAGATATTGTTAACCCTTTCAGCTAACTTTGTCTCAGCAAGTCGAGGGTTTTCTTTCAGCCCAAAGTTGGAGTTTATGAAAAGATACTAGCCATTCATAGCAGGCTATCTTTTCTATTTAATAGATTTTTCGGTAAAGAAAAATGTTTAGTTTTTTGTAGTTCTCGCAGCCACTTGGTTTATTGTTGTCATTTGTTAGAACTTGTTAATTTCATTTATAATCTTATGCGTATGGAAGTAAAACCATTGTAGCTTATCATACACAAAGGGTGACAAGGGAGGCAAGCAAAAGCAGTGTGTTTTAATCGAGTTAAAAATTCTGATAGAATAGAAATAATCAAATGATTGTAATACAACTTTACTGTTTTTTTAGACTTTTTTATTGTTAGGATGTCTACATACTTGTAAGCAGTAGTATTACATAATGCAGTCTGTAGGCTCAGTGTTTTGCTTATTATGGACACGCCTGACAGCTCTGCATCTGAACAAATCAAAAAATCTTCACTAGCAACTTCAAATGTCAGCAAATTTTCAAATCTGGTATAGTAAAATTTATTGCCAATAATGGCCAAAAACACTAGAAGTGATCACCCTCACTGTAGAATGCCTATCATAAACCTTTTTGTATCTAATACAAGCAGAGGTGCGCTGAGTATATGCTCTAGAGTATGGTTGGTCATGGTGTCTATGGCTGACGTTACACTTTATTAGTATTGCTGGCTACAGACATCTCTAAGATAGCAACGTTCCACTCTGATTGATAGATAATGCTTATGTATTGTGGTAGATTTTGGTGAACAATCATAGTAAACTGGGAGTTTGCTACACCATATCCACACTAAATGCGCTAGAGTTCCATCTACAGCCATCGATAAGATGCTGTGCCACTAGCAGAGCTATACTGTACTGGTGGCACAGTGTGCAGGGTCGGTAGTGACCCCTACAGGGCCGGTAGTGACCTCTACAGGGCCGGTATGGTGACTCAGGGCCAGTCAAAGATGGCTGCCATAGTAGAGAGCTTCCAGAACCAGCTAAGATCTTGCACTAAGCCAGGAACAGAAGCTACCCTCCCTAACATCCGCAGTAACCAGGACTGTAAGCTATCCAGAGCCTTGGGACCCTGTAGGGCGCTCTTATTGGACAATGGGAGACAGGACTCCGCCCCTAGCCACTTGGCGCTTATTCTATTTAATCAGTATTTATCGCATGATTGGTCAACTACTTATGTGTGCACTTATATTGGTTCAATCACTTCCTGTGCTCTTACTGTGACATAAATTATGCTAACTACTTTCTGTGAGTCCTCCTATAAAAGGAGAGGCTTTTTCCTCAATCATTGCATTCATTCTCATGTCTTGCCACAATCCCCCTAGAGGATTAATACCCTTTAGGACTTTGTCTTGTGAGAATAAAGCCATCATTGAAACTTTACTCTGAGTTGTTTGTGTGAGCCATGGGCTCTAGCTATACCTGGTAATTCGGTTGCCTGATTGCACAGTTGTAACTGTTGAGCAGCACAGTGTCCCCTCTGGAGAGAGGTACAATACTTGAGCATAGTGGATGTCCAAGGAACCAGACCGGAATCCATTACATTGTTATGATTCGGGTCTGTTTTCCACAGATATACACTATTCTCGAGTATTATGCCTCCCTCCAGCGGGGACATTGGTAAACACAGCCGGATCATTTGGCATAGGCAACGCCCAAGGCTCAAACAAACTACACAGCGTGTGGTTTGAATATTGTTTTTGTTGCTCAATAATCGAAGTCCTACGGTGGCAATCCACTAGGGTTATCGGCAAGACATGAGAATGAATGCAAAGAATATGAACAATTCCCGCCCTTCTATAGGTAACTGGAAGGAAGTAATTAGCATAAAATCATATACAGTAAAGGCACAGGAAGTTATTAGACCAATGCTGTTACATATGTAAGAAACTAACCGGTCATGAAATGTACAAGGATTAAATAGAATAAACGCCAAGTGGCTAGAGGCGGAGTCCTATCTCCTACTGTCCAATCAGAGTGTACTACAGGGGGTGGTTTCAATTAGCGTCATAAAAGTGTCCTAAAGCCGTTTTGGTCATTAATTTAGACCTAATTGGTCGTAGGCATTTAGGACCGTTTCAATTACAAAATCTAACGACTGCTTTACGACTAGTTTAGGTCCGATCCTATAACCACACACTCGTGGTTATAAAAAGGTCCTTGGCATTTATTTGCATGCAATAATGATCTCATATAAATTATAATAAAAAATTGTGCGAGATATTGACAAATAATGTCTGGTAAAATGATTATTGTGGTTAGAAAATAAAAATGAAAGAAATACGATGATTTGTTTTCAAATAGTCATGACAATCTAAACCAAATTTTATTGCGGCCATTTCTTCCAAAAAACAATTATATTGTTTAGCTTGCATTTGTATTAAAATCGTCAATCAAATTATCTCAAAAACAACAACAACATTTATAGCAACAATATATATTGTTTAAAAATGATTCACTTTGATGAACTAATAAATAAACAATTTTCAAAGGCGGTTATTTGAAAGTTATAGTAATAATCAAATTTCAGTGCAGCCGTTTCTAGGAAAATCTTAGTGGTTTCAATGGTCTCGCCTTAGTGCAACTACCTGACCAAGAGATACCAATCATATTGTGTGCGACCACTGATGCTTTGGTCTAATACACAATGATCATCTGCAGCAATTATTTATTAGCTAAAGACGGTCTAAATTAGCGACCACCTAATTGAAACAAGATTAGCTTGGGCCTAGGCTTGTCTAAAAACTGTCACTAATTGGTTATAGGACCAGTTAGGACCAACTTGTAATTGAAACCACCCCCTGGGTCCCAAGGCTCTGGCTAGCTTGTGGTGTTGGCTACTTCATATACGAGGAAGAGTATTTCCGGTTCTTGTCTTAGAACAGGGACCTAGCTGGTTTTGGAAGCCATCTGCTATGGCAGCCAACTCTGACCGGCCCTGAGTCACCATACCGGGTCAGTAGGGGTCAATACCGGCCCTGCACACTGTGCTACCTGCGCAGTAAAGCTTTCCTCTTGGCACAGCACCTTACTGATGGCTGTGGGTGAAGCTCTAGCACATTCGGTGTTGAGATAGTGTAGCAAACTCCCAGTTGACTATTATTATTCACTAAAACCTGCCACAGTATATCACTTGTAAGTAGTAGCAACAAGGCTTCCAGGGCCACCAGTAATTGTAAAAACAAAATAACGTAATTATGGAAGCGGCAAACTATTGCAGTGAGACAAACACTCGGTCAACACCATATTCAGGCCATCAGTGTTCCAAATATTCATCCAAAGATTATGTGTAGTTGCATGATACAAATAAGTCTTCATTTACTAGGTATCAATGCCCTACAGTAGCAAAAGCCCCTGTATCATTGATAAGCAATAAATGTGTTTCTTATCATAACTAAAACACAACTATAGAAGAGTCATCATCTTTGGTTTGTACTCTGTGGCAACACTTGAAGGTCTTGACATACTCCTCAAGTCACATGCTCTAGCATTAGTTTAACTTGCACCAAGTGGTGGATATTCTTTCCACCTTATTGAGAATGTATAGCACTGAGCTTCATAAATAATTACGATTGGAAATATATTGAGTCTGTATAAAAGAGGCAGCAGCATCAGCCAGAGAATGAAGTAAACCTTGTATCTACCTCATACTGCCCACCACACTCTACACAATGTTAGCGCAAGTGAGGAGCTGTGATAGTGTAGCATCTACTTTTATTTCATTTCTAGTGGTAAATTATTCAAATTATTCTAAAGAGTAGACAGTTTAAAACCATGTCTATGTTCTGGTCCACTCACCGTTAGTGAGGTATTCAGTCAAGGAAACCACATATACTTCAACTCATGACATCAAACTCTCAGTCGCTGAGCTAGTGAAAGCACAATGCAGTCTTATTCAATACAAAACAATATACCAGATGCAAACACTTCTCTCTGCATGTTCTGTAGAGAAAAAGAGGATATGACTAAAACGTTTACTGTTTGCTAACATACTGTAGCAATAATATGTAACTTTATTGTAGAGCCTTCAGTACCAGAAAGTATAACATTTGGTCCACCAGCTGTTGTGTCTAATAGTGGAAGGGACAGATGGAAATATGTTGTAACTTGGCAGGTAGGTTATGTAATCATTTTGTGCATGCTGTGTATGTACTTAGTGTGGTGGATTTGTGTGCAAGTGCACCCCTGTACTCCCCTTCGATTCCCCTCCCTTACCTCCAGCCCCCTCACAACCCTATTTACTCTCTCTTTCACTCTCATACCCCTCCATCTATTCTACGCACAGTCATTGTGTGCGCTGGAGCCACTATGGCTAGCTGTGCAATGAACTGCATGTCGGCTTTCGTCTTCCATGGTCAGACGCTAGTGCCGCAGACACTGTCTGATTAAACTGTAGTGAACCCAAAATTCTTTCTTTCCCTCCCCCTCACCCACTCAGTCATCCTACCTAATCCTTCCCCTCAGAAATTTCAAGATAATTGACTAATATGCCCAAAAAATCTATTCGCCACCTGAAAATGTCTTATAGAGAATACCATGATTCCCACTCTCATGAAACCCATGAAGTTACTGGGGTGCGCTAACTTTTTACTTATGGTAGATTTGCTTGAGTATATATAACTTCTATAGTGGTCCTGGGCTAATATGTGCTGATATTGTACACGCTGCCGATATATTTATTCTGGTGGGAATTCAAAAGTTGGCACATTATATGAGTACATGTAAACTGACCCCTTGGGACCTGTAAGCTGGCACTGTGGGATACAACTGCGTATAGCATAACTGTAATTAAAGCTGCTGAAAAAAGAGACGATCAGTTTAATTGGCTGGTACGGTGACGATTGAACACTTATTGAAAGTCAAAACAACCAATGAGCTTACTTTCATTTGAGCTGTTCAATATCATCAACTTATATTATCATTGTTATGCAGATTGTGTTTGGTGCCTGCATGAAGCAGTTGGCTTGTGTTTACGCTTTACACATGTTTTGTGAAACCTCGTTTGTATAAGACAATGAAGTATTATGACATTTACACCCCATCTTGTTAGTCTGGCTGGTTGCCACACTGATAACTACCGATAGTGCTCAGATAAATCAGAATTGAATTTTGGTTTCAGTGATTTCTTGTTACATCAGAATTGACACTGCATTGAATTACATATCTGTAGTAGTGTTCGGTAAAGGTCGGAGTGCAAATCCTTTACAGTACAACATATTATGTGTGTCACTATATAAGGTATGTGTCTAACAATTAACATGAAATACACACTGACAACTATGGATGTACAACAGGTAGAATCACAAACTCACAGTGTGATGCGTATGCACAGTAGTAAAACTGTAAAATATTTTGATAAATGTTTAGCTATGTTTGCTATTGTAACTGCATGCAAAAATTCGTTTCATTGAAGAAAATTTAATTGATTGGATAGAACTACTGATTTCCAGCTTAGAAAATTCTGCCAAAATTCAAGTTTACTCCACCAAAATCCCAGTTATTTGGTCAAAACCCGAGTCTGCTCAACCAAAATCCGTGTCACCCAATCCGCAACCAAATCACTCAACCTCGACTCACCATCCTGAAATTTCACCAACTAACACCAATAGTTAACAATTGTAACTGGCCAGTCACACTAAATTAGAAGCAAAGTTTACCATATTTAACCAGTTTACAATACCAAAAACTACAATATGTGTATTCACTGGCAATGCTTACTCAAGACTAACTACTGACAATTTCCGATCCTACTTACAAAGAAAGCATATTCAGTTGATATAAACTGTTCATGTTCGTCCATCATGAGCAGGTGTATTAGTAATCCATAAATCTGTGACTAAAGCATTGGTTTGTCTGTCTAGTTTAGTTCTTGTCGGTCCTTAGTGTATCTGTACCATGGTCCTAGTAGAATGGACTAATACCTGGGGGAGCTACCAGTTGATGCCCTACGAAACTTTTGAGTCCTGGCCATGTTAGCCGTCATTGTCAAAATACAACATGGCTACCAGTCTCGTGATGCTTTGTTACGCTTGGTTTTGCATAAATTGGGCACTCCAGAGTGCGGTCAAGTAGAGATAAATCCTATCAAAAAGTTCTTAATTCTCATAATTTGCGATATTTCTATATAAAAACTCAGTTGCTTTTGGGTGTATTGTAATAATAAAACTATGACGCTAAATAATCATTATTGATATTGTATCGTTCATAACAACATTGATTCTTGCATTTATTTACTATGCAGTTATCATTAATAATAATAACAAATAATGGGATCAATATTATATATTATGATTATTATGTAGTATAACTATGTATATATAAATAAAATATAAATAATATGTAATATCAAATAATAATAGTAAATAATATAGCAAATTTATAACATAACCATGAAATAATAATAAATAAACTATTAAAATAACAGTAACAACAAATAATAATAATTATTAAATAAACTCATGCTCGTTTCTTCAATGAATCAGGCTCCAGTGGTTATAGAAGATTTACTATTCTAAATAGAATACGTTTTTATTCTATCCACACTACCATTTAAATACGACGGAATTACTATGACAACTGTCAATTAATTTGCCGCCACGTTCTATTTTGTTTGAAGGATGAGGACAAAAAATCCGCCCATTTATTAGTTCATATAAATTAGGTTCAGGACCTGTACTGATAGTCAATGTTTGGGTTCTTTCGCTCACATTTTTCTGGAGAATCGTGCTCGTGCTCAAGTGATACTGGGAGGCAATTCTTGGGTGGCTTTAGCTTATGTTATTGTGATATTGGTTTAAACCATGGGTATAATGGTTGCTTTTTACAGCAGTTATAGGCTGATGTAACCTTATAATTAAGCTTTATTAGCTTTATATATTATAAATATCCCATGAACATGCTGAAAAAAACAAAATAATTCAGCTAAATTTTGAGACACCCAAAAACACACTTGCTGGGACAACTCCAAGATATGTGACGTCATTAATAAAAAAACTGTGCCCGTCCAAGATTTATAGACCTTTTCTCACACACTGAAGTTATCGGATAGTATAAAATTGTTAGCCAATTAGGTTGCGCGTTTCATTAATCAGACGAAAGAATTTCTGAAAATTGACATTTTTGCTTTGAAAAAACACCAAAAGTAAAGCTCCAAACAAAAAACTGAGGCAACAGATAGAAAGAAAATTCAATTCTGATGCATGTAGATAATTTTGAAGAATTAATGGGCCACCACATTAGCCATAACACGTCAATCAAAGTTGGCCTTGTTTTTGCAAAAATCCCGGACATTTTTTCAAAGAATAATATTAATTTTTTTTTTCTATTCAAGCTAGCACCTGACTTTTTACACCACTGAATAGAGAATTTCAAGCGCTATCTTCTGATATAAAGAACCATAATAATCAACACTTTGAAAAAAAAAATGAAAAATAATAAAAAATTACTAGTCAACAACATCGTCGTCATCCAAATAATTAATTTCTAGCATACTACCTGTCATTTCCACTTCTAAACAACTCCAGCATGCCTAAATAAATATAATCTAACCATTTATCAGAACAAATCTCATCCGTGGAGGTTCTCTGCAAAAAATATTATTTCAAACTATCTCAGCAAGAAAAAATATTTTTTGCCCGACAAGGAACGGGGTGCGGTTCTCATGGAGCGGTTTCTGTTTCGACTGGCAGATTTACCTCAAATAAAGACCAGAAAATAGAGGAGATTCTGCTCTACACGATGATATGAAATGTTTTACTGTAGGTCTACTAGAAATACTAGAATATCTGGTGCTAAAGCCAACAACAACTTCAGCCAATCAGAATCTTGCTAACAAAAGGTCCGATGGAATTGTTTTATATTTTATACACTTTTTGATGATAAATTTGACAAAATCCATGGGAGTAAGTTTCTTAGCAGGTGTTGAAATGAATTATCAATATGTTTTATTTGACTGGGTTGGGTGAGATGTCACAGAACCCAATAAAAACTGAAATATCTTCCGATTAATACAGGTACCTTTTCTATAAAAGTAACGTTTCCTACTTGGATTCGCGAAAGCTTATTTTATCAATGACGTCACATTTCTAGCATTTTAATGGCGCTGTAGAGCAACTCCGTTTTTCAATGAAGTAAATATTGCCAATAAATACGGATGAATTTCTCATTGTTCTACACATAAAATACAATTATACTTATAAGATTTAGATAGCTGACATTTTCATTAGCCTGTAACAGCTATAAAAACAAACCATTATACCCATGGTTTAAGGCTGGGGGTTGTTTGCGTAATTTTCAATATTTTAAATGTGCAGGGAAGGAAGGGGGAGGAGTGCTTTACGAAGTAACAAAATAACAAAGTAACGAGCTTTGTTACAAGTAATGGGAGTAAAAGTAATGTGCTTTGTTACTGCAGACGTTTCATCTAACTTTAAAAAAGGGGGGCAGTTATCAAGTGACTGAGCTCTGGGGGGGGGGGGGGGTGGGATAAGAATATATCCATCAAAGATGACAATAATACTAGATAAGAAAGATAATGGAATGATGATAAGATGATGATCTATCACCTTTAATTACATTTAAACTATTAGTGAAACATCAGGTAATATAACTTGCTGAGATTATTATGTACAGATTGACTGTTAGACTTTTTTATATAATCCAAGCATAGAGCACAAACAATAAAAACTCAAGCAATGGTGACATAGTAGTAGTAGTAGCAGCAGCAGCAGCAGCAGCAGTAGCAGCAGCAGCAGCAGTAGTAGTAGTAGCAGCAGCAGCAGCAGTAGTAGTAGTAGCTGGTAATAAATAATAATGATTAGTCTTAATTACCACAATAGTGTTGTAGTGAAATTAAAAAAGTATTAATCAATAAAAATAACTGAAATGATTAATAATATTTATTAAACCCAATAATAATTGTTCCAAATTGGAGTAAAAAAACTTTTTGCGTGAAAACTACTGTAAAGGATTTCTGTGTGGTATTATAGAAATCTTTACCGGCAGCTGTTGGGAGTAGCCCGTATGTTATAATAAACCATACGACGTTGCTGAGTGCAGAACAAATGGTAGTGTTAGCTCTCAGTGTCAGGCAGATAGCTACAGTTATCCAAAGTTACCGATACGGTGATAGAATCCTCTAACGCACAAAGGTAACAATGTAGGCTACTAGCAGTAGCAATACGGTGATGAAAGTTCTTTGCTACTGGAGATCTGTATTTATGCAGACATATCTGGTTTAGACAAGGTACGCAAACTACTTTCCAGGAAATGTGTTATAGACAACTTAGTGCTGTAGGCAAAGCAATCACACTAATCAGAAAAGTCCTAGGTTTAATAAAAGTATATTATCGATGATATACAATACCTTGCAGAGAGAGAAAGTCCACGAAGCGTATAATAAACTTGACAATAATTAGTAAACCCACGAGTTCAGTCCAAATAAATCCCAGAATACGCTACATTATCTCCAAACGCACAAGATGAATTCCATACTAACTCTCAACTAACTCTGGAGCACTGGGTGATCTGCCCTTCTATTTGTAAGAAAACATCACAGTCCAAATTAGATAACAATGATTGGTTGAAACTTGTACAACAGTGATTGGATAATATAAAAGCAATCACACACATTAGCAGTCACATCTCTACAGCGGCAGACATGGAATATATATATACATAATGGCATAAGCTGACGCCCAGGAAAAATCACTAAATAATAAAGTTAATAAGGATAATTATGTATGTCAAAGATGGCGACTTTCAACTACTCTAGCTTGACTCTCCTCAGCTACGATCCTGCATACGGTTGGCTTCTTCTCATCATGTAGGAACTTGGTATTGACTCGTTGCTAGGCATCCATCAGGTCATGTTTATCTTCTTTGTAATAGTAATAGTTAATGGTCCATTATCAAGCGCACCGCTGCTCTGTACAAATTTATCACACTACTATAACAACAATCATAAATTGAATAATAATAATAGTTAATAGTATCATTCGGGAGAATTGCCACTGTGATAATCATTCTAGTAGTATTAATAGTAGCAGCAGCAGTAACAACAATAGCCACAGCATTATTAGTAACAATAGCTATAGCAAGAAGAATAATTATAACAATATATAAGTGTGTTTTTTTGTATAACAATTTTTTATAACTCCATAAGGTATTTGTATTAATAAATGGAGAAAAATTGAGCACAAAATGTATATAAATAATAATTCAAGCAATAACAAGACAACAAAAACCAAAGCTGGAGGGATTGAAGCTGCTAGCAGCGACTTAGTGTCCATGCTGATAGTTAATCTGAATATAAGATTGACCACTGGACATTTCACCTGATGAATAAATTGGACAACTTGTCTCATCAAAGAATGCCGGCAAATGATAGAGCAGCATGTGATGACTCCTGACCAGGCAAAACATAATACGAAATGAGCAAATGTAATTGTTTGTGCTTCATCTCCACCTACAATATTGTGATGGATTTGTACGAGTAGCCATGCGCTCATTGGGGAGCTAGTAACTAGTAGTATCAAGAAGCAGATGACTGACCTTGGATGCCTAGCAACGAGTGGAAACTCTGTTCCTACCAGATGAAGAAGGTACCAGCCGTACGAAATCGATCAAAGGAAAGCCAGGCTAAAGGAGTTCCGGGTAGCCATCTCGACTTATATTATTATTATTTACCGAAGCCTTAGTAGCGCCTGCTTGCACATTATCATTGTTATATATATTTTATGTCTGGCGCTATCCAAATATGACTACTAATGCTCCTGCTTGTATTTAACCAATCATATTTTGTTAGTTTTAACCAATCATATTGTGTGCATTTCAACTGCTAGGTTTCTGCATAAATAGAAGGGCAGATCGCCCAGTGAGTTAGAGTTAGTAGAAGATTTGTATTGAATGCACCTTGTACGTTTGGGATAACGTAGTGTGTTGTTGTATAGACTTGGACTGAATTAGTGGGTTCTAATTATCGTCAAGCTATTATACACTTTGTAGACTTCTTTGGTTATATGGTTTTGTATATTCTGCAATTGCCGTTGCAAGAAGGCATTGCCTATTGCACTGGCGAAGGTTTCCAGTACCACAAAGTCGATTCTTCTGAAGGTCAGGTCAAAGTAAGCCAAGCGATCCAATTTTTCCCCCTCGTTTGCGTGCTCCTGTAATGAGATTTTGGGTGAGCGATGTAGCATGATCAGTCTGGCTTGGGCTTCTTTTGGTGTGAGCCTGAAGCGTGCACACAGTGCAGCAAACACGCCTTCGACATGGGGTGGCCGGCCACTTTTCAGGGCATCATCTCCCAGTGCTTCTCTAATGTGAAAAAGGGCCGTGGCTTGGCTACGGTTTTTAATTGTGCAATTTTTATGAAGCGAGTAATAAAGTACTAAACATCGGCTGTGCTGTTGAATTTGAAAGCTCTGAAAGGTTTCTGTGCTGGTCCTTTAGCAGGGGATTGCACTAGTCTCTGCAGTGCATCTTTAAGTTGATCAACTGCTACAATAGGTTGTTGGGCTCCAATGGGGTTTCTGCCAATGCTCCTGGCTCTTTGAGTTGCCATGTTTGGTCAATGGCAAGCTACGGGGTCTGCATGATGGTTCTGGCAAAGAGAGACAGTGTACAGGGTATACTGGCCCGGGACAGCTTTTGTGGAGGTAGAGAAACAGTATGCAGGGGTATACCAGCAAGGGATAGCTTCTGGGAAAGGTGAGAAACATTCCAGAGGGTTATTATGAGACAGAATAGCTTCTGCGGAGATTGTGGGACAGTACACAGGGGTATATCGGCACAGGATGCTTCTGGGGAGGGAGAGAGACAATACGCAAGGGTATACTGGCACGGGTTAGCATCTGGGAAAGGGCAGACTGAGTACAAGTAGTAATATATGAGCAGATCTCCCTACCAAGTGTTTTTTTGTGGATCTGACCTTGGGGTTATGCAATGAGTTACGACGTTGGATGAATTCGCCCGAGCTTATATTGTATTTCATTTGAGAGGCATTTGAGTGGCATTTAAGTGGCATTTGAGTTTTGATTATTTTTTTACTTAATTTGAACTTATAGCATATAGATTTTGAATGCATGACATTAAAGTTTTGATAATTTTTTTACATAACTCGAACTCATATGATATTTTGAGAGAGAGGAGAGAAGAATGAGGAGATATAACTACATTGAATCAATATATGATTATATACATTTATTACATAATAAGTAGCAAAATATTCTTGTATAATATAGCTAGAGTTAGTAAATACTAAGTAATACAAAACACTACAACTTGTAATGACAATCAATGGATGATAGTCTTTTTCTTTACAATGTCGTCATTGTTGTACTGATGTTATAACTTAGGAAGGAAGACTTCTGTTCTATGTACTTTTGATTCCATAATGAACTAAAATAAAAAGTTATGTATTAGTATAGGATGATTAAAGAAAAATGTAAAATAATTACATGAATTTGAATTATAGTTCTTTTTACATTGGTTAGTTAACATTATATAGTAAAGGGAAGTAACTCACCAAGTTATATTGTTCGGTTTGTTCTTTCTTGAGCATAATTTTCATCAAGTGTTTTTGATTCTCTCTCTTCTATCTAAAGCAAAACAAAAAATAATTGCTTTATTAATAAATATTATCTAATTGAAAGTATTACTTATATCAGTTAGTTTACATTAAATAAAAAATACTCACTGGGTTGTCTTGTCTGACTTGCTCTTCTTGAATACAGTTTTCACCAGGGGGTGTTGGTCCTCTCAAAGATGTAGAAGATGTGTTTCCCACTCCCATTGAAAGCACTAAGACCTTGTTCTCAACAACCTCATCTGTAGTAAAGTACTTCATCTGGTTGGAATCATCAAATTTGTTGGATAGGTTTTGAGCCGTTTCTATCGCTTGTAATGCTGTGAATGTGATTATATCATGTCGATGATAACCAAGACTACTAACTTCACGATTTCTTACAAGTATGACTCCTGTTCCAATTTGTTTGACGTTGCTAGCATGTTTTTCAGGTATATATAGAACTCCCATCATCAAACCATCGTATTGCAAACATCTGTAGTTTACCAGTAGCGCATCCATCACCACTTCTCCATTAGGTAATGTTAACTGAGTTGATATTTGAGGAGATTCAAAACTGATTACACTTCCAACAGCAAATTGAGAGAGTGTTGCGATATGAACCATACTGATCAACTGACCAGGTGTTTTTTTTTTTATTAATCTACTTAGCTGTTTAGCTTCCTCAAGGGAAATATTGGATGGGAAGTTGATAGGGTGAAAGATTGGATGCTTGTCTGAATCGAATCCCATAAAAACCACCAGTTTTGGAACATCCGGTTGTGTTGGAGCTAATTTGTTGTAATCCTCATTTCTCACCATGGACCTCACTTGTCGTCTGTTGCCAAATGTTTCGACATTGTAGCGGGTAATGCATAAGTTTTTATATACATCCTCAGTTGGTCTTTCGATGGAGATTATCTCGAGAAGTGATGGCGTTTGATTTAAGTGAAGTGGTTGAAACCTTCCAATCATTACTCTGTCATTGGTATCGCAAGAATTGAGCAAACTAGCAGCATTTTTTGACAAGCAGGAAAGAAGAGAAAGAGATGGTGCTTTCAAAGTCCAAGTATAGTCAATCGTTTTATTTCTATCCGAATCCCATGGCTTTGGTCGAATTGTTTTCAGTTTCCTTCTTATTATATGTGAATCAGGAGGGATTTTTTCTTTATCATCAGAGTATGGTTCGAATGTTGAGAGAAATGAGGTATTACGGTCTTCATTCATATTCAGAGTGTTCAGTCAGAAGTTGGAACTGAAGAGAGAGTAAAAAATATGTAACAGTTGGTTGGAATTTGAAAAATATTTGAAAAGAATAAACTAACTACATATTTATAAAATAAACACATAATCAAAACCAAAATAATTTTTCTGATGCATTATGGTGAAACTATTTGATCTTTTATTAATAAGAACAAAATATTAAAACATAAAATTAACTTTCTGAAGTATTATAGCAAATCTAGTTGAACTTTTCTATCAATATATGTTAAAGAATTATTTAGTGATTCTCACCTTATTGACTGAATGTCTTTCTATAGTTTCAAGTAAATGTAGTAGTTGCTGTGTAGATGTCGCTTCTTTGCTAGCTATTGTAGAACTGGATGCTTTCTGTGTGAAAACAGTGGTTCGTAAATAGCTAAAGCTGTACTAATTAACCCTATGAAAACCATCTCGTGAAACCTTCTTTATAATATATCTATGACTCAGCAGTTTTTCACGCGATATTCCCGCAAAAGCATTGGTTTTTGTTCGCGTGGAAATAATTTTTTTTACTCCCGCGAAAGCAACGGTTTTATCCCTATGGAAATAATTGTTTTATTCCAGCGAAAGCATTGGTTTCTATCCGCGTGAAAATAAAATTTTCATTCCCGCGAAAGCAACGGTTTCCATTCGCGTGAAAATAAAGTATTTATTCCCGCGAAAGCATTGGTTTGTATTCGCGGGAAAATAAAATTTTTATTCCCGCAAAAACATTGGTTTGTATTCGCGTGAAAATAAAATATTTATTCCCGCGAAAGCAACGGTTTCCATTCGCTTGAAAATAAATTATTTATTCCCGCGAAAGCATTGGTTTGTGTTCGCGGGAAAATAAAATTTTTATTCCCGCGAAAGCAACGGTTTCCATTCGCGTGAAAGTAAAATATTTATTCCGGCAAAAGCAACGGGTTCCATTCGCGTGAAAATAAAATATTTATTCCCGCGAAAGCAACAGGTTCCATCCGCGGGAAAATAAAATTTTTATTCCCGCGAAAACATTGGTTTGTATTCGCGTGAAAATAAAATATTTATTCCCGCGAAATCAACGGGTTCCATTCGCGTGAAAATGAAATATTTATTCCCGCGAAAGCAACGGGTTCCATTCGCGTGAAAATAAAGTATTTATTCCCGCGAAAGCATTGGTTTGTATTCGCGTGAAAATAAAATATTTATTCCCGCGAAAGCAACGGTTTCCATTCGCGTGAAAATAAAGTATTTATTCCCGCGAAAGCATTGGTTTGTATTCACGTGAAAATAAAATTGTTATTCCCGCGAAAGCAACGGTTTCCATTCGCGTGAAAATAAAATATTTTTCCCGCGAAAGCAACGGTTTCTATTCACGTGAAAATAATGCTGATTCATAGCAGTGCAACTTAAGCTATATAAGAAGCACTGTTTTCATACAGAAAGCATTCACTTCATCGTTAGTAACTGAAGGAACAAGATCTACTACATCATCATCTACTACAGCACTCCTTCTTCATCATTTGAATTACATAGGAAACAGCTGAAGTTCAAACAACTATGTGTATAATTCATCTAATTCAAAGAAAACAAGTCTTCATTTGTGATGTAAGTATTTATATTTTGTTTTAATTGTAATCAATTTAAACGTGAAGGCATTTTCTGAAAAAACAAGATTATTCACTATTTAGGATATCAAAAAATTTTGTATGTAAGTTTTAATTATGTGTTATTATTATTATTATTTCAGGACTTCAAAATGAAAAAAGTACTCCTTCATCCGAATTTTATAGAAAGTAGCTCAAGTTCAAACAACTAGGAATATCATTCATTTTAATTCAAAGAAAGACAAGTCTTCATTTCTGATGTAAGTATTTACATTCTATTACAATAGTAATCAATTCAAGTATATTGAAAAAAATTGAAACTTTAGTCTTTTTTTATTTTTTGCTATAAAGCATTATCATTTTTTTTTTAGAATAACAACGAACTAGATCAAAGGGAAAGAACTTTCCAACAAAACTTCAACTTGAGTAATAACTGAAGCTACTACTTATATTATATATAAATAATGTGTCGAGTAACAAACAACAGATATGTAGCAAACACTATTTATAATGAAAAAAAAGAAATGCGCAAAACTCGGAATTGTTTTAAAAATACTAAAGACTGCACTGAATGGATAGATGATAGTTTACTCGTTACTTCGTCATTGTTTTTACAACAAACTTTTCCTGATACCACCGCAATAACTTATGTCGTCGCAACTTATCCGGATAATCACTGTAGTCTTTTGTCATTAAAATTACAAAAAACTATTGCGCAACTTTCCCCAACGGACTTTTTCAAGTTCATTTGCAATGAACTCTCTTTTTATGAAAGAGAGACTTTAATGCTTGATGAAAGTTATCGAAGAAAATCATTTCTTACAAATTGGAGACAAGTAGGTAAACATTGTGGTGAAAACATGGCTGGAGCTGGTTTCTATAACCTTGAAAAAGACAACGCTGTTCGATGTGCTTTTTGCCGAGGGGTATTACTAAACTGGAAGGATGAAGATGAACATCCGATAAAAGAACATGCTAAAAGTTTTCCGTTTTGTCGATTTGTTAGAGGATTTAATACTCACAATCGTGTGTATAGACCTAGGAAACTACTTGCAGATGAAATGAAAAACATCTCAATTGTCAAAAGTTATACGATGGAAGAACAAAAAACTAGAAGAGGAGATTTAACTGCAGAAGTATTACCTCTAGGTATATCAATTGATCGTGCTGGTACACCGCGTTTTGCTACTGAAACATCTAGAGAAGACAGTTTCAAACAATGGAAGGGTAAAGTCTCCATGAAACTCCTTTCCAATGCAGGTTTCTACTATACTAAGTTCGGAGATAGTGTAAAATGCTTCTTTTGCTCAGGCGAACTTAAAGAATGGGAAGAGAGTGATCTACCGTGGGAGGAACACTGTCGATGGTTCCCTGACTGTTATTTTTTAATCGGGAGTAAAGGTGAAGAGTATGTTGAGGATGTTTACATGCGAACGGAAAAAGGCAAAAGGTGTGAGCGACGGGTTGAGAAATATCGAGTAAAAGTAAAACAAATAACACACAACAATGACACCGAAGAAATGAAACTTATTTGCAAAAAACTAGGATACAGTCAAAACGATATCGAACAAGTTTTAGTGTTAAATGGAAAACCTTTTGAGCGAATAGGTTTTATGATTGAAGCCTTACATACTTTTGAAAATGATTTTACATCTGTTGAGAATTCGTCAACGCTGTTAAAAAATGATGCTAAATCAATTGATTCGTTAAAAAAAGATAAAGATCAGACTAAGCAAAGCAAACTTGCTCAATGTGTGTCTGAGTCACATGAAAAAAAAGTAATTGCAAATCATATCTCTCTTCCATGTGGTCATCTCATTTACTGTAGTGAGTGTAAGGAAAAAGCACTTACTGAATGCTCATCAGAAGTAAAACCTTGCCCAATCGATGGTTGTCAGGTTGAAATTAAAGCATTTATGAAGATCTACACAAGCTAACATAACAATTAACCTCAAAAAAAAGAAAAAGAAATGAATGATTAAATAGGTATTTCAATTTGAAAACGGATCATTCGCGTTTTGTAATTTAACGGAATAACAACAAATATGTTACGTGTTGAAGACTTTGCTCACCAAGAAGCTTCCGATGCTATAGGATCTAAGACTTTTTTGGCTGAGGTTTCTGATGAAATGTTGAGGATTTATTTTACGGAAGAATGTGTATACTGTGTACTAGGAGGAAGTTTTTACAAGCAAGCAACCAATCTATCACTGCTAAACTGTTACTGTTCACACGTTGATGATAAATGTATCACTTGTAAAAGATATGCTGAAATGGTTGAAGGTGCTACACCTACCAAAAAAGAATTGGGTGATGCTATGGACTGGATTGATAGAAGACAAGTTTTGAAAAACGCTAAAATGGGTTTTTTGGTGCATGATGAATGGATTAATGCTTTTTTGGATCTTTCCTCTGATGATTTGAAGTCTCCCTTTATGTTAACAAATTTGAGAGCACGATTAAATCCCTACCTATTACCTACTAGTCAGAGCAAACTGGCTTATCAACGTCTAAAGGATAAATTACCTGCGATAGCAGAAAGATATCCATATGCTTATACTCCTGATGAAAAAGAAGACTCAGTCAACCCGATAATACCTATTGATTTGACAAATATATCTGAGGACTCATAAAAGAACTGCTACAAAAAATGTTGCTTCATTGATCTCTGAACTACAGAAGAAACATGAGTGGAAAAACTGAAGGATTCAAGTCAATTGCTACATTGGCTGATTTTGTTCCTAAGTTCATAAGGACTCATTTTGAACACATTCCTTTAGAGCGTTCGAATCCTCTTTTTGTTCAACTCATCACCGAATAAGTATTTTATTTTGTGTTAGGATTCAATCTAGTTCGTAAATCAATACAAAGCATGCTTTTGAGCTGTAATTGTATTTCAAGAGCAAGTCCTCTCGAATGCTTAAACTGTTCTAGGAGCTTTGATCCAAAAGTATGCTGTCCGCAAGACAAGTTGATAGATTTTGAAGATCTCAAAAGAGCGATCGAACTGATTGATATTAAGCAATGTTTGAAAGATGCTGAACTAGGTGATTTGATAGATATTTCGATTTTAAGAGGTTTGACTTCATTTCGCTGGACAGGAACACATGTTCTTTTGTCTCAATCTCGATTGGAACCATACTTACATTTTGGTAACCACTTTGATGAGATTGTTTCACATCTTCAAAATCAGCTCAGAGAGCTGAACAAGCCACTAGCCACTTACGTATAAATAGAAAGAACATCAAGAAAGAAAGTATTCAACTTTCAACACTGAAAGCGAAAACATTTTAAAAAATGAGCTGCGTATTTATCTTGCTACTGGCACTAACATTTCCCAATGTTAGTGGAGTATTCTATACCAATGAAATTGATGAATGTATAGCCGGAGTTATGGATAAAAATGATGTCTTGGCTTTTTCACCTTTCAAAAGGACTAGACGATATAAAGATGAAAATGGAACAAACTGTGTGTGACTCTACCCTCCTGACTTATTATATTGTGGTTTTTTCATCCCTCAAAGCGCTTCTTGGATCTGCAAGAGCACAACTTCTACAGATGCAGTGTCTTGTGATACTTCAACAAAATACGTTTTGAATCAAGAGGAATGTGAAATAGGTATTACAAATAATACGGAAGGACTTACTCAAAATACAAAAGTTCATCGAAATGGGAATTTATGTGCATTTCAATACATTGGCGAACGTGTGATCTGTCCAATAAGAAAACGGTTTGAGACATTCAAATTTGCATGCGTGCAAGTGCAATGCAATCATTCGATCAACAAGGAACCAAAACCAGCTAACATCACTAACATCAAAGTTTCATCACTTTCGACTTTTGACAGTTTCAAAACTAGTGGAGTGTTTTATAGCAACAAAATTGATAAATGTCTAGCTGGAGCTATGGAAAAAAACGATGTCTTGGTTTTTTCACCTTTTGAAAGGACTATACGATATAAAGATGAAAATGGGGAAAATTGTGTGAGACTCTACCCTTTTGACTATATATATTGCGGTTTTTTCATCCCTCGAAACGCTTCTTGGATCTGTAAGAGTAAAGATTCTACAGATACCAAGGAATCAATTCCGGCTAACATCACTACCATCGATGATATCGAAATTCCAGCTAACATCACTACCATCAATGATATCGAAGGTGTAAATGAGGAATCAAATCCAGCTAACATCACTAACATCAATAAAATCAAAGGTGTGAATTCAACATTTTCGAGTTTGGACAGTTTCAATGTCAGCGAAGTATTTTATGCCGACGAAATCGATGAATGTATAGATGGAGTTATGGAAAAAAATGATGTCTTATTCTTTTCACCTTTTGAAAAGAGTATTCGATATAAAGATGAAAATGGAACAAACTGTGTGAGACTCTATCCTTCCAACTATTTACATTGCAGTTTTATTATCACTCAAAACGCTTCTTGGATCTGCAAAAGCAAACTTCTACAGATACCCTGACCTGCAATACGCCAACAAAATACACTCTGAATCAGGAGGAATGTGCAATAGGGGTTAAAAATAATACGGAAGGTCTTACTCAAAATACAAAACTATTTTGGAATAATGAATTATGTGTATTTGAATACAACACCTCACGTTTGATTTGTCCACCAACAGAAGAGTTTGAGACAACCAACTTTGCATGTGTGGAATGCAATCATTCGACCAACGAGAAGCCGAAAATAGCTACTATCATCACTAACATCAACGGTATTGAAGGTGTAAATTTGACATTTTCGAGTTTTGAAAGTTTGAAATCTATTCAAAACAAGATTATCATCAGCATCACATGTCAAGGAGATAACAAAGACAAATGCGATCCCAAAGTTATATATATAGAACTTTAGTTGGAGCATATTAACCAAAGTCCACCGAAATGCAAGACAGTTAACTCTAGATGATGAAAGCATAAACTAGGTTAAAAGTCTTTCTCTCTGAATAAAAATGAAATATCGAGTCTATCTTCTATTATTCCCAATCCTAAGCAGTTATTGTCTTGCAACAGAGATTCAACCATTCACTTTATCTCATACCCAGTATGGATGTTTTTCGGGAATTCTTAATATGGAAGCGGTTAATTCAGTAACTCAAATTTTAGGAAAAAACGCAAAATATCGTATACATACACTCACATGTTTCATGCAGTTTTCTCCCCAACGTAAAAGCTGTGACGCTTATGATATGTGGCCTCAACAATACTTTGTTTGCAAAACCGATGAAGCTTTAAATTACATTCGTTTATACGATGAGGGATTACTACCTACGATTCGAAGAACAACTTCAACAATCACCACAACTCCGCAGACAACGACGACAACAACAAAAATTACAAACGAGTCACTAGTTCCAGCTTTATCACCATCAATTCCATCTCTTCCACAAGCTCTGGGTTTAGTCGATTTAATTTTGGAACATCCAGACTCTACAAACTCTACTATATACAATTATGAAGAAACCGAAACAACTACTGATTGTGTGTGTGATAGATACATCATATGCGAAAACAATTCAGCAGCAATTACAAATTCAACACCATCGATTTATAGAGTTTTTATTTATAGTGACTTGGAGCATTTTTCAAAACTTTCTCTATCTATATTGGAAGATAGTAAACTTAAACTTGAAGAAAATCTTCTCATCGTGATTGAACCTGAATGTGATGATATTTCTTGTAAAGTCATCAAATACTTGGCAAATTAAAAAGTTTTTATAGACTTTAACACTATATATTCAACCTATTACACTTTATTATGATATGTATTTTATTACATTCTCCAGTAAGCATATAATGTAATACTTATTATGTAATAATAAAACTATAACAATAACTATATCGTTGTAGATGGTTTATCATATACAAAAACAATTCAGTGGCAATTACAACTCCATCAAAAATGTTGTCATATGAGTGCCATACATTCAAAATCTATATGCCATATAAGTTCAAATCAAGTAAAAAAATAATCAAAACTCAAATACCCCTTAAATGCCACTCAAATGCCACTCAAATGCCTCTCAAATGAAATACAATAATAACTCGGCGAATTCATCCAACGTCGTAACTCATTGCACCCCCAAGATCAAATCCACAAAAAAACACTTGGTAGGGAGATCTGCTCATATATTACTACTAGTACAGTTTAATTGCTTATATCTTCCTTCTTCTTCTCTTTGTTGTGTCCTTATGCTCACTGGAATCCTACCACTGCCACCAATGTAGTAAATTTCTGTCCTTGACCACTGACACAATGGCAACCACTCGGTTTACACTCCTTGTACGCACTCCTCTCCAACTTTAACACCCGGCGTCCACTCCGAATAGACTCTAACAATTTCCATGGGGTCCATGACCCAGACACACTACACCGAGATTCAGAGATAAATAGTTCATTACACAAATCTGTTTAAGCAATATATAATGATACCTGTGCACAATCCACAAAACTTCTGTTCTCTCAATGTTCAGCAACTTCTTTTATAGGATGATACCAGAAACACTCACTTCCCTTATTAGGGGGAGCAAATCACATATAGTAAAACAAGTACATAGCAAATCAGCATAAACAATACAAAATATACAAACAACACAATCCAATAGAAACACATGCACATAGCAAAGTAGCTCCTGCCTGCTTTTCCGCCTCTCCCAAGGATGGTGAAAGTGTCCAGTTTTTAATAGGATTGCTTAGTTTCTTTGTCTCTGTTCGTATTGCTCTGTGTCTCCTCCTTTTAGTCTCCAATGATGGGTATCCAACTCCTTGGGTCTAAGGCTACCCATTCCAATCATCTTTCTTTGCTAGGCTGGGGTACTGGCCCAGAATAACCCCATATAAGTTCTCTATGCCATATACATGGGACCAAGGGTCAGCACAGGCTCAGGATAAGACTCGGTATAGCCGGTATCCTTAACCCGGGATAGCTAATATTTATCGTAAATGAACACTCCCAAACCAACCTAAAACTGACACTGGGGTACAGGGGAAGAGATGTAGGGGGGATCTAAAGCAAGGGGTGGGTGGGGGTGAGGGTCTTGACACTCTTTATCACAAAAATCTGCCACAGTACACCCCAGCTTTTGTTAATACCCATTCCAAGAGAATGGAGATAAGTGCCCATAAAATCCAGCCTAAACAGTTCCATTACATAATTATTCAGGAAGAGTGGGACAATATGCATGGAAGCTATCCCAGTTTAGGGTAACTCAGACACTGTATGAATCCTAGGGAGCCTGTAGATAGTGTCAGATAATTGTATTGTTACATAAGATTCTCCCCAACCAATTCAAAGTTAAGAGACCGTAGTGTTGACTAGCCTAACTATAAGAAGAAAGGATAAAGAAGGTACCATGAACGACCCCAGACTAAGGAGCTTGCCTTACCATATATGGACTTGAGAGTTCCTTTTCCTGTGATTGGTTAATGTGGAAATTAAGAAAGCGCTTATGGCTTATTTGTTATGTTTGTTTGTTGCTGAGATGCTATGCATTGTTTGTTTCATGTATTTATATGAAGATTGTATGTAATTGGCCCATCCCTTATATATGTGTGCGTAGTTCCTGTAAAAGTAGCAATCTTGCTGTATTTAAACAGGAGGCTTTGGAGTATTGTATGGTATGTATCATTTCAAATTGCTAAATATATTATGAGTAATAAAGCGACATTATTAATATAACCTTGTATCATTCGTCTGAGTCGAGGACTCTTTCTTGCTGGTTGATTCTGAGTAGACTCAGTCGGGTGACTGATTCAGACCCTGGATTACCCCCGTGGATTCCCTCACAGTATTGACTCCGCGACATCGTTGGAAAAAGACAAAAACAAGTGGTGTATGTCAGTGCAGCTATTGTTGGGTCCGTAGTAGACAAGCAAAGCTATTAGCATACATCAATTAAATACAATCCAATAAATTTATAGCAATTTTAGTTTCTTCTAGTGTAGTATTTCAAGTATATCTATATATACCTATTTGACACTTGATTTTGACTTCTCAAACTACATAAATGTAATCGTCTCTAACTACATAACCTTTATTAAAAAAATTCTCCTCTTACAAGACAAATGTTAAATTTAAACCCCACCGTGCATTAGGTTCATCTAACGGAGAAGTTTTACAGCAGTTTTTATTTTTCTCAGTGTGACGGTTTAGGCATCTTTTTACCTAGAATGACATACACACAGAGACAAAAATGCAGACAGAGTCTTCTGACATTTACATTTTTAAATTAAGTTGTTTTTTCCACTAGATTTGATTTCAATAAAATATATGTACTATACTTTCAATACAGGAGCCATCAGATATAAACTGTATATATATTACAGTAGCCATCAGATATAAACTGTATATATATATTACAGGAGCCATCAGATATAAACTATATATATATATATTACAGGAGCCATCAGATATATACTGTATATATATTACAGTAGCCATCAGATATAAACTGTATATATATTACAGGAGCCATCAGATATAAACTGTATATATATATATTACAGGAGCCATCAGATATAAACTGTATATATATATTACAGGATCCATCAATTATAAACTGTATATATATATTACAGGAGCCATCAGATATAAACTGTATATATATATTACAGGATCCATCAGATATAAACTGTATATATATATTACAGGATCCATCAGATATAAACTGTATATATATATTACAGGAGCCATCAGATATAAACTGTATATATATATTACAGGAGCCATCAGATATAAACTGTATATATATATTACAGAAGCCATCAGATATAAACTGTATATATATAAGTAGTAATATATGAGCAGATCTCCCTACCAAGTGTTTTTTTGTGGATTAGACCTTGGAGTTGAGACAATGGGTTACGGCGTTGGATGAATTCGCCGAGTTTATATTGTATTTTACTTGAGGGGTACTTGAGTGGCATTTGAATGGCATTTAAGTGGCATTTGAGTTTTGATTAGTTTTTTACTTAATTTGAACTTATATGGCGTATAGATTTTGAATGTATGGCATTCAAGTTTTGATAACTTTTTTACATAACTCGAACTCATATGGTATCTTGAGAGAGAGGGGAGAGGAGAGAGGAGAGAGGAGAGATGGGAGATGAGAGAGGAGAGAGATTTTTTAGTTTTCTATACATTCATGTATATATGGTTAGTTATGTACATATTTATGGCTATATTTATATCTACATAGAGAGAGGAGATATATCTACATTGAACAAATATATTGATCAAAAATGAAAATTATATGATTATATACCTGATTACATAATAAGTAGGGAAAATCTTCTGGAGAGAGGGGAGAGGAGAGATGAGGGAGAGTGGATATATTTATATCTACATAGAGAGAGGAGATATATCTACATTGAATAAATATATTCATCAAAAATGAAAATGATATGATTATATACCTGATTACATAATAAGTAGGGAAAATCTTCCTATATAATATAGCTAGAGTCAGTAAATACTAAGTTATACAAAGCAATACAACTTGTAATGACAATCAATGCATTCATACATACATACATATGGTATCTTGAGAGAGAGAAAGAGAGAGAGGAGAGAGATCTTTTAGTTTTCTAGCAATTAATGTATATATGGTCAATTATGTACATATTTATGGGTATATTTATATCTACATAGAGAGAGAAGAGAGGAGATATATCTAAATTGAATAAATACATTGATTAAAAATGAATCATTATATGATTATATACATTTATTACATAATAAGTAAGGAAAATCTCCCCACATAATATAGCTAGAGTCAGTAAATACTACGTAATACAAAGCACTACAACTTGTAATAAATACAAAGTAATAACAGTTAATGCATAGTTTGTTCCTTTATAATGATGTCTTTGATGTAGTGATGTTACATCTTAGGAAGGAAGACTTCTGTTCTATGTGCTTTTAATTTCGTAATGAACTAAAATAAAAAAATTATGTATTAGTATAGAATGATTAAGCAAAAATGTAAAATAATTACATGAATTTGAATTATAGTTCTAGTTACATTGGATAGTTTACATTATTAGAAAAGGGAAATAACTCACCAAGTTACATTGTTCAACTTGTTCTTTCTTGAGCATTATTTTCACCAAGTGCTTTTGATTCTCTTTCATCTATCTAAAACAAAACAAAAAATACTTGCTTTATAAATATGTTGTAAAAAAATACACTAATTACACCAAAAAAGTGCTTTTTTTTTACCTGAAAAAATGTATATGTTCAACATTTTGTTGTAAAAACTACGCTAATTACACCCAAAAAGTCCTTTTCTTTACCATGAAAATGTATATATTCAGCATTTTGTTGTAAAAAAATACACTAATTACATCAAAAAAGTCCTTTTTTCACCTAGAAAATGTATATATTCAGCATTTTGTTTAATTTATGGTAAAAATTAGTAAAACTCACCTATAGTGATATGATTGCCTTGAGTTATAGATTAGCTTTTTGAACTCTTGTTCTGGACAGTTTTTTTTTCAGCATCATCGAAATATAATATAAGTAATTTTTAGAGTCTTCATTGGTTTGGTATCATCTAAGTAGGTGATAGATCTTGAAAGAAATTCTTGCTGTGTTGGAGAAGTGTGCTGTCTTCAGAATCCATGTAGTTTGAGTCTTCATTGATTTGGTATCATCTAAGTAAGTCGTAGATCTTAAAAGGAATTCTTGCTGTGTTGGAGAAGTAGATTGTCTTCAAAATTCATGTAGTTTGAGTCTTCATTGGTTTGGTATCATCTAAGTAGGTGGTAGATCTTGAAAGAAATTCTTGCTGTGTTGGAGAAGTGTGCTGTCTTCATCTTCATTGGTTTGGTATCATCTAAGTAGGTGGTAGATCTTGAAATGAATTTTTGCTGTGTTGGGGAAGTATGCTGTCTTCAAAATCTATGTAGTTTGAGTCTTCATTGGTTTGGATCATCTAAGTAGGTGGTAGATCTTGAAAGGAATTCTTGCTGTGTTGTAGACTGTCTTCAAAATTCATGTAGTTTGAGTCTTCATTGGTTTGGTATCATTTAAGTAGGTGGTAGATCTTGAAATGAATTTTTGCTGTGTTGGAGAAGTATGCTGTCTTCAAAATTCATGTAGTTTGAGTCTTCATTGGTTTGGTATCATCTAAGTAGGTGGTAGAGCTTGAAAGGAATTCTTTCTGTGTTGGAGAAATATGCTGTCTTCAGAATCCATGTAGTTTGAGTCTTCATTGATTTGGTGTCATCTAAGTAAGTCGTAGATCTTGAAAGGAATTCTTGCTGTGTTGGAGAAGTCGACTGTCTTCAAAATTCGTGTAGTTTGAGTCTTCATTGGTTTGGTATCATCTAAGTAGGTGGTAGATCTTGAAATGAATTCTTGCTGTGTTGGAGAACTAAGTAGGTGATAGATCTTGAAAGAAATTCTTGCTGTGTTGGAGAAGTGTGCTGTCTTCAGAATCCATGTAGTTTGAGTCTTCATTGATTTGGTATCATCTAAGTAAGTCGTAGATCTTGAAAGGAATTCTTGCTGTGTTGGAGAAGTAGACTGTCTTCAAAATTCATGTAGTTTGAGTCTTCATTGGTTTGGTATCATTTAAGTAGGTGGTAGATCTTGAAATGAATTTTTGCTGTGTTGGAGAAGTATGCTGTCTTCAAAATTCATGTAGTTTGAGTCTTCATTGGTTTGGTATCATCTAAGTAGGTGGTAGATCTTGAAATGAATTCTTGCTGTGTTGGAGAAGTGCGCTGTCTTCAAAATCGATGTAGTTTGAGTCTTCATTGATTTGGTATCATCTAATTAAGTCGTAGATCTTGAAAGGAATTCTTGCTGTGTTGGAGAAGTATGCTGTCTTCAAAATTCATGTAGTTCGAGTCTTCATTGGTTTGGTATCAATTAAGTAGGTGGTAGATCTTGAAATGAATTTTTGCTGTGTTGGAGAAGTATGCTGTCTTCAAAATTCATGTAGTTTGAGTCTTCATTGGTTTGGTATCATCTAAGTAGGTGGTAGATCTTGAAAGGAATTCTTTCTGTGTTGGAGAAGTATGCTGTCTTCAAAATTCATGTAGTTTGAGTCTTCATTGGTTTGGTATCATCTAAGTAGGTGGTAGATCTTGAAATGAATTCTTGCTGTGTTGGAGAAGTGCGCTGTCTTCAAAATCGATGTAGTTTGAGTCTTCATTGATTTGGTATCATTTAAGTAGGTGGTAGATCTTGAAATGAATTTTTGCTGTGTTGGAGAAGTATGCTGTCTTCAAAATTCATGTAGTTTGAGTCTTCATTGGTTTGGTATCATCTAAGTAGGTGGTAGATCTTGTGTAGTAGATGATGCTTCTCCGCTTGCTATTGAAGAACTGGATGCTTTCTGTGTGAAAACAGTGGCTCTTAAATAGCTAAAGTCGCACTGATTAAACCTTATGAATCAGCATTTTTTCCAATGCTTTCGCGGGAATAAAAACTGTTTGTTCCCGCGAAAGCAAGGGTTTCCATTCGCGTGAAAATAAATTATTTATTCCCGCGAAAGCAACGGTTTCTATTCGCGTGAAAATAAACTATTTATTCCCGCGAAAGCAACGGTTTCTATTCGCGTGAAAATAAACTATTTATTCCCGCGAAAGCAACAGTTTCTATTCGCGTGAAAATAAACTATTTATTCCCGCGAAAGCAACAGTTTCCATTCGCGTGAAAATAAATTATTTATTCCCGCGAAAGCAACAGTTTCTATTCGCGTGAAAATAAACTATTTACTCCCGCGAAAGCAACAGTTTCTATTCGCGTGAAAATAAATTATTTATTCCCGCGAAAGCAACGGTTTCCATTCGCGTGAAAATAATTTATTTTTTCCCGCGAAAGCAACAGTTTCTATTCGCGTGAAAATAAACTATTTATTCCCGCGAAAGCAACAGTTTCCATTCGCGTGAAAATAAACTATTTATTCCCGCGAAAGCAACAGTTTCCATTCGCGTGAAAATAAATTATTTATTCCCGCGAAAGCAACAGTTTCCATTCGCGTGAAAATAAATTATTTATTCCCGCGAAAGCAACAGTTTCTATTCGCGTGAAAATAAACTATTTATTCCCGCGAAAGCAACAGTTTCCATTCGCGTGAAAATAAATTATTTATTCCCGCGAAAGCAACAGTTTCTATTCGCGTGAAAATAAACTATTTACTCCCGCGAAAGCAACAGTTTCTATTCGCGTGAAAATAAACTATTTATTCCCGCGAAAGCAACAGTTTCCATTCGCGTGAAAATAAACTATTTATTCCCGCGAAAGCAACAGTTTCCATTCGCGTGAAAATAAATTATTTATTCCCGCGAAAGCAACAGTTTCTATTCGCGTGAAAATAAACTATTTACTCCCGCGAAAGCAACAGTTTCTATTCGCGTGAAAATAAATTATTTATTCCCGCGAAAACAACGGTTTCCATTCGCGTGAAAATAATTTATTTTTTCCCGCGAAAGCAACAGTTTCTATTCGCGTGAAAATAAACTACTTATTCCCGCGAAAGCAACAGTTTCCATTCGCGTGAAAATAAATTATTTATTCCTGCGAAAGCAACGGTTTCCATTCGCGTGAAAATAAATTATTTATTCCCGCGAAAGCATTGGTTTGTATTCGCGTGAAAATAAAATTTTTATTCCCGCGAAAGCAACGGTTTCCATTCGCGTGAAAATAAAGTATTTATTCCCGCGAATGGAAACCGTTGCTTTCGCGGGAATAAACAGTTTTTATTCCCATTGGAAAAAATGCTGATTCATAGGGTTTAATCAGTGCAACTTTAGCTATTTAAGAGCCACTGTTTTCACACAGAAAGCATCCAGTTCTTCAACAGCAAGCGGAGAAGCATCATCTACTACAGCTACTAGGAGACCATCCAGCATCAAGGTAAGAAATGCTAAAATAATTATTTGTCTTTAGTTAATTAAATCATCTCACTCTAAGTGGTGATAAGGTAAAAAATAATCAATAATTATTTAACACTAGTAGAAAGCTCTAATTATTTATTTTTAAAATAAATAGTAAATAATTATTTAACACTATAATAATTTCAGTATATTCACATCATTAAAAAACTAAGTTCTTTTACCATTTTGCAGGTATGATGACATCACACTCCAAAGCACTTCTTAAGCTCCATATTGAACCAACTACAACTACCAACAACATCGACACTATCTCCACTACAACCACCAATTCCACCACCAACGGCATTCACATTGATGATAGAAGACCCAATCCTAACACCTTTAATGATACATCTTCCTGCTCAAACATCAACACTCCTGCTGCTATAGCAATGAAACACCATGTAAGCAACCAGCATCGAGGTAAGAAGTGCTAAAATAATTATTTGTCTATAGTCAATTAAATCATCTAGTTCTTTGGAACTAGCTTTTTATTATTATTTTATTATTTAGATCACTACAACCACTAAGAGGACTCTAAGTAGAGTTAAGGTAAAAAATAATAAATAATTATTTAACACTAGTAAAAGGCTCTAATTATTTATTTTTACAATGAATGATAACTGTTTTATGTTGATAATGAAGTAAAATAATACAATATTGAAAGTTTTAATCATTTTTTGGTTGTAAAGTTCAAAATCGACCTGTAGTTCAAGGCATCATTTAATAAGCTAACCTATTTTTTCTCTCGGACATACGACAATTCTGTCTAGCAATGTTAAAATACTGCGATCTTGAGAGGAAACAGGGTAGGTTCTATGAGCATAAAATTATCTAGGAGAGATACTTCTATGGTCAAGAGAACGACTCCATATCGTAATAGGAGGATAACTCCATAGTGCAACTAGTTGAGTTCTTCAACTAGTGTTAAATAATTATTTATTATTTCTTACCTTAATACAGAAAGTCTCCTAGTAGTTGTAGTAGATGTTGATCCTTCAGTCACTGTTGTTGAAGTGGATGTTTTCTGTGTAAAAACGGTGCTCCTTATATAGCTAGGTTGTACGAGGTACTAGGTACCGATTGACACGAGTTGATTTCAATGAAAAGCCTTTATAATATATAAGCAGGAAAATTCACGCGAAAACTAAAAAAATAAAAAACATTCTTCGCGGGAGTTTTCCGTCTTATATGTTATAAAGGCTGTACGCAAAAAACTCACGCGAAAACCGAAACTCAATAAAAACTTCTTCGCGGGAGTTTTCCTTCTTATGTGTTATAACAGCTTGATGCAAAAACTCACGCGAAAACAAAAAGAATAAAAAAAACTTTTTCGCGGGAGTTTTCCTTCTATGTACTATAAAGGCCTTACGCGGAAAACTTACGGTAAAAAAAATTGCGTGAACTTTCTGCATAAAGCCTTCATAACATAAAAGAAGGAAAACTCCCGCGAAAGAATTGTTTTCTATTTTCCGTTTTCGCGTGAGTTTTCCGTGTAAAGCCTTTATAGTATATAGAAGGAAAACTCCCGCGAAGAGAATTTTTTGACTGTTTCACTTTTCGCGTGAGTTTTCCGTGTAAAACCTTTATGACTTATAAGAAGGAAAACTCCCGCGAAGAATTTTGTTTTTAGTTTCGGTTTTCGCGTGAGTTTTTGCGTAAAGCCTTTATAACATATAAGACGAAAAACTCCCGCGAAGAATGTTTTTTATTTTTTTTAGTTTTCGCGTGAGTTTTCTGCGTAAAGACCTGCTTATATATCATAAAGGCTTTTCATTGGAATCAACTCGTGTCAATCGGTACCTAGTACCTAGTACAACCTAGTACAACCTAGCTATATAAGAAGCACCGCTTTTCCACAGAAAGCATCCACTTCAACAACAGTGACTGAAGGATCAACATCTACTACAACTACTAGGAGATTTTCTGTATTAAGGTGAGAAATAATAAATAATTATTCAACACTGGTTGAAAAACTCAACTAGTTGCACTCTGGAGTTATCCTCCTATTACGATATGGCCTGACCATAGAAGTATCTCTCCTAAATAATTTCATGCTCATAGAACCTATCCTGTTTCCGCTCAAGATCGCAGTCTTTTGGCATTGATTGACAGAATTGTCGTAGGTCCGAGAGAAAAAATAGGTTAGCCTTAAATGACATCTTGAACGACAGGTTGATTTTGAACTTTACAGCCAAAAAACGATTACAACTTTCATTATTGTATTGTTTTACTTCATTATCAGCATAAAACAGTTATTATTCATTGTATTTAATATGAAAAATAATTTTTACTGATGATGATTATTATTATTATTCTTATTATTGTTAATATTATTGTGATTTCATTTGGTTTTCATTGTTACTTTATTGAATTTTGTTCGTCTTGTGATCTAAATAATAAAATAATAATAAATATTTATTTACCACTAGTTGAAAAACTCACCTACTTGCACTATGGAGAAAATAGCCTCCTACAACCAAATCCGTTTGTGTTACAAACCCTGTCTTTGGATATTGATAAATCGAACCTCAACTAGAATTCACTCCTAGGTAATTTATCTTTACTAGATAATTTTATGCTAATAGTATCTAAGTTATTTCTTTGTAAGATCACAGACTTTGACATTAACAAAATTGTGTGTTTGTCCGAGCACTAGTAAAGTACCTGACTCTAATTATTTATTATTAACAAAATAATAAGTAATTAATATTTAATGCTAGTTGAACCTAGATATAAATTTATCTCTACTAGATAGTTTCATACTCACACAAACTGTTTCTTCGCTACTTTATGTATATGTAGATAAAGCCAATGAAAATAAATGAATCAATTGTAACAATCAATTTTTTTGTATTTTGTAGACACAATGCCTACTTTGGATTCTTGTTTGAGACAAAACGCAGTAGCAGCAAAGACTATAAAACATCTGGATAAGATACTATTGAAGTAACTGCAGATAACTAAAGGAAAAACATGTGCTACAGCATACAGAGTGAACAAGGTGTGTGTAGATTATTACTCAGTCTCATTACACTACTATTACTAAGAATTATTGTAGGTGTTGGATAAAAGATTGAGCAGTAATTTTAATAAATTCTAACCATTGTAAATAATACTTCAACTCAAATAAAATTAAGGAAAATTGAATGGAATAAAAGAATATTTCACCAAATACCCCAGTTTTCTTGTGGATATATACAAATAGATGAATATCTAGCTTCATCTATTTTTTTCATTTGAGTGCGATTATTTCCCCTCCTCTCTCCTCTTTTCCTCTCTTCTTTCTCTCAAGATACCATATGAGTTCGAATTATGTAAAAAACTATCAATACTTAAATGCCATACATTCATAATGTTTTTTATTGTAGTTATTTCCCAAATACTGTAAATTTTAACCATTTAAAGATCTAATTTGACGATTTTCCAAGATATTTTATAGTATTCAATATACTTATTATGTAAATAACTAAAAGAAATATTTACGCTCAAGCCTCCTCTCTCTCCTCTCTCCTCTCTTCTCAACCAAATACTCCTCTCTCCTCTCTTGCAGTTATTTCCCAAATACTGTAAATTTTAACCATCTAGAGGACTAACTTGGTGATTTTCCAACATATTTTATAGCATTCAATATAGTTATTATGTCATAAATGTATATTATTCAATCTAGATATAAATATATCCATAAATATGTACATAATTATCCATATATACATGGTTGTATAAAAAACTAAAAAATCTCTCTCTCTCCTCTCTTCTCTCTCCTCTGTACATAGCTATAAAATGTCAATATGGACATGAATTTGGACATGCACATGTACATAAATATGAACATAGGTATGTACGTAAATGGATATGAATATGGACATGTACATAAATGGACATGAATATGGACATGAATATGGACATGAATATGGACATGTACCTATTCATGTCCATTTATGCACATGTACATGAATATGGACATGTGCGTATTTACTGACTCTAGCTATATTATATAGGAAGATTTTCCCTACTTATTATGTAATAAATGTATATAATCATACAATGATTCATTTTTGATCAATATATTTATTCAATGTAGATATATCTCTCTCCTCTCTCTATGTAGATATAAATATACCCATAAATATGTACATAATTAACCATATATACATGAATGTATAGAAACAAAAAATCTCTCTCCTCTCTCTCTCTTCTCTCTCTTTCTTTCTCTCAAGATACCATATGTATGTATGTATGCATTGATTGTCATTACGAGTTGTGGTGCTTTGTATTACTTAGTATTTACTGACTCTAGCTATATTATATAGGAAGATTTTACCTACTTATTATGTAATCAGGTATATAATCATATAATGTTTCATTTTTGATCAATATAGTTATTCAATGTAGATATATCTCCTCTCTCTCTATGTAGATATAAATATACCCATAAATATGTACATAATTAACCATATATATATATATGAATGTACAGAAAACTAAAGAATCTCTCTCTCCCTCTCTCCTCTCTCTCCCTCTCTCCTCTATCTCTTTCTTTCTCTCAAGATACCATATGTATGTATGTATGTATTGATTGTTTGTTACAAGTTGTAGTGCTTTGTATTACTTAGTATTTACTGACTCTAGCTATATTATATAGGAAGATTTTCCCTACTTATTATGTAATCAATGTATATAATCTTATAATGTTTCATTTTTGATCAATATATTTATTCAATGTAGATAAAACTCCTCTCTCCTCTCTCCTCTCTCTCTTCTTTCTCCTCTCTCTCAAGATGCCATATGAGTTCGAATTATGTAAAAAAATTATCAAAACTTAAATGCCATACATTCAAAATCTAGCTGCCATATGAGTTCAAATTAAGTAAAAAAATAATCAAAACTCAAATGCCACTTAAATGCCACTCAAATGCCACTCAAATGTCTCTCAAATGAAATACAATATAAACTCGGCGAATCCATCCAACGCCGTAACTCATTGCATAACCCCCAAGGTCTAATCCACAAAAAAACACTTGGTAGGGAGATCTGCTCATATATTACTACTTATATATATTACAGGAGCCATCAGATATAAACTGTGCAAGTATTACAACATACAAGACCAGATATCCAACATCAAACTCTGATATAGTAAATACAACAACTACAAGTACAGATGTCTATACAGATGGTAATGTAGATATATCATTTTATATATCTGCTGTCAACAATGGTAACTTGGAGTCAGCTGTTTCCTCTACCACCATAACTACTGCCTATCTAAGTAAGTTGTTCTATCTCATATCATCTACCACCTGCCATGTTATTCTAATGGTAACTGTGTATAGAAGGTAATTGTTTGTTTAGGACCACAGATAGCTCCTACATCAGTGAGTATATCTGCAGATAGTTCTACTTGTGTTACTATAAGTTGGTCACCTCCACTCTATCCTAATGGACCAATCACTGGATATCAGGTAACAATTAGCTTATATAATTATATTGTAGTACTATATATATTGTTGTTATTACACACATATCATAACTGTTTTATATACAGTACATAACTGTTTTATATCCAGTACAAAAGAGACACCAACTCTGGTACACAATGGATAGATACAGGAGATATAAGAAGTAAACAGATATGTGGATATACACCATATGAACAAGTACAATGTGTGATTAGAGCTAAGAATTCTGTAGGCACCAGCAATCAGGCTACAACGGAGAAGATCAGGACTCACTGCGCTGGTAAGTAAGGCATAAATGTAGGAAACAGTGATGTGTATAGAGGGTGTTAGAATACAAGACTAAATCATTCGTAAAACACCCTCTGAGAGATTTTCTTTTGGAATTCATCATAACTTGTGTTATAACAAAATATGTTATTGGCTTTAATCTTCAAAACATTCTGTGAGTGAACTTCATTATGACCGCTTTTGATAGCTCAAGTTATAAAAATCTGATATATTAATTAGTCTCTCAAGAGCCAACACCGCATTCCTAACCATACAAGGTAATGCCATTCCCAAAGCACTCGAAAGGTCAACGTATATAAAAACAGCTTTCCCAATTATTGTCTGTTCTTATAAATAGTTTTACCAATTGGCAACCAGTAAGTAGTATATACAGAGCACATCTCTTTCATATACCGGCGTATCGGTCATTCAAGGTTGTTTTTGTTGGGAGCGTATTAGTCATACTGCAGTGGATTTTGGGGGCGTAAAACCACTAGCTGAAGTCGGTAACAATCCGACGGTATGATGCCACTAGTTTTTTAACCTCGAGGCAACAACAGGTCGGTACTACACCAAATTTGATATGAAAGAGTGTTCTCTACTTCATGACTAGTATAGAACCCTCAGCTCAGACGCATAACTCAATGCTTTAGAGTAAATATGCCTTTATTCTTCCATAAGAATATGAGTAAGTGAAAGCCCCAATACAAACTGGTTATCATGGTAAAAGTTCCACATTTTATAGGCAGATCGTAGCAAGTTATTCGGGTAAATAGCCAATAACATATGAATAAAACATAATGCAGCAAACAAACAGACAGATAATAAATACAAGCAAATAAGATATGGCATACCGGGTTTAATCGATATGGTGCCCAGAAGTGGTAGGCGGAGTCATAAGTCAATCTAGCCAATAATCATCTAGAGGCTAGAGGGGAGTCACTGAATGGAACTGATTTAGTATATCTCTCACATCTCCTGGTAAGCCCTTAGACTTCCCATAGTTTTTGGTTTAGTAGTACGCACGCTTTTGTCTATTATGGTTGTGGATAGGATTCCTGCACCGCTTAAGCTATACATACCTCCTTGGATTATGCAGTCATCTTTTGTCTGCGTTGCACAGGTTAATACCGGCCCTGAAAGGATCAATGCCGACTCTGCAGGGGTCAATATCGGAGTTTCTCTTTCGTAGTGTTTCGTTGCGCAAGGGGTGTCTCTGAATCACAGGAACAGTCTTTTGTCAACTCAGGGCACGTGGGTATATGCATACATCTGGTTTAGTCCATATAAGTAGTAATATATGAGCAGATCTCCCTACCAAGTGTTTTTTTGTGGATCTGGCCTGGGGGGTTATGCAATGGGTTACGGCGTTGAATGAATTCGCCGAGTTTATATTGTATTTTATTTGATGGGTACTTGAGTGGCATTTGAGTGGCATTTAAGTGGCATTCGAGTTTTGATTATTATTTTACTTAATTTGAACTTATATGGTATATACATTTTGAATGTATGGCATTTAAGTTTTTTAATAATTTCTTTTCATAACTCGAGCTCATATAGCATCTTGAGAGAGAGGAGAGAGGAGATGTATCTACCTTGAATAAATTCATTGATTATAAGCGAATCAATGTATGACTATATACATTTATTACATAATAAGTAGGGGCAAAATCTCCTCATATAATATAGCTAGATACATAATTCGAACTCATATATACATTGAATGCTATAAAATATATCGGATGATAAAGTTAAATATTCATCTATTCTTTATCAATATTTATAAGGATGATGAAAGATTTTTTGTATTTTATATGCATATATATATAGTTATAGTAACTGTGGTAAAAGAAGTCTATTATGAAGGTTTTTATTTAAGCCCAAGTAGGCTCGGTAGATACTCCATCAGAACACACTCGTCTTTTAGCATAAAAATATGTGAGTCCTCGTTTTATTTGGTTGTATGTCAACATTTTTTGATCCTTTACTACAAATCCTCGATTTTTACCCATAAACGACTTTTTTGTGTTCAATACATTTAGATAACTGTCTTTGTTCAATTGATTAATTCGTTTGTTCAAACCTTTTGAGCTAAACTTGTTTCCTTTTTCTCCCCAGCAGTAATAGGATTTAGAGTTAAGTGCAACAATTCCATCTCCGGTAAATTCCTCTTTAAACAACCCAGGTGTTCTTTTTCCGTGTTTTAGTACTTTTTCACAACAGTCTTGCGTGCTCCATTCTAAACCCATTGTTTTGGTTCTTAAAAACTCATCCCTATGTTTGTCACAGTATGGGCGTGGAAACCAATCACCATATTCATTGTAAAACTCTTTTTTCATACTTGGTTTTACCAGTGTTTCTAATGTTCCGCTCAACGCCATGTATGCGCTATCTGTATCCATTTCAACATATTGGAAATCACTTCTGTCAATATATCTATAAATAAAAAGTTTGTTTCGATTTCAATTATTTGGAAGTTTTACTTACTTACACATAATAATGGTTGGGAATTAGGTTTCACTTACTTATCCATAAAGTCGTAGTAAAACTGTAGCATTCTCAGTTTAGCATACTGTAGCACGGAGAAACCCAAGTGTACTGGAACATTCATAGTTAGCTGAAATGATGGTGATACTGATTAGCAAAGTAAACTTGTGGAATATAAATTTTGAATTGCAAAATAATTGTTTTAAAACTTACTAGCTGTTTACAGGTTACGATTTCATAAAAATCATCTGCTATCTCTTCCATGGCGATAAATTTGTTTCCTCTGATACGAAATGAAGCTTTTCTGGCACCTTCGATGAACTTGATGGTGGTATGTTTTTCTTTATCAGTGATTGTTTTTCCATAAGCAGCATTTCCTACCAACTTGCTAGTAGTAGCGAGTAATTCTTGACTAGGGTCTGCATCTCCCATTCTCCTAGCGTCTGAAACCGATGTTCCAAAAGCTTCAAAAGCTTTTCTAGGAATATATTCTATTAGCTGATAAACTTTGGTGACTTTCAATCCTTGTTTCAAGTACCATTTCAACAAAGGACTCATTAGCAATATCTTATCTCCGTACATACTTCCAACTAATGAGCGTTGAGGAGTCTTTAAAAACCCTTCGGCTTCAGCAAAGATTTTCATTTCATCGCTCAAGTGTTCTCTGGTTAACATCGTATTTTTAAAAATCGGAGGCATTTCGGAGAACTTTTCTTCCTCTTCCTCAGGAACTTCGATGTCACATTCAACAAATCCGAAGAATTCTTCTGATTGAACTCTCTCCAACACTTCTTCTTGATTCAGCTTTTTTTCAAGTATTTTAGGGTAGAAAGAATTGTAAAACGTGTTGACAAATTTTTGTAAATTTGTATGAGTTTTTACACGCTTCATCCAGTCACACTCCCAAATCGAGATTACAGTGTAACCTAATGCTCGAAGATATTCTTCATTTTCCATTGTAGTTTTAAACAGATTTGCTTTTGATTTTCTTCCACTAGCTTGAAGCTCTTGCTCTTTAGCGTTGTTATAAGAGCAGTCGTGTCCATGCCAAAAACATCCGTGGAATTGAAAGACATGACGATTTTCAACACAGAAACCATCAACTGGTAATCCTCGCTGTCCGAGAGTAACTTCTCCTCCATTGAGCTGATGTCTGATATTGATTTTTTTTGAGAACATTTGGAACTGTAACCAGCTATGAGCTATCTTGCTAAATTTTACTGGTTCAGCGACAAAGGAGTTTTCGATTTTTCTTCTTCGAGGATAGCCAGTAGGCATTGATTGCATCATACACCATAAATAGAGCGCATTTGCATCAACTCCATAGATTCTATCACAAATCTTTGCTTCTTTTCCCAACCAATGTTCTCTAATTTTAGTTATACCTTTTTCGTGATATCTATGCATCACTAGACTTGGCCCACCAACTATATTTTTCTTTATTAGAGGATAAAGTTCTGCATTGCAGTTGTCAAGCAGACAAATTGGGAGAGTCTGACGAAACGAGTTACCAAGTTCATCAAAATTCAAGTATGTAGAGAGGTATGGAGGGGGTGGTTGAGGTGCTTTGTTAAACATCCATCGAATCGCTAATCCTGGTAAAGATATACCATCTTTTAACATATCAATCCCATGCTCTCTGTAGATCGATCTTTGTCTTTCCAACGCTTGAACAAATGGTTTTACATCCAAGTTGTTGTACCATTTTAAAAAATCCCTCATTGTCTTCATGTCGTTATTTTTCCATGCTTCTTGACAAATTATGTACTCTTCTTCACTGATATTCTTTTGTTTTAAAGAACTGTAAAAAGCTTCTCTTGGAGGTAGATGTTCTTGATTAAGTTGTTCCAAGTCTTTCATCCATTCATAAGGAAAAAATCCTTTTCCGGCTTCACATTTGTATGCTTTGAGATACATTTCATAGCTATATCCAGGAGCGATGAAGTTTGTACAATCTAAAAACAAAAAAGATCCTATTCCGATAACGGGCATCTTGGTTCCTTTTTTTATAACAAAATCAAAATCTGTGTCAGAGACATCTTTCAATTTTTGAAGCAGTTTTCCTTTCATCACATTGACATCATAAGTCTGTGAATTGAAACCTAGAATAGGGAGTTTTTTCATATAGCTGTACAAATCATCCAGAACTTTTTCAGCTCCTGTTCTACGTCTGAAACGATTTTTTTCAAAATCACTACGGAACTTTTCTTCAGCTTCTTCCAGTCGTTGTAATTCACCTTCTATCTGTTTTATGATTCGCGAAAACTGTTTTTCCAATCGGCTATATGATTCTTCACTAATATCATCCAAGTATTCAATGAACTTTCCAACGCATTCATCATCAACCCCATTATTGACAATACAACGCGGGTTGTTGAAGCCTGGTACGTTTGAACAAATTGAAATACTTAAAAGTTTATGCTCATTCGTGTAAATGGTTGTGTCTGTATCTCGATCTTTTTCGCAATTAGGTAACAAACACTCTATGTCAAATGTTGCAAAAAATGGATAGTATCTCAAGGAATCATCTGACCCGATATCTATCCCGAATTGAACCTTCAGTTTGTCGAATATTGTAGCAGTAGGACTGTATTGCCCTCCAGAAAACTGCATAGTTGTTGCCTCTGAGATTGAACATCTGTGTCTTTTCAGATTCCCCAATCTATCATAACAAGTAGAACAGGTTGGACATCTGTAGGCTTTGACATATCCTTCCAAGTTTGTAATAAGACTGAAGTGATTGATATAAAGATCCAAATATAGATTCTCCTTATAACTGGAGTTTGAATTCCAAATAACTGTTGAAGTCATATCATCATTTAAAGAAAACACTGTTATCTTCAGTTGAAATGCTCGCTCCAAAAGCAATAAATCAGCTTCTGTCACTCCTTTCCCATCACACCTTTTACCACTATCACCATAGATGAAACTATGATATTGTTGTTGGTACTCCTTCACCTCCTTAATTATCGGATCTTTTGCAATTCCACCGTTTTTTTGTAGTTCTTTGTGTAATGCTAGACATCTAAAAAAACAAAGATTGTCGGTAATTCGTTTTCCTTTTGTGTTTTTTAACATGGTTCGTATGTGTCTGTTGTTAAGGAGGTGAGAGGGTAAATGCTCTGGTGGTGATCCAACTTTTCCCATTCCGAGTAGTTTGTAGAAATAAAACGAAATGTTTGTGATTAACATCAATCTCCAAGTCGTATTTGGTCTCCGTCTCAAGCTATTTGTACGATGATCAGTCTCCATAACATCAACAAAGAAGTCATCAAGATCTCCTTCAGTTTCAATCAGTTTAGCTTTTGGATATACGGTAGCATTGTTTGATGATGAGTGAAAGTATCGGAGTTCACCATCATTTTTATTTTCTAGTATACAACCTACGCTACAGTTGACTTTTGCTCTCGAGCTCAATTGTCTCCAAACTTTTTTTAGCAATTCTAACACTCTTGAATCATGATAGTCATTTTGGTAGGTATCAGCTTGGTCTCTTGGAATCCCATCCCAAAGTCTTACATTTAAAAGTTCTATGACTTTTCCAGCTCTATGTTTCGTTTTCATAGCTCCCCAATATCTAGCTATCAAATCATCCCATTCTTCATCTTGAAAAGTTGGAGCTGTGCTATCATCAACAATACCTAGGGTTGATGCTGGGGTAGGTCTTTCAAAATTTAAATCTTCCATTTCTTCTTCTTCTTGTTCTTCCTCTTGTGCTTCTTCCTCTTCTTCTTCTTCTTCTTCTTCTTCTTCTTCTTCTTCTTCTTCTTTTTCTTCTTCTTCATTTTCTATCATTGGATCATTCTCATTTTCTTCAACTATCTCCTCCACAACTGGCTCTATATCTTGAGCTATTATGCTTGTCTTTGGTGGTGAAGGCTCAGCACCAAATCCTATTTGATTGATTGTTTCATCGGGTAAACGAAAACAAATGAGATTTTCTTCTAACCATTTCCAATTAGGGGAAATTTCAAGGTTTTTTTCTTCTACATTCTCCTCCCGATAATTTAAACTTTGTCTACAATAGAAATGTTAACACATAATAGTTGTTCTATAAAACATTCACATACTATTTATATAAAATGTAACGGAAGAAAAAAATGACTTAAACACCATTATCAATTAATTTTTAAAATGGAATTAGGAAAAAAGACTCAAACATTATTATTAGTTAAGTTTTTAAAACTTACTGTGTACTATGACATGAATTCCCAACTCCCTCTTTTACATTAATTCTCTGATATTCTGAGTCCTGTCTACAATAAAAAGATAACGCATTATTTTTGCTGATTCATGAGATGAGTATAAAAAAACAGCAAAAAAATTACTCTACTAATGTTATTAATTTATGATTTTAAAAACTTACTGCTTATCAAAGGCTATTGTATTTTCAGTAGTTGCTGAAACTTGAAAAGTCGAAGGTTTGTCTTGAAAAGCATTTTCAAGTTCCATCTCCATTTCATTTTCATATTCAGCATTGCATTCATCATTCATGTATTCATTATCAGCGTTTGAAAAACTGATATCATTTTGATTTTCCATGAGCCATTCCCATTCCTTATGTATGTCTACATCAGTATCATCCTCTTCTGTTTCCATAGCACTATAATAACAATAAAATCATTACTTTTTAATAGAAGTGACAATAGCACATAAAAAGGTAAGTTAAATGTCTCAGCTAATAAATTTTACCTTGTGAATAAAACTCCTAGTAGTCAGTTGGTATATTATATAGTAGATGTTGAGGCTTCAGTTACTGTTGTTAGAACGAGTGATTTATTATGTGAAAGCATTACTTTTTAAGTAGACAAAAACTTAAGTGAGATAATTAAGATAGATAATTAAGTCTTAGCTTCAATGAAAATTTTCAAATTCACACAGAAAAACTTTTAATAGTCAGTGGATGTAGTAGTAGATGTTGCTCCTCCGATCACTGTTGTAGAACTGGATGCTTTCTGTGTGAAAACAGTGGCTCTTAAATAGGTAAAGTTGCACTGGTTGAACTCTATGAATACCAACCTTCTTTATAATATAACTATGAATCAGAATTTTGTCCACGCGAAAACCAATGCTTTCGCGGGAATAAACAATTTATTTTCACGCGAATGGAAACCGTTGCTTTCGCGGGAATAAATAAATTATTTTCACGCGAATAGAAACTGTTGCTTTCGCGGGAATACAAATTTTATTTTCACGGGGATACAAACCAATGCTTTCGCGGGAATAAACAATTTATTTTCACGCGAATGGAAACCGTTGCTTTCGCGGGAATAAATAAATTATTTTCACGCGAATAGAAACTGTTGCTTTCGAGGGAATACAAATTTTATTTTCACGAGGATACAAACCAATGCTTTCGCGGGAATAAATACTTTATTTTCACGCGAATGGAAACTGTTGCTTTCGCGGGAATAAATAATTTATTTTCACGCGAATAGAAACTGTTGCTTTCGCGGGAATACAAATTTTATTTTCACGCGGATACAAACCAATGCTTTCGCGGGAATAAAGACTTTATTTTCACGCGAATGGAAACAGTTGTTTTCGCGGGAATAAATAATTTATTTTCACACGAATAGAAACTGTTGCTTTCGCGGGAATACAAATTTTATTTTCACCCGGATACAAACCAATGTTTTCGCGGGAATAAAGACTTTATTTTCACGCGAATGGAAACAGTTGTTTTCGCGGGAATAAATAATTTATTTTCACGCGAATAGAAACTGTTGCTTTCGCGGGAATACAAATTTTATTTTCACGCGGATACAAACCAATGCTTTCGCGGGAATAAATACTTTATTTTCACGCGAATGGAAATCGTTGTTTTCGCGGGAATAAATATTTTCACGCAAAAACATCGGTTTGTATCCGCGTGAAAATAAAATTTGTATTCCCGCGAAAGCAACAGTTTCTATTCGCGTGAAAATAAATTATTTATTCCCGCGAAAACAACGGTTTCCATTCGCGTGAAAATAAAGTATTTATTCCCGCGAAAGCATTGGTTTGTATCCGCGTGAAAATAAAATTTGTATTCCCGCGAAAGCAACAGTTTCTATTCGCGCGAAAATAAATTATTTATTCCCGCGAAAACAACTGTTTCTATTCGCGTGAAAATAAAGTCTTTATTCCCGCGAAAGCATTGGTTTGTATCCGCGTGGAAATAAAATTTGTATTCCCGCGAAAGCAACAGTTTCTATTCGCGTGAAAATAAATTATTTATTCCCGCGAAAACATTGGTTTTCGCGTGGACAAAATTCTGATTCATAGTTATATTATAAAGAAGGTTGGTATTCATAGAGTTCAACCAGTGCAACTTTAGCTATTTAAGAGCCACTGTTTTCACACAGAAAGCATCCAGTTCTACAACAGTGATCAGAGGAGCAACATCTACTACACTTTCCATTGCAACTACTAGAAACTTTCTCTTTATAAAAGGTAAAATTTAAAAAACTTATTATTCCCTACCTAACAAAGATCAAAATTAGTTTAGCTATAATGTAAAGTATGAAATAAATAATCTTGTAGTTCCACATGAAAAACTGAATTATATGTTATTTCTTTCTTTTTTAGAACACTATGGAGGATTTTTCTGCTTCTTACACGGATTTAAAGCCAATCGAAAACAAACAAAAAACGTTCAAAACACCCAAAAGAAAAAACTCTAACTCTGTCACAAAAGAAGCAGCGATAAAGAGACGAGCTCTTCCAAAACTGGTTTTACCCACAACATCAAACAATATGGAACAAAAAGAATTGCTCACTGATGCTGACAGAGCTCTCAAGATGGCCAAATCTCTCCAAAAATGGAAGACATGTGATTTGAAAAAGATTGGAGGGTTTCTTACACTAGCATCACTTCCTGTTCCATCAGTTTTGCAAATCGTTTCTATTGAACAGAGTACTGGTGCATACGGAAACTACTACATTCTCACTTATCTTGATAATTCAACTGGAGCGAATTTTCAGAAAGTTGTTTGTCCAAGTAGAGTAGTTGAAAGCTTCAATGTTGATAACTACCCATTACCTTTCAACATTTTGTACTTGGGTGAAATGGAAAACTCAAAAAAACCAGAGACTACTTACTACAATGTCAAACGTATCAGTACAAAACGATTAACCACAATGGAAGCTACTGCTGAAGCTGAAAAACTGAGAAAAATGAGTGAAGAAGAACTCAAACTCGCTTACGACATCGAGTATCTCAGTAATTTCAAAGATTGTTCCATTTTTGCTTACATCGAAGTTGTAGAAAGATTCATTCCTTTCAGATTCAATGGAGAAGAATCCATTGTAAATTGCATTCGCTATGTCACTGAAAAGAATGGAAAAAGAGAGACGAGAACGCTTTTACTACCAATCAGATACAACGAGGAAGCTAAAAGATGTGCACCTGGTGTGATGATTTACAAAGGAAAAAAACAGAGTAAGAATGGAAATCCTATTCCATACCACAATGTTGTCTTCATTTCTTCAACCAACGCTAGTGATTGGGAGCAATATTGCGCACAAACAAGTTCCAATGAGGTGCTAACAAAAACGAATAATGAGGATGAAGTTCTTAAGGAATTCCTAGAAAACGAATTACAAGATTTTGATGAACCACTTGGTGTTGATGGTATGTAAACTCAATATCAAATGCTGACAACAGGTAGTCTCAAGCGGATAATGAATGAATAAAAAAAAAGCCTGTGTATTCATTGACATTACAAGTTGTACTGTTTTGTATTACTTACTATTTACCGACTCTAACTATATTATATGGAAAGATTTTCCCTACTTATTATACAATAAGTCTATATAATCATATAATAATTCATAGAAAAGTCTAAAGGTTCTCAGGTGATTAACTCACCAAAAGTTCCGGTTTTGCAAAACATTTGAAGATCTTCCTATTTTCCCTACTTATTATACAATAAATGTATATAATCATATATTGATTCATAGAAAAGTCTAAAGGTTCTCAAGTGATTGACTCACCAAATGTTCCGGTTTGCAAAACATTTGAAGATCTTCCTATCCCAAGCATTATACGAGTGACTGGTGTGATACATCCATCAAGTAAGGAGAAGTGTAGATATTCTCAAGTTTGCTACCATGATCCTTCAGATATAAATGAACTCGAACCCAAAATACTTTTTTGTCCAGTTGAAATAGCTAAAAACTTCAGCTGTGATGATTACCCCCCCTCCGTTTAATGTTGTATATTTGGGTAGAAAGGGAAAACCGAAAAATAAAAGTGTTCTTTGGTATGATGTCAGACGTGTTACCACACCTCATTTGAGGGTTTTTTAAGATGCGACGTAAAGAAAAAGACTTTGCATTGATTATCATTACAAGACCTGGTGCTTTGTATTTCTTAGTCTTTACTGGCTCTAGCTATATTATATGGGAAGATTTACCCCTGCTTATTATGTAATAAATGTATATAATTATGTAAAAAATTATCAAAACTTGAATGTCATACATTCAAAATCTATATACCATATAAGTTCAAATTAAGTAAAAAAATAATCAAAACTCAAATGCCACTCAAATGCCACTCAAGTACCCCTCAAATAAAATACAATATAAACTCGGCGAATTCACCCAACGTCGTAACTCATTGCATAACCCCCAAGATCATATCCACAAAAAAACACTTGGTAGGGAGATCTGCTCATATATTACTACTCATATATACTTACCACAATGTGAAAGTTATATAAATAGTGCAAAATGTTTACAAACTGTACAAATTATATTGATGTACTCAAATCTAAATAATTCATATGTCATCATTTGAAAGCTCTTATGCCTTCTCATTATTGCTCTCTCTAAATTGTAGGTTTGTTATTTTCAATAAGCATATTGACAGTCTCTGAAAATTCTGTTGTAATTCTCATTTTCTTGCAAAACTGAAAATAGTTTTACAAAACGTTGAACCACGATGTAAAGACAAATTGGAAAAACTACAAGAGCATAGCCAGCACTTCAAGTTGGGTGGGTTGCATTAAACAGCACCTTGACCACAACTTCTTCTGCGGAAGTTATCCAGTCGGCTGAAATACAACAATGTAGAGACGTCACTCAATAGATCAGTGTTCTACTTTTCTCTACCCACTCCTTGCCTCCTATTCACTCCATACTTTCACTGCCTGTCCCGCATGGTTGCCCCAGGGCTACACCTATTTAAAACACTCTTTACTACCTGTAGTGGACGTACCAGCCTTCACAGATTATTGAAAAAAACAACACTCCTCACTACTCCCGACTTCAAATAGCTCAATTTGGTTGATAGTTGTCAACTCCATATATAATCCTGATATAATTTGTGTGCGATGAAATATTACAGAGGGTAGAATGGAGGTATCGGGTTATTGCAAGAAATTTTGGTCACATCTAGCTGATGTTACATGCAGCGTACCCTTGTATAATCCCGTGGAAGAAGGAACTGTCGATCGATAGCAAGATTGTTATGCAAGGTGGCTCCCAAGTATTGGAGAACTGCATCCACTCTAGTGAGAGAAATCAGTATGAAACCAATGCAGTGTGGTCAGGGTCAGCTGATGATCACTTTGCTTTAGAAAGCGGTTGCCACTGACAAGTGATGCTCTGTGGCTCCATAGGATGAAATGAATATAATTTTTTTTTGAGTTGATTGTTCACTCGGAGATCATTGATTTGAGAGATGATGGCCTGAGGAAGGATTGATAACCACTGGTCACTTCCTGTTATTCATACTCTATATCAGACTGATTTAGCTGCAACGAGTCAGGGCTAATAAAGTTACACAAGCTTTATGGCCGGATGAAGTGGGCTTTGAACTGTGGCCAGACTCCATCTCTGTTTTTGTTGATAAACATTTACTTACAATTCTATTGGTCTGATGAACACAACTATTACTATGACTTGTTGTTGTACATGTGCTATATGTTGGTTTTTGTGTAAAAGGCAAGAACAGATAGATGTTTACAGGAAAAGAGGCTCAGTGTTATTCTAGACTGGATCAAATTTGTCTCAGCTTTCCAACCAAATATACATTACCTGTAGCATATATAGATTTTCTTGCGTGTCCGGGCCTAATGCATTTTTTCAGGAAGTCTACTGCTTTAGCCTCTGGGTTATCACTGTCAGTTAGGCTGTGACAAGAGGAAGCTCTGGTGCACATATTGCTAGAGCTTGTGTTAGTTGCGTTCTTAGTGACAGATAATCACTTGTATCAATGGAGACGGTGGACTTCTCACATTGTTAATTTTACAACTTATTGTGAATGTAATATACAATCACTATTTGCATTCAAGCATCCACGAAGTGCTAAAACCAAATCTACCATATTTTTCATTTATATCTTTCTTATTGACAGCTTCAACAATTCCCAGAAGTATAACATTCAGTGAACCTACAGTTGAATCACATGATGGTAGAGATAGACTGAGATACACAGTTTCTTGGCAGGTAAGTTCTATTTTGTTGCGCTGTTGATCAAACTACTCTAGAGTTTCTATGAATACATCAGTTTTTCTGCACCCTTGATGTTGCTCAGCAACAACCAAGAATGAAGTAACTTATGGTTCACTCACATTAACCTTCTTGCTACCACTGCTATTACAAGAGGATGCTGCTTGGCATCTGCTGACAACAACAATTGTCTGCAACTCCTATAGCTTGTCCACTTTTGCAACAAAATTACCCAAAATCCATTACTCCCTTTACTGTAGCTCCTATCAAGCCAATTCTCTCCAAACTGATGGGTATTTTTAAAAACTTGGCCATTCTGGAAAAAGTTCAGCAATGTTGTATTATAAATTACCTGCTCCATAGTAACATGTAATCTCAACATACCTGTCATGTCTTCTCATTCCCCGGGGACCCACTTGAATTTTATTACAAAGTTGCTGTACTTCTAAAAGCTGCTGAACTCTCTCAAAACTCTGAAACTTGAATATCCTTCCAAAACCGTCTTGCGAGCTTGACTTTTATTTTTTATTGAGCAAAACCTAGCAGACTTGGGGATGGTTGCACAGTGTAAAATATTGTGATGGATTTAGCAGCTCACATGCTTGCGCGGTGTTGGGATGACATCTAGCGGTCTTGAATTTTTCTGGGAATTTTTGAGGAAATCCTGAGGATTTCCTTTTTTAGAATTTGTGTCATTACTAAACTATTATCATTTTAAAATTTTAAAACAATCAAAGTTTTATGCTTATTAACTATTATTTAACATCTTTTGGTATTATTAAACAAACAAATTCAATTAAGTTTACGTCAGAGTTAATTAAAGATAATTGGGAAATCTTAAGGATTACTCAGGACTCCAGGGCCAACAAATGTCATCCCAACACCCCCTGCGCACTTATGATATCCTAGTGGTGACTCTGACTGAGGTAATTAGGCAGACAGGCCTCCCAAAGTGATGGCACAGAGAGCTATAACTGTAAAACGAGAAGAAGATACCTTACCGGCCCTGTAGATATTATAACGTCCCTGCAGACATTACACCGGCCTTGCAGTTTTCTTTACCAGCCCTGCAGTGACCTTTACTGGCCCAGGAGGGGCCTCTACTGGCCTTGCAATGACATACCGGGCTGGCAACAGGATGGCCGTTGTAGCTGGAGTTCCAAAAGTAGCCCAAATTGCTTCAACAAGACGAATCCAGGACCTGCCTACCTTTACATTACTTCTATTGTGGACCTGACACCGTTAAAGCATGAGAACTGTATTAAAGCCTGAGAACTGTATTATAGCATTCTTCCTCAGTCACTAGGCACCATGTCTATTCAATACTGTACTCAAGTTTATGTATTATTATTCCTATTGGCTCCTGTAGCACTGACACCGACCCTATATCTGTTTGTACATGCTCAGAAACCTTTGACACCAATCATGTAGTTATCTACACTCGTCGATCACCATCAGATATCAGGATTTAGAGTCTTACTCTACCTGTAGCACTGATACCGGCCCTGTTACTACTGTACAGGCCAACTTCCAAGAGACACTGACCTTGAAAGTGCACCGAAATCCCTATATACTCACTCACCGGCCCTGTACATCTTTGTCCAGTCCCACGACGGTGTTACAACCTGATATGCACCATTCAAGTTTCTACAGCTGGTAGAATGGTTGGAAACTCTGACCCGGCTCAGGTTACAGTTTATTTTTCAACTAACAAGGGAAGATTTGAGTTACTCCTCTGTGGAGTGGACTATGGCAAATCAGAGAGCTCGTAGCTCTGGTAGAACACCTGTTCATAGTACAAAGACAAATGTGATTGACAGTTTGACAGAATCATTGCAAGCTGGCATGCGGCTAGCTTCTGGCAATGCACACACACACAGTTTTTAAGCTCCAAAGTATGAGGGTACAGGAGATGTGGAATCTCTTATTTCATGGTTTGTGAAAAGGGCAGAGGCCAATGAGAGGCCTGAAAATATAACCAGTATACACCCACATGAAGCGCTGTGTTGCAGTGCACTAGAATGTGGGAACCCACCACATCTCCAAGGAATCTTTGCTACATTGAAAGCTCGTTTCGGTCTGTCGCCAAGGGAAGCTACGTCCCGACTGATCAGTCTGCACAAGCAATGTAACACAACCGTCCAAGAGCACGTGAGTGAGGTTGAGCGCTTAGTGCATGTAGCATATGCAGACCTCCCCAAGACCAATGCAGTGAATGATATTACACACATTCAGCACTACTATTAGGCAATGCTTATTTACAAAGGCATCTCCTGATCATGCAACCTGGTAATCTAGCAGATGCTGTAAGAGTGGGGAATGAGTATCTTCAAGTCAAAAAAACTCATGAGGATTGCTCGACTTATGTGAGGGCCATAGATGATGTATGATACAACGAAGAAGAGTGGAGAATACCTACCACTAGAAGTCCATCTCCAACAGCTCCTTACAACACTCCTTTCCAACAAGTGTACAGTTCACAACAGATCCCTGCGGAAGACCCCATTACCGCCATCATAGCGGCTGTACAAGCTTTGACAGAGAAGATGGATGCTATCAACCAATGGAAGAATTCTGCACCTCCACACCTAATGGCAACTACACCAGCACCTCGGTGTTGGGGCTGCGGTAAATTTGGGCATATGTTGAGTACTTGCCCACGCACTCAACAAACTGCCAAACTTCATAATGGACAGACGGGAAACGACCAATGCCCGCAGTTGGCCCATCGACATCTAACTGCGGCCGGGGGCGCCGCTCCCCTTCCCCCCCCAAAGAGAGTAGACAACTCCAGCGAAGGTACAGACAGCTGGTACAAACAACTCCTACATAGCACATCCCTATCAGGCAAGCTACTTTTTGTCTGGGATGATGGAAAGCAGACCAGTGTCAATACCAGTGAACACTGGCTGTACGACAAACTTGCTGTTACGACACGTTACCAGAGATTGCCACAATCAATCACAAACACGCTGCAAAACATCAAGTCTCATGAACAGATGGTTGATGGATTCCATATACCATTTTACGGCACGCTGCAAGTGTCATTGCTACTATGTGGTTTCCAGGCATGCGAAAACTGTGTTATCAGTGAAATTAACAAAGATGCCATTATTGGCATGCCATTCCTGATGACGCACGAGTGTGCTATGAGGTTCCAGGACTCGACAGACATCATTGGCGATCATGTATTGCTATGTATAGATAAGCATGGGAGACTACTACAGACAGCGCAAGGCTAGTACAGGCAGAACAAGTTAGAAAGTGCCCAATTGTACCAAAAACCAAGACTTACCCCTTTACCAGCATGGATTTTTATCTCCAGAACACCCCAGAGCAAAACAAGACACTTGCTACCCTGCACAAGAGAGACAGCAAGACCTACATGTAGCAAGAAGTATTGTCCGGATCGGACCAAAACTGTGGCCGATAGAAGAGAAAGCATCTCAGTTACCCCTACGCTTTTGTTGGCTACACACCTGCCATAGAGAGGTCAATCACAGTAGTAATATATGAGCAGATCTCCCTACCAAGTGTTTTTTTGTGGTTCTGACCTTGGGGTTGAGGCAATGGGTTACGACGTTGGATGGATTCGCCGAGTTTATATTGTATTTTATTTGAGGGGTATTTGAGTGGCATTTGAGTGGCATTTAAGTGGCATTTGAGTTTTGATTATTTTTTTACTTAATTTGAACTTATATGACATATAGATTTTGAATGTATGGCATTTGATTTTTTTTGATGTTTTTTACATTGTATAAAAATGGAGCGCGATATGATTGTATTGTTATTGGAAGTTAAGATGTCGACAGAGGATGATGTTGAGATGAGACCGATGAATGAAGTTGATACTGTTGATGGTACTATACGTGATACGATAGATGTTTTACCGAGTATGAAGCGTAAAGCGTTGATAATTATGATGATTTTGGTATTTGTCGTAGGGTTTTCCACTGTTGGAGGTGTTACTGAGTTTAGTATGTATGAAGAAGCTATGGAAAAAATACAAAAAGCGAGAAACTCTCCTGTTGGAATCATAAATGAAACTACTGTTGGTTGATGAACATCTTTTTATGATGAATGGGAAACCTGAAAATTATGACCCAAGGATGCGTTCTCCTTTTACAGCAATGATTGCAGGACCAACTGGATCGGGAAAGACGCAAGCGATTTTTCGAATGATTGAAGCTAGTCAGACTATAGCACACCCCCCACCAACAGAAATTCACTACTGTTATGGAGCCTACCAAAAAGCCTTTGATGATGTACCAGGAGTGATTTTTCATGAAGGGATGATAGATATAACAGTGAGTTTTCCCAGAGATGGTAAAAATCGATGGCTGATAATTGATGATCTCATGGATGAAGTTTCTGGTAAAGCTGATGCCAATGCTCTGTATACAAAACATAGTCATCATTTGAACATAAGTGTGTTTTTTATTGTTCAGAATCTGTTTTTAAAAGGAAATCGTACAATTTCCTTGAATAGTCATTATTTTTTTCTTTTTAAAAATCCTAGAGATGCTTCTTCTATTTCCTATTTGGCTCGACAATGTTTTCCATCTAAAGTAAAATATGTACAAGAGGCTTTTGAAGATGCAACAAAAAAACCATACTCTTGTTTACGAATAGATACGACTCAACAAACGAATGATCAACATAGACTATTGGGAAATTTTACATCGGATCTCCCTATGATATTATATGTACCCAAGTAAAAGGATATAAATACAATTACTATTCATTTCACCTCAATCATATTTTGTTATTCAACGACGCAACACGAAAGAGTTATAATGACTAAAGATTTGGAGAAAAAATTAACAAGAAATGCTGCTGTGTTGTTATCACTCAACAATGCAACCTTTGCTATTCAAAAGTCTGTTATAGCCAAAGCCAAAAAGGAGTTTATTATGACTCTAATGGAATGCGCTAAAGCTATTATAAATGGAACGATACCATTGACAACATCTCAGTACAATCAGTTGCAGCGGAACGCGAAGGATATTAGCGCTTTAGTAAGAAGATCAACGTTAGATGATAAGAAAGCTGTATTGCAAAAAGGAGGATTTTTAGGCGCTCTACTAGGACCTATCATCAGCAATATAGTTCCTGGGTTATTTAAAAGTGTGCTAGGAGGAGGGAGAAGATAAAGATGAAAGTCTCAACACGAATGATGCGAAATAAAACGGCAATTTTAGCTCTGGATGAACTGAGTAAGAAAGGAAAAATCGCTATAGTCGAAAAGGCTAACTCAGATTTGTTTCAATCATTGATAGAAAGTGTTAAAAATATTATATTAGGTAATGTTCCTCTTGATTCTGAGCAGTTTATTGAGTTGCAGCGTTACAAGAAGGAGCTACATAAACTTAGTGGTAGAGGGACAGTTGATGATAAGCGTAAAATTTTGATTCAGAGTGGTAGAGGGAATCTTTTGGATGCTATTATAACACCTATTGTATCTGTTTTATCATCAATAAAAAGATGAATCGTCAGCCTTTAACATTCTCCGGACGTATTTTTATACTCACTGAAAATGAATACTATAGATTAACGGAAAAAAGGAAAATAAAACAGTGGTAAAGGAAGAGAAGACCAGACCTCCATTGTATTATAATCCTATGGAAGCTATAACAGTGAGAAATATGAAGAGAAAGCGAAATGATCTACTGGAAACGGCTTATGATTCTGACTTATCCTCACACGAAAAGTTAGATGAAAATGTTGAAAACCTACGTAAGTATTTGTCTGATGTCAAAAAGATTAAAAATAACCAAAATCAGACACAAAAGGATAGTTGGAGTCCCATTAAGAAAAAGAAGATAGAGTCTATTTCTCCTTTAGCCAATAGCACAGTTATTGATGATAAACCTAATACCCTTTCACCAAATGCTCATAAAGACATTGAGTTAGAATCAGTGAAAATGGATGATGATGATGACATCGGGATGGAATTAATAAAAGGGAGGTTGTTTGATACTGAAGACTCAACCCTATTTGGAAATACATTTCTTACTGATGGAGAAGATGAGTATGATAGTGAAAGTGAAAATTTAAAAGAGTTTGAAAAAAAAGCAACTGAATTAACAACAAAAAAGAGTGATCAAACGATTGCTGTCAGAATGTTGAATAATCTGAGTAAAATTGGTAGATTCGACTCGGACAAGAACAGACTGAAAATTGGAGAACATTGGTTGAATCCTAAGACTTCCAAAACTTTACTACGAGACGTTCTAACTGAAGGAGGTAAAATACAATCGGGAAATACCAATTACAGTAGATTTAAAAGCTTGCTAACTGATGAAGGAATCACAACTGTCAGAAAATCCCCGCATCAAACACGTAAGAGTCAGAAGAAAAAGTTGGTCATTCCAGGTACTAATTCATGGACATCGACACGCTAAAAGAGTTGTATTACAATCCTGCATTACATACATCTCTACGAGGAGCTAGAGCTTTACTGAAAGCTCGTAGAAAGCGAGAGGGGGAAAAAAAAATCCGTGAATGGTTGAGTGGTGAGGATGCCTACACGTTACATAAAAGAGCTGTAACTAAGTTTAAACGCCGTCCTACAATTGTAGCTGGAATAGGGGAACAGTTACAGGTAGATTTGATGGATGTTCGATCTCGAAAAGAAGAAAATAATAATACAGCATTTTTACTGACTGCTGTTGATTCTCTATCTAGAAAAGGTTGGGCTGTGCCACTCATCAACAAATCAGGGCAGGTAGTGGCAAGAGGATTGAGAAGAATACTAGAAGGGGAAAACTATAAAGCTTTACAATCCGATAAAGGTAAAGAGTTTGACAATGTCAATGTAAAGACTCTCCTGGCGGAAAAAAAAATCAAGCGCTTTACAACCGAAAATGAGACGATAAAGGCATCGATGGTGGAACGTTTTAACAGAACTTTAAAAGAGAAGATATATAGATATTTGACATATAAAGATGATGACAGATACATTGATGTTTTACCAGAAATGGTTGATGCATACAACAACACAATTCATGGTGCTATAGGTATGAGACCGAATGATGTGAATTTTCAAAATCAGGAACTTGTATGGAATCGTGTGTATGAAGGAGGTGAACATAGTTTAGCTCAAGAAGCAAAACTAAAGGTTGGGGATTATGTGAGAATAAGTAAGGCAAGAGGAGCGTTTGAAAGAGGATACACTCCGAATTGGACGATTGAGATTTTTATAATCACTGATGTACTTATTGATGAAAAACCTGTTGTATATAGGGTAAAAGATTTGGCTGAGGAGATGATTGATGGCACCTTTTACGAAAAAGAGTTGCAAAAAGTAAAAAACCCACGATTTTCAGAATTGAAAAGATATTGGGAAGAAGAATGAGAAGAGGTAAAAGACAGATTTTGGTTAAGTGGTTAGGATACGGAGAAAAGTTCAACGATTGGGTAGATGAATAGTTTATAAGGAAAGAACGCTTGATATAATCATCATACGTTGAGAAAATGTCGATGCTGATAACTTTACCCTCAAACTCTAGCGGTGAAGAGTTTCCTGATAATAACAATTCCGAATTTACAGTGAGATTGTATAAATATTTGGTTATCAATGGTGGAAAATGGGAGGTAGCTCTGCTAGATATGTCTTATTCTAATAATTGGAAGAATGTTACCGAAGGGAAAATATATCTAGAAAAGACTAATGTCTCTGGTAAAAGCGAAAAGTCCTTCATCTTAATCGGTAATGGAAGATATGATAGTATGGAGGAGTTGGAGGAGATTATACGAAAGAGAATGAGTGAAATGGATTTAGACAAAAAATTTGCCATCTCCTACAACAAGATCACCAACACCACTTTACTAACTAACAGCGATCCTGATACTGCCATAAGCTTTTCCAAAGATATAGCATATATTTTTGGATTTGAACCAAAAACTATGTACCCTCATGGTAGATACAATAATATCTCACCCCCTGATATAAATTCTGGTTTAACATCTTTGTATGTTTATTCCAACATTGTTGATAATAGAATGGTAGGAGATACGAATGTACCTTTACTGAGAGTAGTTCCGGTTCAAGGAAAGAAGAATAGTGTTGTGTATCAAGAATTTAAAAATCCTCACTATGTTGATGCTTCATCAATAAATAGTGATCTGATTCAAGTACTTATAACGAGTGACGACGGCCAACGAATACCATTTGATGGTGGAAAGGTTGTGTTGACGGTTCACTTTAGAGAGAAAATATTATAATGAGTTTGGTACGATACACCCCTGAGGACTCAAAAGATTTTTTTGATGAGTACTACAAGATGCAAGCTGGAAATGGAATTGGAGTGTATAGTGGACGGCGGGTGATGCCTAATATGAGAGGAAATGGACTTGGTAGTATTTTTTCAAGTATACTTAAATCCGCAGCACCAATGCTGAAAAGAGGAGCAATTAGTTTGGGGAAAAGAGCACTGTCTGTAGGTGAAAATGTAGCGCGTGATGTCATTGATGGACAAAGCTTTGCAGCATCAGCAAAGAAGAGGGGGTTGGCAGAGTTGAATGATCTGGGGGGAGATGTGCTCAATGCAGTCCGTCTAGATAGTATAAAAAGGAGAAAAACAAAAGGTGGAAAGAAGAGAAGAGGTGTTGGTAAACGTGGCATATTTTAATAGTAGCAGAATCCGCTATAAAGACAGCAGAGCTTGATAACTATATTCATTAAGCAGTAACACCTCAAGCAATCATCATTCGCAAAAGATGGCTAGCCTAAATGGAACAACAGGTAATAAGTTGGAAGGTTCTTCCTACAACATAAATCCAACGTTGGATGTATTTGCTACGGAACCAACAAACATATCGGTAGAAAGATCAGAATATGTTGTCATCAGACCTGATAGGTTAGATCCTTATGGTAGTATCGAGTTAACCTTGTCAGGGAGCACTGAACATTACACAGATCTCTACAACTCGTTTCTGCAAGTTGAAGCCACAGTTGTTCAAGATGACGGAAGCGATATTACAGGTAATGATGATGATGCAGTTGTGTGGATGGGGGATTCAATGCATACATTATTCAGTGAGTTGAAAATGTCGATAGAAGGAACCACCATTGAATACGCTAACAACTACGGTTTACGCTCCTACTTTTCACAACTACTCGAAAACAGTGCAGAAAGGAAGAAATATCAAGGTAAGATGGAAGGATGGCTGTATGATGATTCAACTAGCAAAGACGCTGCTGATCATAAAACCGCAGATAAGAAAAAGAGGAGAGCTCTAATCATAGGTGGAAAGACAATAGAATTAACTGGAAAACCTCATCTTGCATTATTTCAGCAGAAAAAACTAATAATTCCAGGTCCTAGTATGCAGCTGGAGTTTGAGCGTGCCTCTGGCAAACTAGCTTTGTTTGCTGCAAATGAGGCGCCTAATGGAGGAGCAAAGATTAGAATTGATAAATTTGAACTTCATCTTTGTAAAGTTAAGGTGAATCCTACAATACAAAACTCCCAACTCAGTTTGGCGTTGGAAGGTCACAACTACATTTATCCAGTTGATCGAAAACGGATAAAACTATATGGAATTCGTGCTGGGGTTGCACAAATTGACATCACTTTGGAAGAAAACAAACAAAAACCTAAACAGGTCTATTTAGGTTTAGTTGATCACAACGCAATGAACGGACGTTTTGCCTTGAATCCATATAGAATGACACACGCTAATGTTGATAGTATTGTATTGAGAGTTGGTGATTGTCCAATTGGAAGGAGATTTGAGCCAAATTATGCTAGAGGGGTTTTTGGAAGAGAATATCATCAGTTTCTACACGCTACCGGAACTTTGCTTGAAGGCGATAGTCTCGGTATTACGAAAGAACAATACCTTGATGGTACTACACTTTATGGATTTGATTTGACTGGTGATTTTCTTAAAGAAGGATTTCACTCTATGAAAAATGTCACAACAAGTGTGGAAATTCGTTTTAGCACTAACACGACTGATGGATTATCCTTGGTAGCATACTTTGTAAAAGACGGTGTGCTGGAGATGGATAGCATTCTTCAATTAACTATCGGGGGAGACGCAGTGCTTTAAACAGAAAGTTAGAGATGAATACCATGCAAATTCGTTCGATCTTATCTTCAGACGTTTTATGTCAAAGCGTAGGGATTAATGTTGGAGGTAGAGAACAGTTTTGGAAGCAAATTTGCAATTTTCCAAGAGGATGTTTCGTATTCAACACCCATTATTCTCACCAACCTGGAGAGCATTGGTTGGCTGTGTACGCTAATGATTCAGAGGTGGATTTTTTTGACTCATTTGGGCGTTCTGTTTCCTTTTATCCGGATGTAAATGAAATACTAAGTATTCATGGAGGATATGAAACAATACGAAGTAATGAAACACAACTACAAAAATTTTTGTCAACTGTATGTGGCGATTATTGTGTATACTTTTGTTTACTGAGAAGTAGAGGATGGAGTATGGATGAAATTGTTAGAAGTTTACGAGACATAGGAGATAGTGAGATGAGAGATCACTCAATACGGAGATTTATCATACAGACTTATCCTAACTTCGAGTTCATAGAAGATAATACAGTAGAAGGAATAGATGGTGTACATATACAAGGAACTAATTTACTAAGTAAATTGTTAAAATAAATTGTTATAATTGATTTTTATTTGATATAACAAATAAAATGAATAAAATACAACTTATCTCATTATTTGTGCTAAACACTACAGAACCTATAAAAACTATTATTTTGTAATGTTTCAAGCAAGAAGTAAATAAGATCTTCTCATTTTCTTCCTCAGGAGCGCTTTTTAGTTATGTCTAAAAGACATAGTAACTAATGACTCTATCATACATAGTTATATGAATTAATTTTACAAAAATACTTCGGATCTTTCTTTAAATAGATATGAAACTTACCATCATAGATGACGAGTCACGTCCTTTGTGTTATCGATTAAGACTCCGATATGCTGTTCTGGACAATTCTCTTTTTCATTTTCATCAAAGTAGGAGAGACAGGTGTGTTGCAGCGAAGTATCAAACAGTTCTGAGGCTTGAATGAAAGCTTGAAGAGCTGAGAGTAGAATGATGTCGTAGGAAATCATGTTGTTCGTATTTTGTTTTAGTCCTTTGAAAACGATTACACCGCTTTTTTCCGCCACCACAGATGAAGCTATTTGAGCAGGGATGCTAAGATCTCCAATCAATAGCTCTCCTTTCACCATACATCTGTAACTAGCCACTATAATATCAGCAGTCTTGTTCCAACGAGTATCGCATTTTCTTAGCATTCCAGGATTCTCATAAGCTATAACACTTCCTGTCGGAAAATCGTGTAGGTGAGCAACACTGAAATGAGCCTGTATTTGTCTCAAACTCTTGCCGTACAATGAGTTGAATGGATCGTTAATCTTTCGATTACTTCCTTGAGATTCAGCGGTACGAAAAATCGCATCTCCTGTCTTTCCTTCTCCCATATAAATTAAAACAATTGGACGTGTTTGCTTAGCTTTATTAACAAGCAGTCCTATTTTGGTTGAAACATCACTCTTCACCCGAGTTATCTTCTTATCCTTTCGGTAGTTGTAAATGATGGTGCACTTTGATTCATCACGAAATTCAACAGACAACACCTCCATAACTATTGGTACTGGTAGTTCGCAGGTTTCCATGGATTCTTCAAGTTTTTCTAGACTATCTGGAGAGAGAGAGTTTATTAACCCGGCGCTCTTGTAGGTGAGAGTGGTTAGTTCATTACTTCCAGCATCTTGAAAGGGTATTCTGGTGTGACGAAAAAGCGTTTCGTCTCCAACATCCGTCAAAACTAGTTTTTTGCACTTCGAGCCAGTTTCATTATCATCTTTTGTCAAATCAATAAAAGATCGTTTCCTCATTGATGTTCTTTTTGAAGGTAGGTTGTTAGTAGGAGATGTGAATGAAGTAAAATCTTGTTGGGATTCTGGTTCATCAACCACCAATTGACTTTCTGGCATGTCAAAGATAGGAGAAGGTGATGGGGAAAAGGTTTGCTGGGGTTCTGCTTCTTCATTCATTGGTTGACTTCCTTCGTCTTGAGTATTCATTCTAAAAAAACAAAACGTTTTGTTTAATTTTTCGTAATTAATTTTAAAAGATCATAAAGATCATAAGCCTTCAGCTAGTTGTGTTAGCTAACAGGGAATAAATATTTTTATTCTTACCTTTATAAAGAAGGTGAGCTCCTAGTAGTTGCAATAGAAGGTTTAGTAGATGTTGCTTCTCCGCTAGCTGTTGTAGAACTGGATGCTTTCTGTGTGAAAACAGTGGCTCTTAAATAGGTAAAGTTGCGCTGATTAAATCCTATGAATACCAACCTTCTTTATAATATAACTATGAAACAGCATTTTGTCCACGCGAAAACCAATGCTTTCGCGGGAATAAACAATTTATTTTCACGCGAATGGAAACAGTTGCTTTCGCGGGAATAAAAATTTTATTTTCACGCGAATAAAAACCAATGCTTTCGCGGGAATAAATAATTTAATTTCACGCGAAAACAAACCAATGCTTTCGCGGGAATAAATACTTAGTTTTCACGCGAATGGAAACCGTTGATTTCGCGGGAATAAACATTTTATTTTCTCCCAAATAGAAACCAATGTTTTCGCGGGAATAAATAATTTAATTTCACGCGAATGGAAACCGTTGCTTTCGCGGGAATAAACATTTTATTTTCACGTGAATACAAACCAATGTTTTTGCGGGAATAAATAATTTAATTTCACGCGAATAGAAACTGTTGCTTTCGCGGGAATAAATAATTTATTTTCAGGCGAATAGAAACTGTTGCTTTCGCGGGAATAAATAATTTATTTTCACGCGAATAGAAACTGTTGCTTTCGCGGGAATAACTAATTTATTTTCACACGAATGGAAACAGTTGCTTTCGCGGGAATAAACATTTCATTTTCACGCGAATACAAACCAATGCTTTCGCGGGAATAAATAATTTATTTTCACGCGAATAGAAACTGTTGCTTTTGCGGGAATAACTAATTTATTTTCACTCGAATGGAAACAGTTGCTTTCGCGTGAATAAACATTTCATTTTCACGCGAATACAAACCAATGCTTTCGCGGGAATAAATAATTTATTTTCACGCGAATAGAAACTGTTGCTTTCGCGGGAATAACTAATTTATTTTCAGGCGAAAGGAAACAGTTGCTTTCGCGGGAATAAACATTTCATTTTCACACGAATACAAACCAATGCTTTCGCGAGAATAAATAATTTATTTTCACGCGAATGGAAACCGTTGCTTTCGCGGGAATAAACATTTTATTTTCACGCGAATACAAACCAATGCTTCCGTGGGAATAAATACTTTATTTTCACGCGAATGGAAAGCGTTGCTTTCGCGGGAATAAAAAAATTATTTTCACGCGAATGAAACAGGAATATTTCACGCGAATAACACTATTCTGATAGAGTTTTCGCGTGAGTGTTTTTATTGGTTATAAGTTAAATGAGTAGGAGTGTCTTATAGTATATAAGAACAACTCTCTTTACATAAAAATCATTCTCTTCAGCAATAATCTCAGGAGCATCAACTACTACAATAACCTCAGGAGTATCAACTACTACAGCTGATTTTCTTGGTGATAAGGTAAGAATTAATAAAAAACTATTTTAATCGAAGCTAAAATGTAATTATTTTACAACACTGTTTAATCATCCTATACTAACACATAACTTTTTTATTTTAGTTCATTATGAGTTCAAAGCCATATACAATAACAGACTTCCTCCCAGAGATTTATCACCAGTATATCAAAGAAAATGTAGCCGTGCAGGAAAATGCGAAATATCCATTAACATTGCAAGCTGTGTTTTTCTGTATAACGCAGCATTTGCTAACTTTAGCATCTTTATACGGAGAGCTACCCATACAGTACCAACCACATTCATTACACCAGAATGCTGACAATCAGAAAACATTATTAAAACTAACAATTCAAAACAATTTTGAGACAGTTTTGAAAATGTCTAAAATCGTAAATATTAACCATTTTTTAAAAAAAATTAAGAAGAAAGTATGGGATCAAGATCTCACAGAAAGATTAGTTAAAGCCCAATGGAGTGAAGAACTAATGCTCAAGTTTAAACCTATTATTTTACGATATATTCGAACAGATGAATGTTTATATTCATCTATTACTTCGTTTGAAGTTATGTTATGGCTTTTTCAAGAATATAAGTAGTAATATATGAGCAGATCTCCCTACCAAGTGTTTTTTTGTGGATTTGATCTTGGAGTTGAGACAATGGGTTACGGCGTTGGATGAATTCGCCGAGTTTATATTGTATTTTACTTGAGGGGTATTTGAGTGGCATTTGAATGGCATTTAAGTGGCATTTGAGTTTTGATTATTTTTTTACTCAATTTGAACTTATAAATTTTGAATGTATGGCATTCAAGTTTTGATAATCTTGTACATAATTATATACATAACTTTAACTCATAGAGCATCTAGATTTTGAATGTATGGCATAAAAGTTTTGATATTTTTTTGTAATTCGACTCATTATATCTACATTGAATAAATACAGTAATTAAAAATGAAACAATATGTGAATATATACATTTATTGTGCAATAAGTAGGGAAAATTTCATATAATATAGCTAGAGTCAGTAAATATTAAATAATACCAAACACTACAACTTGTAATGACAATCAATGCATAAGCTTTTACTAAAAACTATCTTGAAAACCTTCAAAACATGATCCCAAATGGAAAAAAAATGGATAAAGTTAGATATTCATCTATTTGTTTACATCTACAAAAAAGAGGTATTTGGTGAAATATTTTTTCGATTTATTCAATTTTCATTAATTTTTTACAAAAACAAATCATCCTCTAAATGGTTAAATTTCATCTAATTGTACAAATTTACAAAAAAAACAGGGTATTTGGTAAAATATTCTTTCATTTCATTAAATGTTCATTATTTTTTTGCAAAAAAGAAATCACCCTTTAAATGGTTAAGTTTTATCTGTTTGTATATCTTTACAAAAAAACAGGGTATTTGGTAAAATATTTCCTTTATTCAATTCAATTTTCATTAATTTTTTCAATAATTGCTTAAATATACATTATTCACTATTTTCTTATTCTAATTGTACAAATTTACAAAAAAAACAAGGTATTTGGTAAAATATTCTTTCATTTCATTAAATCTTCATTATTTTTTTTGCAAAAAAAGAAATCATCCTTTAAATGGTTAAATTTTATCTGTTTGTATATCTTTACAAAAAAAACAGACTATTTGGTAAAATATTTCCTTTATTCTATTCAATTTTCATTAATTCTTTCAATAATTGTTTAAATATAAATTATTCATTATTTTCTTATTATTAGGTGAGCAACCTATCATACAAAATTAGTTTCTTGAGTGAGGGTTTTATCCTGCATTTTCCTTTTGAATTTTTTTCAAAAATTTACCATTTTTTTCAAAAACAATCATTTATATATACAATTTCCATTATTTTTTAAACAGAACAATTCCTATCTCTGAGAGGTTGGAGATATTGGGGTAGAAAACTTAGACATGATGATGAGAAGGCTATGGATTTTCCCGTTTAAGAACAGACCATTTTCGATGGCAATTTGAATTCGGAAAACTAAAACAATGTAATTTGTTTTTCAAAATGCAATCATCAGAAAGCTTTTGTCATGATGAGGAGGAGGCTATGGATTTACCCATTCAAGAACAAACCATTTTCGATGGCGACTTCAATTCTAAAAACGAATTAGAACTGAAGTATGTGGTATTACGTAATCATTTTTTTTAAAGAAGAACAATCCATTTTTGATAGCAACTTTAATTCTAAAAACTAAATCAATGTAACTTTTTTATTCTTTGTCTTCCATGAAATTGTTCAAAACGAATTAGAACCGAAGTATGTGGTATTACATGATAATTTTTTTAAAAAAACACATCAAAATCGACAAATTACTCCTCTAGATAGTTCAAGTTTACAATATTTGAGAATTAATCACAATAGAAACATTAAGCCTACTTGATAAAAAAGAATTTGACTGTTAAATTTAACTAATTGATTCAATGTTATTATTTGGATCTTTTGAAAATAAACATTTCAATGAAAACATCATATTTAGTCTTTGACACACTTGAAACCGTTTTCCAGTAAATTTTACCAACAATATTTCAGAAATTTTTATTAGATATTTACAAAAAAAAATGAGGTATTTTGGTAAAATATTCTTTTATTACATTCCTTTTTAATTTTTTATGTTTTAAAACAGGGTTTTATTACAAAGTTTTTTGCTTTTTCAACTTTTTAAAAAAATAATCATTATAATATATCCCAGCGGGCAAAGACACATTGAAACAATGTTGAAACTATGTTGAATGCGACGGAGAAACTACGTAGAAATTGGGGCTAAAAGTGAAACGAGATTCAACGTTGAAAATTAGCATGTGAAAAAACGTTGATTTGAGGGAGAAACAATGTTGAATCAACGTTGAAAAAGCCAAGAATTTGCAGTGATATATTGTTGAAAAGTACGTTGATTTGATGGAGAAACAACATTGAATGAACCCCAGGAAAGCAGAGATATTTTGATGAAATTTGGTTTGAGAACTGACGTTGATTCAACGAAGAAACAACATTGAATCAACATTTAAAAAGCCGAGATTTTGCGGTGATATGTGGTTGAAAAAAATGCGTTGATTTGATGGAGAAACACTGTTGAATCAACTTCAACAAAGCAGAGATATATTGTTGATATTTGGTTAACAAACACACGATGATTCAAAGAAGAAACAGCATTGAATCAACATTGAAAAAGCTGAGAATTTGCGGTGATATATGGTTGGAGAGAACACGTTGATTTGATTGAGAAGCACTGTTGAATCAACTCCAGCAAAGCAGAGATATACCGTTGATATTTGGTAAATGAACAGACGTTGATTCAAAGAAAAAAGAGCACTGAATTAGCACCCGAAAAGTAAAAAAAGTTGGTGAAACGTGGTTGATGATAGGTTGAAACAATGTTTATTCACTATCAATAAAGCAAAGAAGTCACAGTGATTTATGGTTGAAAAACAGGTGTGGATTCAATGGTGAAACAATGTTGAATCCATAGCAAAAATACGGATATGTTACGTTGAATGATGTTAGAAAAACAGCAACATTAGAAGGTAGAAAAAAAGTTGGATTTTACACAAAACAAACAAAAAAAGATATATTAAGTAATGGTGGAACAAGAGAGGTCAATAATATGTACAAACAATGTTGAATCAATGCCAGAGAAGCATAGAAATTACATATAATTCATTTTACTCAATCCAGTATCATTTAAATTATCTTCCAAATTTTTTTTTCAACATTATAGTTGAACTGGCATAGGATGAGTTACAGATTTTAAGGAGTTAAAATCTGGCGTTGGCATATTATCTCATAAAAAATCTACAAAACAACATTCTTTTTCAATTCATAAATCCCTGTTGATAATTCATATTCGCTATTGTGTAGTAGATTGCTATCCCTATATATAAAGTTTTCTTATTCAAGGTATAAGTAGAATTTAAAAAAGCGTTGAAATTCAGATATGTAAATTAAATTAATGAATTGCCAGTGGTTGTGAAAGAAAATGTAATGAGTCCAAAGTTCAGCTGCTGAAGCATCTGTCAGATATGTTGGCTCTAGATGACACTTTTCATTTGAACCTGTAAAAAAAATAAAATTAATTGTAGTTTAAATAGTGAATATCTTTACTTTTTGAGGCAATTTACAATTATCATGATCCATGGCCCTCCATGGTTGTTTGTTTGTATCTAGTAGAGCAACAAACTATGAATTGATTCTAAACTGTAGATTGCACAGGTATAAATATACACAATGCGAAACTGATAGTTGGTTTCTGAGTATCTTTTTCATGTAAAAGAAACCAAGCTACTTGTCACCTATTTTGTTTAGATTGCGTACCAAATATTCAATGAAGCCTAAAGAACAAAATTTGTTAACACAATATTTCTAACTTCCCAGAAATTTAAATGCTTGTGATCGGGAGATATTGTTACTTACCATTGTATGGTATTGGAATTTGGATAGAATCAAGCTCACTTCTTCTGGAGCTGGAATTTTGCGCAGCATCTACAATTAAATCAAAACATCCTGTCATTCGATTTTATCTTGGAGGAAATGAGAAACCAGCAATAAAACCTCTGACACCAGAAATGAATATAAGTAGTTACATATTCTCAAACTCATTATTGTTATTGTACAAAAAAATGTTCTGAACAGTGCCGATATATATATTTTGATTATCTACTATCTCACACTTTGGCCAACATTACCCATATCCCAGCTCAAGTGGCATCTGATTTTAGTGATGTGCACCACAAGTGCAGCTATAATTGCTTTAAATTTTACTCAAACCTTAGCCAATTTGATGGCACCGAACTTCAATAGCATTAAACAACAGCATCATTTAGAGAACAAAGGAGAAAGCCTTGTCTCAAGGATAGATTTTGGGTTCCTTTGTCTATTTAAATGCCAGTTCATTATCTGTGGCAAAGAAATTATGTAACTATACTGAGTGGTTACACAACAGCTAACAAATTTAGTCAGCTTCAACTAAATATTGAATGAAGCTGTCTCTCAATTCCTTTTGGTAAAGTGCAAACTAGATTCAAACTATCAAATAGAGGACAAGGTAATGTCCAAATTTCTACACTGACAACAGCAATTCCAATCATAGAGTAATGCTTAGACTAAAAAATTGGACATTAGACCATCTGTGATAACAAACTAATGCTGCAACTTTTTAGCAAGTACTAGAGTTTTGAACAGAAACATTTTTTAGACCCAAAACGCACAAATGCAACCAGTTTTAATAGTTTTCAAGAAAAATAAGCATTTTGAAGCGGTTTTTTTACCTGCTCAGCAATCAATTACAGTTTTTGTTACATAAATTTTACCAACAAGTGATGTTCTGTTTTTCATACTCTATTGAAAGCTTGGATGAGTCAAAATTTACAAAGTTATGTTGTTCGTTAAAAGGAGTCTATTGGTTTGTCGAGTTCGGAAGTCAAGAACAAAAAAACTGCAATTTCAGCAATGATCATTTGCTAAAGTGTTGCAAGTGACAGAAAAAGTGACTACACATTTGTGTTCGACAAAATTTGCTTGAAAGCGAATGTTGTGATGAGACTCCACATGGAAAACTAGTGTAACCACCTAAGCAGAAGAGCTAAGCAAACATTTAAGTTCATTAAACAAACAATTGTACATTTATGGTTTGTCCATTTTATGTTGTAAATACTCAACTATGACCAACATAATTTAGCTACCAAAACAACTTCAACATATTTTTTTCATCTAACCGATATGACAACATGTTTGTTAATGGTAGGTAAAGATAAAATAGTAACACTTATTTATGCCAATAAATTTCAACTGCCCAGCAACAATAGGCTTGCTAGTGTTGTTACTGAAGCCGGCAGTCACAAATTTACTTACCTTGATTTGTTTTAATGGATCAGTAATGGTAGCACTTGAGTATAGCTGGTAGATAGAGGTTCCGGTCGAAAATAATTTTCAATTGAGCATTCCCTAAATGCAAGCAACACTTTCTTCAGATCAGCTATTGTTAAAACACACCAAGTAATAGCAATGCACAAAATGATCTATATAGAAGTTTAAATGAAATTGTGGGCGGGCCTAGGAGATCCATTAGACTTTGATTGGTTAACGTTGTTACCATGACTATTGTCCATGTCGAAACAATGCTGTGCTGGGGTGAAATAGCATAAGTATGAAGGTGTCCATAAGTGTTTGTGAGCAATGTGATTAGCTCAATCCTCACTTGTTTCTCCATGGTTTGCAAGCACACAATCAACAAAGTTGTAAAATAGCCAACATCGAATCAACGCTTAACTTGCATGGTACAACTGATGTTGAATGTATTGGTCTGTTTCACAATCCCAACAAAGTTGAGCAAAAAAAGTTGACCGGTTGGCTAATCCTCAAACTTGCTTCGACCTGAACTTTAGTATTGTTCCCACAAACACACTAACCACTATTGTTGCTCAAAAGTTTCAACATAGTACAACTGATCGGTTTGACTGGTTGAAAAACCAAAGTTGAATCCACCCTGAAACCAATTTGTAAAAGATGTGGACAGTTCAATTACATTGCAATCTGAACAATCAAACAGCTGATTTTCCAAATCGTTGTTTCTCCGTGGTCTCAATGTAGTACAATCAACAGATTTGCGAGGTCAAAGAACAAACGTTGAATCAATGTTGAAACTAGGTTAAAAAATGAGGTTGAGTGTTAAACTAAAACTCACTTTAAACTTTGAAATGTTTTCCATAAGCACGTATATCACTTGTGGGATCTCTCCATAGTTTCAACGTAGCAAAATCAACCACTTTGATTGATCTGAATGCGAAGGTTCAACCAACGTTGGAACAGCATTGAAACAACGATTGAGAGATGAGGTAGAATGTTGACCCAAAAGTGAATTCAGTTTCACCAAAGACAAAATGTCAAACACTTAGGTTGAACATTAACCATTCCTTAACTTTGTTTTAACCTAAGCTTCAGCATTATGCCCATGAACATCAATTTGATCTTTGTTGTTTCTCCATAGTTTCAACATCATGGAATCAACTAACTCGCTCCGATGAAAAACCAAAGTTGAATCAACGTTAAAACGAAGTTGAAAAAAGGTTGTTGATTTCTCATCTAAATTTCAACCCCAACTTTAAACTGCATTCCATGTCCATATAGTTAACCTATGTTGCCTCTTCATAGTTTCAACATAGTACAATCAACAATTTTGAATGGTCTAAAAGCAAACATTGAACCAACGTTGAAACAAAGTTGAAAAGTGGCAATGAAAGTGCAACCAAAGTTCAACTTTGCTTCAACGTTGAAACAAGGTTGAAAAATGAGGTGGAATGTTCAACAGAAATTCAACTCTAAATCAACGTTGAATTAAGGTAGACGTCGGTCGATTGCCCGCTGGGATAGTTTTCGATATTTTTTTTAAAAAAATAAATATATATAGCGATTTTCACTTTATATTCTTTATTCCATTCAATTTTCAATAATTTTTTGAGTGAGGATTTTATCCTACACCTTCCTTTTAAATTTTTTTATTTTTTTAAAAAATAATCATTGAAATATATAGTTTTCGATATTATTTTAAAAACAATGTATATATATATATAGAGTTTTTCACTTTATATTTACAAAACTTTGGTATTTGGGAAAATATTTTTTATTTCATTCAATTTTCAATAATTTTTTGAGTGAGAATTTTATCCTACACAATCATTTTAAATTTTTTATGTTTCAAAACAGAGCTTTATTACATTTTTTTGAACTTTTTAAAAAATAATCATTGAAATATATAGTTTTCGATATTTTTTTGATTTTTTTGTACTTTTTAACTTTCTTAAAAACTGTCAAAAAATCACCAAATTACCTCTCTAGTTGAATAAAATTTACAAGTAAATAATTGTAATAGAAAATACCATATCTAGTTTTTACATTCATAAAACTGTTTTATAGTAAATTTTTCTGTAATACAAACTACTATAGCTTACGATATCAATGGTTACAAAGCGCTTTTCTTGAACAATATCTTCCTCGATATTCTTCTGGTATGTTATTAGACCCAGGGAGGAACTCTTGTATTCCGTATTCTCTGTGATCCAATAATTGACTAAAATACAAAAGTTATTCATTATATAAATAAATTTTACCGAATTTAAATTTTACTCTTAGCTACATTAGATCGTTTACATTATATATAACAGGAAAATAACTCACTGAGTTACATCATTCAGCTCAATATTTCTTAGGGAAAGTTCTTTACTCTGTTTTCTTTTTACGATATAATGGACTAAAATAAAAAATGATGTATTAGTATAGTATGATTAAAATTAATGTAAAATAAATATAAACTTTTGTTATTTTTTCAACTTCTATGTAAAAGAAATACACTGATTACACACGAAAAAGTCCTTTTTTTTCATTTGGATTCGGAATGTATAAATATAAATATATATATAATTTTAAAAATGTTTTACAACAAACACTCATGAATAAGTCATTTATGTGATAAAACGTGTTATTTACGTGAAAAATTAGGCATTTTGTAAAATAATTATAACCTTTTGTGATTTTTTTTAAACTTTTATGTAAAAGAATACACTATTTGCACAAAAAAGTCCTTTTTTAATCCGAAATAGATATAATTTAAAAATGTTTTACAAAAAAAAGGTTATGAATTGACCATTTATGTGAAAAACTAAACATTTTTGTAAAATAATTATAACCTTTTGTTATTTTTTAAACTTTTATGTAAAAAAAATACACTGATTGCACAAAAAAGTCCTTTTTTTAATCCGAAATAGATATAATTTAAACATGTTTTGCAAAAAATGTTTATGAATTGATCATTTATGTGAAAAAATAAACATTTTTGTAAAATAATTATAACCTTTTGTTATTTTTTAAACTTTTATGTAAAAAAAATACACTGATTGCACAAAAAAAGTCCTTTTTTTAATCCGAAATAGATATAATTTAAACATGTTTTACAAAAAATGTTTATGAATTGATCATTTATGTGAAAAACTAAACATTTTTGTAAAATAATTATAACCTTTTGTTATTTTTTAAACTTTTATGTAAAAAAATATACTGATTGCACAAAAAAAATCCTTTTTTTAATCCGAAATAGATATAATTTAAAAATGTTTTACAAAAAATGTTTATGAATTGATCATTTATATGAAAAACTAAACATTTTTGCAAAATAATTATAACCTTTTGTTATTTTTTTAAACTTTTATGTAAAAAAATACACTGATTACACAAAAAAGTCCTTTTTTTAATCTGAAATATATATAATTTAAAAATGTTTTACAAAAAAAGGTTATGAGTTGATCATTTATGTGAAAAATTGAACATTTTTGTAAAATAATCATCACCTTTTGTTATTTTTTCCAACTTTTATGTAAAAAAATACACTGATGACACAACAAAATCCTTTTTTAATTCGAAATATATATATAACTTAAAAATGTTTTACAAAAATGTTCACAAATTTATCATTTTAAGGGGTTTTTCATTGTAAGAATCCACAAAATTTTCACAAATCAACTTTTTTAAAATTATGGTAAAAATTAATAAAACTTACCTATAGTGATATGAATCCCTTGAGTTATAGATTAGCTTCTCGAGAGTTTGTTCTCCACAGTCTTGTTTTTCAGCATCATCGAAGTGGTTGAGAAAATCCTCAGATTTTGGATTATCAGCCAGTTCCGAGGCTTGGACGAAGGCTTGATGAGCTGCGAGTACACTGATGTTGTAGAAAATTGAATTGTCTGCGTTTCGACTCAGACCCTTGAACAAAATCACTCCAAATCTCTCCGATGTCACAGCAGAAGCTATTTGATGAGGAATGCGCATATCTCCGATCAGTAATTCTTCATCTACAACACTTCTGTATTGAACTAGAAGAGTCTCTTCATTTCCATTCCATCGCCTGTCAGATTTTGCTATAACTTCAGGGTTTTGGAAACATATGACACTATCTGTTGGGAAATCCTGAAGATTAGCTACTTCGAAATAAGCATTGATTTGTCGCATACTTTTTCCTGGTAATACATCAAACGCATTCTTACACCTCAAAGTAGTTCCTGTTTCTGTAGCAGCACGAAAAATTGCTTTTCCAGTCTTTTCAACACCCATGTAGATCAAAACCAGTGGTCTTATTTGCGAAGCTTCATTGACAAGTAATCCTGCTGCTAATGGAATAGTGCTCTTCACTCTAACTACCTTTCCATCCTTTTTATAGTTGTAGATGATGGTACAGTTCGTTTCATCATGGAGCTCAACGGTTAACACCTGCATAACTGTAGGTATTGGTAAATCTTCAACTTTGACTATGTTTTCAATGTTTCTTCTGGAAGCTGGAGATAAAGTACTTAACAGAGAGGCGCTTTTGATGATGAGAGTTGCCAGAGTATTCAGACTGGCGCTTTGAAAGGGAATCATAGTGCGTTGAAGAAGTACATTGTCATCAATCACCTTATCTTGTGAAGGTTTTGGTTCTTTATTCTTCAGTTGTTTTGTATTGACTTGTGTCGACATTCTAAAAGATAAAGTAAAAATCCGTGTTATGATTTCTTTTTCAAACCAATTTGAAGATATATATACATATATATATATATATTTACTCAATATCATAGCGCTGTTAGTATCTAAATCGATAAAAATTAAATTTATACTCAATCAAGTTGACTTACCTCCAAACAGAAAAGTCCTTCTAGCAGTTGTAGTAGATGATGTTGTAGTAGATCTTGCTCCTTCAGTTGCTAATGTCGAAGTGACTGCTTTCTGTGTAAAAACAGTGCTTCTTATATAGCTGAAATCATGCCATTTATCATAAGGTTAAATTAATGAAACATTGTTTTTACGGAAGAACACCAATGCTTTCGCGGGAATAAATAATTTATTTTCACGCGAATACAAACCAATGCTTTCGCGGGAATAAACATTTAATTTTCACGCGAATGGAAACTGTTGCTTTCGCGGGAATGAATACTTTATTTTCACGCGAATACAAACCAATGCTTTCGCGGGAATAAACATTTAATTTTCACGCGAATGGAAACTGTTGTTTTCGCGGGAATGAATACTTTATTTTCACGTGATTACAAACCAATGCTTTCGCGGGAATAAACAATTTATTTTCACGCGAATGGAAACCGTTGCTTTCGCGGGAATAAATAAATTATTTTCACGCGAATAGAAACTGTTGCTTTCGCGGGAATACAAATTTTATTTTCACGCGGATACAAACCAATGCTATCGCGGGAATAAAGACTTTATTTTCACGCGAATGGAAACAGTTGTTTTCGCGGGAATAAACAATTTATTTTCACGCGAATGGAAACCGTTGCTTTCGCGGGAATAAATAAATTATTTTCACGCGAATAGAAACTGTTGCTTTCGCGGGAACACAACTTTTATTTTCACGCGGATACAAACCAATGCTTTCGCGGGAATAAAGACTTTATTTTCACGCGAATGGAAACAGTTGTTTTCGCGGGAATAAATAATTTATTTTCACGCGAATAGAAACTGTTGCTTTCGCGGGAATACAAGATTTATTTCCACGCGGATACAAACCAATGCTTTCGCGGGAATAAAGACTTTATTTTCACGCGAATGGAAACAGTTGTTTTCGCGGGAATAAATAAATTATTTTCACGCGAATAGAAACTGTTGCTTTCGCGGGAATACAAATTTTATTTTCACGCGGATACAAACCAATGCTTTCGCGGGAATAAAGACTTTATTTTCACGCGAATGGAAACAGTTGTTTTCGCGGGAATAAATAAATTATTTTCACGCGAATAGAAACTGTTGCTTTCGCGGGAATACAAATTTTATTTTCACGCGGATACAAACCAATGCTTTCGCGGGAATAAAGACTTTATTTTCACGCGAATGGAAACAGTTGTTTTCGCGGGAATAAATAATTTATTTTCACGCGAATAGAAACTGTTGCTTTCGCGGGAATACAAATTTTATTTTCACGCGGATACAAACCAATGTTTTCGCGGGAATAAAGACTTTATTTTCACGCGAATGGAAACAGTTGTTTTCGCGGGAATAAATAATTTATTTTCACGCAAATAGAAACTGTTGCTTTCGCGGGAATACAAATTTTATTTTCACGCGGATACAAACCAATGCTTTGCGGGAATAAACATTTAAATTTCACGCGAATGGAAACTGTTGCTTTCGCGGGAATGAATACTTTATTTTCATGCGAATATAAACCAATGTTTTCGCGGGAATAAACATTTAATTTTCACGCGGATGGAAACTGTTGCTTTCGCGGGAATGAATACTTTATTTTCACGCGAATACAAACCAATGCTTTCGCGGGAATAAACATTTAATTTTCACGCGAATGGAAACTGTTGCTTTCGCGGGAATGAATACTTTATTTTCACGCGAATACAAACCAATGCTTTCGCGGGAATAAAAGATTTATTTTCACACATTCACCTATATAAGAGACAACGGTTTCAGACAGAAAGCATCCAGTTCAACAACAGTGAGCAAAGGAGCAACATCTATCTACTACATCTTCCATTGCAACTATTAAGAGTTCTCTCTTCATAAAGGTAAAACTTAAATTCAAATATTTCCGCTAGCTAACACAACTATCTGAAGGCTTTATGACATATCTATCTTTAAATTGGTTATAAAGAGTTGAACCAATTTTTTCTGTTTTTTCAGAATGAATACTCAAGTCGTAGAAAGTCAACCATTGTATCTAAAGTCGGAATCTCAGCCTGATGAAAAGGTAAGAATTAATAAAAAATACTATTTAACACCTGTTGAACACCTTTAATTATTTTAGTTATCTAATTATCGCTTGTATTTTAGAACAATGCGACAACAAATCCAATCTACTTAAAGGACTTCCTTCCAGAAATGTATCATAACTATGTGATAAATAATGATGTTGTTGAAGAAAAAGCTGTAGAACGTTTGACATTTCAAGTTATAATATTCTGTATAACTCAACACATGATGAGTATGGGGATGTGTTGTAAGAAACATGATATATCTACAGAACATTTTGATGACATTATAAAAAACGGTTTCGAAATCGTTTTGTCAATGGTGGAAGTCGTTAATATTAATAATTTTTTAAAAGAAATTGAAAGAAGTGCTTGGAATCAAATAGTTTTCAAAAAATTATACAACATGACATGGAACAAAAAAACTTTTTATAAATTCAGAAAGCATATTTATAATTATGTCCAAATAGATAAAGCTCTATCCTCTTCTGTAGGTATTTTAGAACTACTGTTAGAAGCGTTTCATACATATTTATGAAACATTTTTAGTTGTTTTTTATTATGTTACAATATTTTGTTCAAACTATTATATTTTATTTCTTACCAATTGAGATGTTAAAAGCGGTATGATATTAAGTAAATACATATATATATATATATATTTGAATGCATCCTTTGTTGTCTGTCTCCACATCCCAATAGTTTAATAAGCACATTCTCAATCTACCATAACTCTATGATCTTAACTGCTTTTGGCATAAATACATATATATATATATATAAGACACTCTAAGTAATAAATACACTCTTAGCCACTCATGCAAATATTACCCTTTTATTTTTAGGATGTTATGGATGCTCTTTCTGAAGAGCTCCTTAGCACAGATCCATATCCAACAGAAAATAAAATGAAAAACGGCAAAACAACTCCTAAGAGAAGGAAAACTGCTCCAAAAAAGCGAATAGTAAGGAAACGAAAACAAATAGTGAGAAAACAAACTACTTCCGTTGATAAGCAAACAATGGAGAGTGCAGCTATAACTCATTTTACAGTTGAATGTCTCAACGAAAGGAGAGCTAGGGAATTAGAAAAGTCTAAAGGTTCTCAAGTGATTGACTCACCAAAAGTTCCGATTTGCAAAACATTTGAAGATCTTCCTATCCCAAGCATTATGCGAGTGACTGGTGTGATACATCCATCAAGTAAGGAGAAGTGTAGATATTCTCAAGTACACTACCATGATCCTTCAGATATAAATGAACTCGAACCCAAAATACTCCTCTGTCCAGTTGAAATTGCTAAAAACTTCAACTGTGATAATTACCCCCCTCCGTTTAACGTTGTATATTTGGGTAGAAAGGGAAAGCCAAAAAATAAAAGCGTTCTTTGGTATGATGTCAGACGTGTTAGCAGACATCCTCTAAGCAAAAAGAAAGCTGAAGAGGAATCACTATATTTTAGTACATTGACTAAAGGTCAGCTCAAACGCTTCTTGAACATCAACACCCTCAATAGTTTTCAACCTGGCGCTATTTTTCCTTACCAAGATGTTTTTGATAGATTCGTTCCTCATCGATTTAAAGGAGGGCAGTCGAATGTAATTTGTATCCGTTATAGCATTGAACAATGTGGAGAAACGCTGTTGAAGACGCTTGTCATACCAGACAAATATGCTTCAGAAGCTAACAAATATACTCCAGGTGTGATGATCTACAGAGGAAAAACAACCCACGGAAAATTTAAGACAGAATACGATCTTTCATTTTGCTCTCCATACTGTCTCGGTCGAATGTATTGGAAACAATATTGTGATCAAGCAAAGCACAACAAAACAATATTAGAAATCGATGATGATGATGAACTTGAAGATTTTCTACGTGGAGACTTTGATGATTTTGAGACAGGATATGTTGCTGAAAAAAAATGATGAGTGTTTTAGCGATGGATAGTCTCTAATTCAAAAAACAAGTTGGACAATGTGACTTGGTGAGCTATTTCCCTTTTCTATATAATGTAAACTATCCAATGTAACTAAAGTTATAATTCAATTTCATGTAATTATTTTAAATTTTTGTTTAATCATTCTATACTAATACATAACTTTTTATTTTAGTTCATTACGAATTCAAAAGCATGTAAAACAGAAGTCTCCCTTCTTAAGATATAACATCACTACATCAAAGACATCATTGTAAAAAAGACTATGTATTAATTGTTATTACTTAGTATTTACTGACTCTAGCTATACTATATGGAGAGATTTCCCCTACTTATTACACAATAAATGTATATATTCACATATTGTTTCATTTTTAATCACTGTATTTATTCAATGTAGATATATCTCCTTTCTCTCAAGATATCATATGAGTCGGAATTACAGAAAATTATCAAACCTTAAATGCCTTAAATTCAAAAATCTAGATACCCTATGAGTTATAATTATGTATACAGTTATGTAATAATCATCATAACCTAAATGCCATACATTCAAAATTTAGATGCCATATAAGTTCAAATTAAGTAAAAAAATTATCAAAGCTCAAATGCCACTTAAATGCCACTCAAATGCCACTCAAGTACCCCTCAAATAAAATACAATATAAACTCGGCGAATCCATCCAACGCCGTAACCCATTGCATCACCCCAGATTATAACCCCACAAAAAAACACTTGGTAGGGAGATCTGCTCATATATTACTACTAATATAAACTTTAATATATACAATCATACAATATTTGATTTCTATTCAATGTACATAAATATATATATAGCTATCGAAAAAGTTATCGAAATTTAACTGCCATACATTCAAAATTTAGATGTCATATAAGCTCAAATTAAGTTCGAGTTATGTAAAAAATTATCAAAACTTGAATGCCATACATTCAAAATCTATATGCCATATAAGTTCAAATCAAGTAAAAAAATAAACAAAACTCAAATGCCACTTAATTGCCACTCAAATGCCACTCAAATACCCCTCAAATAAAATACAATATAAACTCGGCGAATCCATCCAACGTCGTAACTCATTGCATAACCCCCAACATTTAATCCACAAAAAAACACTTGGTAGGGAGATCTGCTCCTATATTACTACTAATCACCTAACCAGAAACAGAGAGCAGTGCCCTTTGGCCAGCCAGAGCCAAGCGTGCACAGTGAGCAACCAATACACCAGCATGCAAAAGCACCAAGGAATGGGAACTCCCGGTATATGGAAGTTGGGAGAGAAGAGAAAAGTATTAAACAGTCATGACTCCTGAACAAAGTGTATTAGCCATATCAAATTTGGTTTAGAAAGGACCACAAGAAACACCTCTACTAGCTCCTTGTAAGCAACTCTTGAGTTGTGCTGCAATGTGCAAATAAAGACCCAAGAAAAATGGCCTTAATACTTCAGCACTTTCTGTACTTCCTGTGACTACAGACAGGATGACTAAGAAGTCTGAGAAAACGGGTGGTAAAGAGATGCAGCTCATTTCTACCAGTGACAGCCCCAGTGATGGACCTGCATCTTAGCACTTCACCAACAGCATGGATGTGGTTAACTGCTTGGGACTCGAGGATAGCGAGGACCAGCTCTTACTAGAAGCAAACTTAGCAGAATACCAGCTGCTTACCATGCTGCATGAGAATACTGTCTTATCGATGCCTACCGCACAATTATTCAAGTCTCCTGCAAAGCCAGTTAGCCAACACTCAGTCAGCCTACTGACACAGTTAAGGAAGGTTAGCCTGCTAATGAATTATTGACTAAGTAGATTTTTAAACATAGAACTGGATAAGAGGCACTAGCTCTGCGTAGTGGCAGCCCTCAAGAAAGTTCAACTCCTGCAGCCCAGGCTGATGTATCCATATATATATACATATATACATATATATATATATATATATATATATATATATATATATATATATATATATATATATATATATATATATATATATATATATATATATATATATATATATATATATATATATATATATATATATATATATATATATATATATATATATATATATATATATATATATATATATATATACTAAAAGGTAAAATAGTAAAAGATGTTAAAACTATTGGCTGACTACAAGTTGTTTCATGTGCTAGAAAAAAAGATGGAAAAAGAAAATAATTCTAGGCACAATCATCAGGTCGGCTCTCCACTGTTAAAATTGAAGGTGGAACAGGAAACAGTTAGTTCAGACCGAAAATATTAAGTGCACAAGGATCGTATTGTTAATATGTTGGTAAGGGTGCACGGGAGTCAAAGGTGGCTAAGGGCATAGAGCTACGCCTGGCTGAGAGTAAATTTATTAGAGTGTCGGCAGGTGGTGACAACTTCACTCCTGCTGTTGAGGGAAGACAACTCTGGTTGAAAGATGATATAGAATTTTTCAGCCGTACAAAGGTGACATTTCTTATCTGTGTTAGAATACGCTCTGGCATGGGATAAAATTCTCATATATATATATATATGTTACAGGAGCCATCAGAGATAAACTGTGCGAGTATTACAACATACAAAACCAGATATCCAACCTCAAACTCTGATATCTTAACTACAACAACTACAAGTACGGATGTCTATGCAGATGGTAATGTAGATATATCATTTTATATATCTGCTGTCAACAATGGTAACTTGGAGTCAGCTGTTTCCTCTACAACCATAACTACTGCCTATCTAAGTGAGTTGTTCTATCTCATACCATCTACCATCTGCCATGTTATTCTAATGGTAACTGTGTATAGAAGGTAATTGTTTGTTTAGGACCACAGATAGCTCCTACATCAGTGAGTATATCTGCAGATAGTTCTACTTGTGTTACTGTAAGTTGGTTACCTCCACTCTATCCTAATGGACCAATCACTGGATATCAGGTAACAGACAGTTTATATCTTTATACTTTAATACTATATATATGGTTGTTATTACATTCATATCATAACTGTTTATATACAGTACAAAGGAGACACCAACTCTGGTACACAATGGATAAATACAGGAGATATAAGAAGTAAACAGATATGTGGATATACACCATATGAACAAGTACAATGTGTGATTAGAGCTAAGAATTCTGTAGGCACCAGCAATCAGAGTACAACAGAGAAGATCAGAACTCAATGTGCTGGTAAGGATATGTCTCTGTATATAATAAATACCCTGCAATTCGTGTTACTTTATGTCATTGCACAACTGTAAGTAATTAGACTGTTGCGCTATTTGGCTGGTGTAAGAAGTGGTGGGTTTTACTGTGAAAATCTTTCAGAGACTCTCGCTTAATCGACTTTGTCGAAAATATCATTTATGTTTGAGGTTACTAATGAAGAAAGATTTAAAAGATCTAAAACAATTTGTTTTTTTGTGAATCTCAACCAAAACCATGACAGCTACAATCACACCTGTCACCTCACAAGAAATGTAACACTTGACAGACCCTCTCCATCAGCTGTTGTGCAATATATTGTTGACATTATTTTTATTCTCACTGTCAGTGTTCGGATGACATATATCGGTCCTGAAGTTTTCTGGGAAATCTTGAAGAACTCCTGAGGATTTCACTTTTAGAATTTGTGTTATAACTCACCATAACGAATTTAAAACTTTAAAGTAATTGAAGCTTTTGGTTTATTTAACCATTATTTAATATTTGTTGCTGTTATTAAACAATCAAATTAAACTACTTTTACATAACAGTTAATTGAAGATATTTAAGAATTCTCAAAGATTTCTCAGGACTTCAGGACCAATAGATGTCATCCCAACACCAAAAATAGTGCTATCTTCTATTTTAACAAAACAAGTTGTCATTGGATAACATTTTACTGTTGTTTGGTATGCTCATTATTTGGTTCTCAAGAGTTCTAGGTTTTTATAAACTAGTTTATTGTGTCATCTGATGTTCAACTACTAGTAATATGTACATGTATATAGTACTCGTACGTTGGTCATCATCAGAATCATTAGCAGTCCGGCGGGCCGACGCTGACTCTTCTAGGTTGCAGTCTCCGAATCATAGTTTTCCAGACTGGTCGATCTCGAGCTGCAGCCTGCCAAGTATCTGGTCTTATATCTCTTAACTTCAAGTTCCTTTTTACTACATCTTTAAATCTGAGCCGTGGACGTCCCATTATTTTGTTTCTGAACTCACTTGTGAATATAGAAGCTACCCAGGTAGCCTGTTTGCATCCATTCGATGGACATGTCCAATCCATCTCAGGTTGAGCTCAATAAGTATATCCGCCATCGGCGCTGGTCCACTTCTTGTATATATAACATCGTTAGACACTTTATCCAATCATGTGATTTTCATAATCTCTCTCAAGTGCCTTATCATATACGCATTTAGTTTTTTCACCTGTGCTCCATACACTGTCCATGTTTCAGCGCCATGCAAAAGAGTGGATAGGATAATTGCTTTATATACCTTGCATTTCACACGGAGGGGAAAATTGTGGTTTTCCCACAATTTGTCTCTCAGCCTCCCATAAGCTGCGATAAGCCTTTCCCATCCGATAGGTAAGCTCACAGTCGAGTCTGACATTGTCAGATAGGACACTTCCAAGATATGCAAAGTTCTTTGTCTGTACTATAGCCTCATCATGTACCAGAATATCATCTGGTGTCTGTGCTATGTTTACATTGTTTACTGGTTGAAATAGGCACTCTGTCCTTTTGATATCTATCCTCAAACTGCACTGTTCAGCAGCCAGGGAAAATCTGTCTACGAGCTGCTGCATACTCTTTGCATCATGAGCCCCAGTGCAATGTCATCAGCAAATAGCATTTCCCTCACTATCTTCTGAGATTTTTTTGTTCTTGCCTTAAAATGAGTAACATTGAAGAGATCTGCATTGTGTTGAGTATGGATACATGGGCCATCCAAGTAGTCACAAAAGGCAACCTCTAGCATAGCCGACAGGTAGAGAGAAAAGAGGGTTGGTGCGAGAACACATCCTTGCTTAACTCCGTTTGTCACTGCAAACTCTTTAGAATGGTTAGTCCCCAGTGCCACAGAAGCTTGCATGCCATCATGTAGAGATCTTACGACATTAACTAACTTAGCTGGACACCCAAATTTGGCGAGAACCATCTAGAGATCATCTCTTGACACCATGTCAAAAGCCTTAATAAAGTCAATGAACACGGTATACGGTGGCATGTTTTGCTCTACACACTTTTCCTGTGTCTGTCTCAAGCAAAAGACCATGTCCACAGTACCTCGCCCACTTCTGAAGCCACACTAAGACTCAGTTAGAACAACTGGAACAATATGCATATTCATCCTGTTTAGCAGCACGCGGGAGAGTATCTTTCCAGCAGCAGAGAGCAAGGATATACCTCTGTAATTCCCACAATTCTTACGACTACCTTTCTTGAACATCTGGACGGCACTCACATCTCTCCAATCCCGAGGCACGTTCTCTTCCTACCACATGGAAAGAACAAGCTGGTGAAGTTGAGACACTGTCTCTCTATCACCATGTTTCCAGGTTTATGCTGGGATTCCACATTTTCCAGGTGCTTTACCTTTTATTGTAGCATATGTTGCATCCACCACTTCTTTGAAATCTGAAAGTTCAGAGAAAAAACGTACCTCTGGTTTTTCCTGTATAACGTTTACAGCTCCTTCATGGATAGAACTTGGTATATTCAGGGGTGTTGATTGAAGTGGTCAGCAAGTTTGTTGAGAATCTCTGACTTCTCCTGCAATATCGTACTGCCATTTAGAGCTGTAAGCTGGGTAGTCCCTCATTTAACAGGCGCACACACTTCCCGTAGTCCACCGTAGAATGACTTCATATCATTGGTATTGGCTGCATGTTGTAGACTTTCAGCCTTTGCCTCCTACCAGTCTGGTTTTAACTCCCTCGTGTACTGCTGAAAGTTCCTCCTTGCTGCAGTGTACTTACTCTTGTTTGAACATGTGTTGGTCTGGAGCAAGTTTATTCTTGCACTGTTTTGCTGTTCTACTAGATCCGCCAGATGTTTATCTATTTTATCAAACCAGTCTTGGTGTTTACGCGTTGGCTTTTCACATGCTTTCTCTGCCGTTTTGTACACTACCGTCTTAAGACGTTTCCACTTGGCTTCCACATTCATACGTTCAAGGTCTTTACAGTCTCTCAATGCTCCGTTCATTACTTCTCACAACTGGGCTCTAGCTTGGTCATCTTTAATCTTACTTGTGACCAGTCTGCTCAGTGGTTTTGATTTTGTTCTACCGTGCGTTCTCCGAACTGAAAAAAGCCACCCTAGACCTGATCATCTGGTGATCGGTCCCGCAGTCAGCCCTCTCATAACTCTGGTGTCCGTAATATCACTTTGGTCTTCTTTCCAGGTGATCACATAGTCCAATAGGTGCCAATGCCTGGATCGACGATGCATCCAGGTGACATTGTGATGTTACTTGCGCTTAAAAACAGTGTTTGTGAAGACCAATCCGTACTCAGAGGACAGTGCCAGCAGCAGTTCCCCATTAGAGTTGCACTTTCTAGTCCCATGCGAGCAAATAACACCTTCCCATTTGTTTTGTTCACATCCAACTTTTGCATTAAAGTCACCTGTTAGGATCAGCTTATTTTTCCTAAGGACCTTAGAAAGAAACTCTCTGAGTTGACTGTAGAAACCTTCCTTGTTTTCGTCAGGATTGTTCATTGTCGGTGCCTAAAAGTAGTAATATATGAGCAGATCTCCCTACCAAGTGTTTTTTTGTGGATGAGTGCTCGGGGTTGAGGCAATGGGTTACGGCGTTGAATGAATTCGCCGAGTTTATATTGTATTTCATTTGAGGGGCATTTGAGTGGCATTTGAGTGGCACTTAAGTGGCATTTGAGTTTTGATTATTTTTTTACTTAATTTGAACTTATATGGCATATAGATTTTGAATGTATGGCATTTAAGTTTTGATAATTTTTTTACATAACTCGAACTCGTATGGTATCTTGAGAGAGAGGGGAGAGGAGAGAGGAGAGATGGGAGGTGAGAGAGGAGAGAGAGAGAGGAGAGAAAGGAGAGAGCGGAGAGAGATTCTTTAGTTTTCTATACATTCATGTATATATGGATAATTATGTACATATTTATGGATATATTTATATCTACATTGAATAATATACATTTATTACATAATAAGTATATTGAATATACTATAAAATATGTTGAAAAATCACCAAATTAGTCCTCTGGATGGTTAAAATTTAACGTATTTGGGAAATAACTGCAAGAGAGGAGAGAGGAGTATTTGGTAGAGGAGAGAGGAGAGAGAAGAGAAGATAGAGAGGAGAGAGAAGAGAGGAGAGAGAGAGGAGAAAGAGGAGAGAGAGATTTTTTCGTTTTTTATACATTCATGTATATATGGCCAATTATGTACATATTTATGGATATATTTATATCTACATTGAATAATATACATTTATTACATAATAAGTATATTGAATGCTATAAAATATGTTGGAAATCACCAAATTAGTCCTCTAGATGGTTAAAATTTACAGTATTTGGGAAATAACTGCAAGAGAGGAGAGAGGAGAATTTGGTAGAGGAGAGAGGAGAGAGGAGAGAGAGGAGGCTTGAGCGTAAATATTTATTTTAGTTATTTACATAATAAGTATACTGAATACTATAAAATATCCTGGAAAATTGTCAAATTAGACCTCTAGATGGTTAAAATTTACAGTATTTGGGAAATAACTACAACAGAAAACATTATGAATGTATGGCATTTAAGTATTGATAGTTTTTTTACATAATTCGAACTCATATGGTATCTTGAGAGAGAGGAGAGAGGAAAAGAGGAGAGAGGAGGGGAAATAATTGCACTCAAATGAAAAAAATAGATAAAGCTAGATATTCATCTATTTGTATACATCCACAAGAAAAAATGGGGTATTTGGTAAAATATTCTTTCATTCCATTCAATTTTCATTAATTTTTTAATCGAGTTGAAGTATTATTTACAATGGTTAGAATTTATTAAAATTACTGCTCAATCCTTTATCCAACACCTACAATAATTTTTAGTAATAGTAGTGTAATGAGACTGAGTAATAATCTACACACACCTTGTTCACTCTGTATGCGGTAGTACATGTTATTCCTTCGGTTATCTGCAGTAACTTCAATTGGATCTTATCCATATGTTTTATAGTCTTTGCTGCTACTGCGTTTTGTCTCAAACAAGAGTCCAAAGTAGGCATTGTGTCTACAAAATACAAAAAATAGATTGTTACAATTGATTCATTTATTTTCATTGGCTTTATCTACATATACATATAGTAGCGAAAAAACAGTTTGTGTGAGTACGAAACTATCTAGTAGAGATAAATTTATATCTAGGTTCAACTAGCATTAAATAATTATTATTATTTGGTTAATAATAAATAATTAGAGTCGGTTACTTTACTAGTGCTCGGACAAACACACAATTTTGTTAATGTCAAAGTCTGTGATCTTACAATGAAATAGCTAAGACATTAATAGCATAAAAGTATCTAGTAAAGATAAATTACCTAGGAGTAAATTCTAGTTGAGGTTCGATTTTTTTTATGATAAATAATTGAAATCGCTTGGACAAACAGACAGATTGGTCAATGACACAGCTTGCGTTCTTGCGAGCGAACAGCTTAGACACTGTGGGTATAAAATTATCTAGTAAAGTTAAATATATGTCTAGAGGCGAAAATGGAGGACAACTCCGTATCGCAACTAGTTGAGCTTTTCAACTAGTGTTAAATACTCATTCATTATTTATTTTAAAAATAAATAATTAGAGCTTTCTACTAGTGTTAAATACTTATTGATTATTTTTTACCTTATCACCACTTAGAGCCAGATGATTTAATTAACTAAAGAGAAATGATTATTTTAGCATTTCTTACCTTGATGCTAGATGGTCTCCTAGTAGCTGTAGTAGATGATGCTTCTCAGCTTGCTGTTGAAGAACTGGATGCTTTCTGTATAAAAACAGTGGCTCTTAAATAGCTAAAGTTGCACTGATTAAACCCTATGAATCAGCATTTTTCCCAATGCTTTCGCGGGAATAAAAACTGTTTATTCCCGCGAAAGCAACGGTTTCCATTCGCGTGAAAATAAATTATTTATTCCCGCGAAAGCAACGGTTTCCATTCCCGTGAAAATAAATTATTTATTCCCGCGAAAGCAACGGTTTCCATTCACGTGAAAATAAATTATTTATTCCCGCAAAAGCAACGGTTTCTATTCGCGTGAAAATAAATTATTTATTCCCGCGAAAGCAACGGTTTCCATTCGCGTGAAAATAAATTATTTATTCCCGCAAAAGCAACGGTTTCCATTCGCGTGAAAATAACTTATTTATTCCCGCGAAAGCATTGGGAAAATTGCTGATTCATAAAGTTTAATCAGTGCAACTTTAGCTATTTAAGAGCCACTGTTTTCACACAGAAAGCATCCAGTTCTTCAACAGCAAGCGGAGAAGTATCATATACTACAGCTACTAGGAGACCATCCAGCATCAAGGTAAGAAATGCTAAAATAATTATTTGTCTTTAATTAATTAAATCATCTGGCTCTAAGTGGTGATAAGGTAAAAAATAATCGATAATTATTTAACACTAGTAGAAAGCTCTAATTATTTATTTTTAAAATAAATAATAGACAATTATTTAACACTAGTTGAAAAGCTCAACTAGTTGCGATACGGAGTTGTCCTCCATTTTCGCCTCTAGACATAAATTTAACTTTACTAGATAATTTTATACCCACAGTGTCTAAGCTGTTCGCTCGCAAGAACGCAAGCTGTGTCATTGACCAATCTGTCTGCTTGTCCAAGCGATTTCAATTATTTATTAATAAAAATATGAACCCTCAACTGGAATTTCACTCCTAGGTAATTTATCTTTACTAGATAACTTTATGATCTTTAAAATTAATTACAAAAAATTAAACAAAATATTTGTTTTTTTTCAGAATGAATACTCAAGACCTTCTCCTATCTTTGATATGCCAGAAAGTCAATTGGTGGTTGATGAACCGGAATCCCAACAAGATTTTACTTCATTCACATATCTGCTACTAGGAGAGCAACCAGCATCGAGGTAAGAAGTGCTAAAATAACTATTTGTCTGTAGTTAATTAAATCATCTAGTTCTTTGGAACTAGTTTTTTATTATTATTTCATTATTTAGATCACTACAACCACTAGGAGGACTCTAAGTAGAGTTAAGGTAAAAAGGCTCTAATTATTTATTTTTACAATGAATAATAACTGTTTTATGCTGATAATGAAGTAAAATAATACAAAATTGAAGGTTTTAATCATTTTTTGGTTGTAAAGTTCAAAATCGACCTGTAGTTCAAGACATCATTTAATATGCTAACCTATTAATTCTCTCGGACACACGGCAATTCTGTCAATCAATGTCAAAAAACTGCGATCTTGAGCGGAAACAGGATAGGTTCCATGAGCATAAAATTATCTAGGAGAGATACTTCTATGGTCAAGAGAACGACTCCATATCGTAATAGGAGGATAACTCCATAGTGCAACTAGTTGAGTTCTTCAACTAGTGTTAAATAATAATTTTAATCACTTACCTTAATACAGAAAGTCTCCTAGTAGTTGTAGTAGATGTTGATCCTTCAGTCACTGTTGTTGAAGTGGATGCTTTCTGTGTAAAAGCGATGCTTCTTATATAGCTAGGTTGTACTAGGTTGTACTAGGTACCGATTGACACGAGTTGATTCCAATGAAAAGCCTTTATAATATATAAGCAGGTCTTTACGCGGAAAACTCACGCAAAAACCGAAACTAAAAAAAAATTCTTCGCGGGAGTTTTCCTTCTTATAAGCCATAGAGGTTTTACACGGAAAACTCACGAGAAAAGTGAAACAGTAAAAAAATTCTTTTCGCGGGAGTTTTCCTTCTATATACTATAAAGGCTTTACACGGAAAACTCACGCGAAAACGGGAAATACAAAACAATTCTTTCGCGGGAGTTTTCCTTCGTATGCGTTATGACAGCTTTATGCAAAAAACTCACGCAAAAACGAAAAAATAAAAAAAAACTTCTTCGCGGGAGTTTTCCTTCTATGTACTATAAAGGCCTTACGCGGAAAACAAACGGAAAAAAAATTCCGTGAGTTTTCTGCATAAAGCCTTTATAACATAAAAGAAGGAAAACTCCCGCGAAAGAATTGTTTTGTATTTCCCGTTTTCGCGTGAGTTTTCCGTGTAAAGCCTTTATAGTATATAGAAGGAAAACTCCCGCGAAGAGAATTTTTTTACTGTTTCACTTTTCGCGTGAGTTTTCCGTGTAAAACCTTTATGGCTTATAAGAAGGAAAACTCCTGCGAAGAATTTTTTTTTAGTTTCGGTTTTCGCGTGAGTTTTCCGCGTAAAGACCTGCTTATATATTATAAAGGCTTTTCATTGGAATCAACTCGTGTCAATCGGTACCTAGTACCTAGTACAACCTAGCTATATAAGAAGCACCGCTTTTACACGGAAAGCATCCACTTCAACAACAGTGACTGAAGGATCAACATCTACTACAACTACTAGGAGACTTTCTGTATTAAGGTAAGGAATAATAAATAACTATTTAACACTAGTTGAAGAACTCAACTAGTTGCACTATGGAGTTATCCTCATATTACGATATGGAGTCGTTCTCTTGACCATAGAAGTATCTCTCCTAGATAATTTTATGCTCATAGAACCTATCCTGTTTCCGCTCAAGATCGCAGTCTTTTGGCATTGATTGACAGAATTGTCGTAGGTCCGAGAGAAAAAATAGGTTTGCCTTAAATGACATCTTGAACGACAGGTTGATTTAGAACTTTACAGCCAAAAAATGATTACAACTTTCATTATTGTATTGTTTTACTTCATTATCAACATAAAACAGTTATTATTCATTGTATTTAATATGAAAAATAATTTTTACTGATGATGATTATTATTCTTATTATTATTACTGTTAATATTATTGTGATTTCATTTGGTTTTCATTGTTACTTTATCGAACTTTGTTCAAGTCTTGTGATCTAAATAATAAAAGAATGATAAATAGTTATTTACCACTAGTTGAAAAACTGACCTACTTGCACTATGAAGAAAATAGCCTCCTACAACCAAATCCGTTTGTGTTACAAACCCTGTCTTTGGATATTGATAAAAATGTTATCTTCTTTGTATTATGATTAAATAATAATAAATAGCTCACATTTTTTAAAATATTTCTTATTTTTTGTCTTTTTAGATTGGATAGTTAAGATGGCAAAAGTCAATCGGTGATTGAAAAGTCAGAGATCCGGGAATTTATTCCTCTACCTTCATCTCCCATCTACAATCAAAGAATGCAAACCCAACCAAACTAAACTCTAAAATCTCGGATTTTGAAGACAGCACACTTCTCCAACACAGCAAGAATTCCTTTCAAGATCTACCACCTACTTAGATGATACCAAACCAATGAAGACTCAAACTACATGGATTTTGAAGACAGCACAGTTCTCCAACACAGCAAGAATTCCTTTCAAGATCTACCACCTACTTAGATCATACCAAACCAATGAAGACTCAAACTACATGGATTTTGAAGACAGCACACTTCTCCAACACTGCAAAAATTCCTTTCAAGATCTACCACCTGCTTAGATGATGCCAAACCAATGAAGACTCAAACTACATGGATTTTGAAGACAGCACACTTCTCCAACACAACAAGAATTCCTTTCAAGATCTACCACCTACTTAGATGATACCAAAGCAATGAAGATTCAAATCACATGGATTTTGAAGACGACACACTTCTCCTACATGGATTTGAAAACAGCATACTTCTCCAACACAGCAAGAATTCCTTTCAAGAACTAACACCTACTTAAATGATACCAAATCAATGAAGACTCAAGCTACATGGATTTTGAAGACAGCATACTTCTCCAACACAACAAGAATTCCTTTCAAGATCTACCACCTACTCAGATGATACCAAACCAATGAAGACTCAAACTACATGGATTTTGAAGACAGCATACTTCTCCAACACAGCAAGAATTCCTTTCAAGATCTACCACCTACTTAGATGATACCAAACCAATGAAGACTCAAACTACATGGATTTTGAAGACAGCACACTTCTCCAACACAGCAAGAATTCCTTTCAAGATCTACCACCTACTTAGATGATACCAAACCAATGAAGACTCAAACTACATGGATTTTGAAGACAGCACACTTCTCCAACACAGCAAGAATTCCTTTCAAGATCTACCACCTACTTAGATGATACCAAAGCAATGAAGATTCAATTCACATGGATTTTGAAGACGACACACTTCTCCTACATGGATTTGAAAACAGCATACTTCTCCAACACAGCAAGAATTCCTTTCAAGAACTAACACCTACTTAAATGATACCAAATCAATGAAAGTAGTAATATATGAGCAGATCTCCCTACCAAGTGTTTTTTTGTGGATCTGACCTTGGAGTTGAGACAATGGGTTACGGCGTTGGATGAATTCGCCGAGTTTATATTGTATTTTACTTGAGGGGTACTTGAGTGGCATTTGAATGGCATTTAAGTGGCATTCGAGTTTTGATTATTTTTTTACTTAATTTGAACTTATATGGTATATAGATTTTGAATGTATGGCATTTAAGTTATGATAATTTTTTACATAATTGTATACATAATTATAACTCATAGGATGTCTAGATTTTGAATGTGAGGCATTTAAGGTTTGATAATTTTTTGTAATTCCGAGTCATACGATATCTTGAGAGAGAGGAGAGAGAGGAAATATATCTACATTGAATAAATACAGTGATTAAAAATGAAAGAATATGTGAATATATACATTTATTGTGTAATAAGTAGGGAAAATCTCATATAATATAGCTAGAGTCAGTAAATACTAAGTTACTGAAGTTTTTAGATATTTCAACTGGATAAAAAAAGTACAGTCACTCGTATAATGCTTAGGATAGGAAGATCTTCAAATGTTTTGCAAAACCGGAACTTTTGGTGAGTTAATCACCTGAGAACCTTTAGACTTTTCTATGAATTATTATATGATTATATAGACTTATTGTATAATAAGTAGGGAAAATCTTTCCATATAATATAGTTAGAGTCGGTAAATAGTAAGTAATACAAAACAGTACAACTTGTAATGACAATGAATACACAGGCTTTTTTTTATTCATTCATTATCCGCTTGAGACTACCTGTTGTCAGCATTTGATATTGAGTTTACATACCATCAACACCAAGTGGTTCATCAAAATCTTGTAATTCGTTTTCTAGGAATTCCTTAAGAACTTCATCCTCATTATTCGTTTTTGTTAGCACCTCATTGGAACTTGTTTGTGTGCAATATTGCTCCCAATCACTAGCGTTGGTTGAAGAAATGAAGACAACATTGTGGTATGGAATAGGATTTCCATTCTTACTCTGTTTTTTTCCTTTGTAAATCATCACACCAGGTGCACATCTTTTAGCTTCCTCGTTATATCTGATTGGTAGTAAAAGCGTTTTCGTCTCTCTTTTTCCATTCTTTTCAGTGACGTAGCGAATGCAATTTACAATGGATTCTTCTCCATTGAATCGGAAAGGAATGAATCTTTCTACAACTTCGATGTAAGCAAAAATGGAACAATCTTTGAAATTACTGAGATACTCGATGTCGTAAGCGAGTTTGAGTTCTTCTTCACTCATTTTTCTCAGTTTTTCAGCTTCAGCAGTAGCTTCCATTGTGGTTAATCGTTTTGTACTGATACGTTTGACATTGTAGTAAGTAGTATCTGGTTTTTTTGAGTTTTCCATCTCACCCAAGTACAAAATGTTGAAAGGTAATGGGTAGTTATCAACATTGAAGCTTTCAACTACTCTACTTGGACAAACGACTTTCTGAAAATTCGCTCCAGTTGAATTATCAAGATAAGTGAGAATGTAGTAGTTTCCGTATGCACCAGTACTCTGCTCAATAGAAACGATTTGCAAAACTGATGGAACAGGAAGTGATGCTAGTGTAAGAAACCCTCCAATCTTTTTCAAATCACATGACTTCCATTTTTGGAGAGATTTGGCCATCTGGAGAGCTCTGTCAGCATCAGTGAGCAATTCTTTTTGTTCCATATTGTTTGATGTTGTGGGTAAAACCAGTTTTGGAAGAGCTCGTTTCTTTATCGCTGCTTCTTTTGTGACAGAGTTAGAGTTTTTTCTTTTGGGTGTTTTGAACGTTTTTTGTTTGTTTTCGATTGGCTTTAAATCCGTGTAAGAAGCAGAAAAATTCTCCATAGTGTTCTAAAAAAGAAAGAAATAACATATACTTTAGCTTTTCATGTGGAACTAAAAGATTATTTATTTCATACTTTACATTATAGCTAAACTAATTTTGCTCTTTGTTAGGTAGGGAATAATAAGTTTTAAATTTTACCTTTTATAAAGAGAAAGTTTCTAGTAGTTGCAATGGAAAGTGTAGTAGATGTTGCTCCTCTGATCACTGTTGTAGAACTGGATGCTTTCTGTGTGAAAACAGTGGCTCTTAAATAGCTAAAGTTGCACTGGTTGAACTCTATGAATACCAACCTTCTTTATAATATAACTATGAATCAGAATTTTGTCCACGCGAAAACCAATGCTTTCGCGGGAATAAATAATTTATTTTCACGCGAATAGAAACTGTTGCTTTCGCGGGAATACAAATTTTATTTTCACGCGGATACAAACCAATGCTTTCGCGGGAATAAAAACTTTATTTTCACGCGAATGGAAACAGTTGTTTTCGCGGGAATAAATACTTTATTTTCACACGAATGGAAACTGTTGCTTTCGCGGGAATAAATCATTTATTTTCACGCGAATAGAAACTGTTGCTTTCGCGGGAATACAAATTTTATTTTCACGCGGATACAAACCAATGTTTTCGCGGGAATAAAGACTTTATTTTCACGCGAATGGAAATAGTTGTTTTCGCGGGAATAAATAATTTATTTTCACGCGAATAGAAACTGTTGCTTTCGCGGGAATACAAATTTTATTTTCACGCGGATACAAACCAATGCTTTCGCGGGAATAAAGACTTTATTTTCACACGAATAGAAACTGTTGCTTTCGCGGGAATACAAATTTTATTTTCACGCGGATACAATCCAATGCTTTCGCGGGAATAAAGACTTTATTTTCACGCGAATGGAAACAGTTGTTTTCGCGGGAATAAATAATTTATTTTCACGCGAATACAAACTGTTGCTTTCGCGGGAATACAAATTTTATTTTCACGCGGATACAAACCAATGCTTTCGCGGGAATAAAGACTTTATTTTCACGCGAATGGAAACAGTTGTTTTCGCGGGAATAAATAATTTATTTTCACGCGAATACAAACTGTTGCTTTCGCGGGAATACAAATTTTATTTTCACGCGGATACAATCCAATGCTTTCGCGTGAAAATAAATTATTTATTCCCGCGAAAACAACTGTTTCCATTCGTGTGAAAATAAAGTCTTCATTCCCGCGAAAGCATTGGATTGTATCCGCGTGAAAATAAAATTTGTATTCCCGCGAAAGCAATAGTTTGTATTCGCGTGAAAATAAATTATTTATTCCCGCGAAAACAACTGTTTCCATTCGCGTGAAAATAAAGTCTTTATTCCCACGAAAGCATTGGTTTGTATCCGCGTGAAAATAAAATTTGTATTCCCGCGAAAGCAACAGTTTCTATTCGTGTGAAAATAAAGTCTTTATTCCCGCGAAAGCATTGGTTTGTATCCGCGTGAAAATAAAATTTGTATTCCCGCGAAAGCAACAGTTTCTATTCGCGTGAAAATAAATTATTTATTCCCGCGAAAACAACTATTTCCATTCGCGTGAAAATAAAGTCTTTATTCCCGCGAAAACATTGGTTTGTATCCGCGTGAAAATAAAATTTGTATTCCCGCGAAAGCAACAGTTTCCATTCGCGTGAAAATAAAGTATTTATTCCCGCGAAAACAACTGTTTCCATTCGCGTGAAAATAAAGTTTTTATTCCCGCGAAAGCATTGGTTTGTATCCGCGTGAAAATAAAATTTGTATTCCCGCGAAAGCAACAGTTTCTATTCGCGTGAAAATAAATTATTTATTCCCGCGAAAGCATTGGTTTTCGCGTGGACAAAATTCTGATTCATAGTTATATTATAAAGAAGGTTGGTATTCATAGAGTTCAACCAGTGCAACTTTAGCTATTTAAGAGCCACTGTTTTCACACAGAAAGCATCCAGTTCTACAACAGTGATCGGAGGAGCAACATCTACTACTACATCCACTGACTATTAAAAGTTTTTCTGTGTGAATTTGAAAATTTTCATTGAAGCTAAGACTTAATTATCCGCCTTAATTATCTCACTTAAGTTTTTGTCTACTTAAAAAGTAATGCTTTCACATAATAAATCACTCGTTCTAACAACAGTAACTGAAACCTCAACATCTACTATATAATATACCAACTGACTACTAGGAGTTTTATTCACAAGGTAAAATTTATTAGCTGAGACATTTAACTTATTTTTTTATGTGCTATTGTCACTTCTATTAAAAAGTAATGATTTTATTGTTATTATAGTGCTATGGAAACAGAAGAGGATGATACTGATGTAGACATACATAAGGAATGGGAATGGCTCATGAAAAATCAAAATGATATCGGTTTTTCAAACGCTGATAATGAATACATGAATGATGAAAGCAATGCTGAATATGAAAATGAAATGGAGATGGAACTTGAAAATGCTTTTCAAGACATACCTTCGACTTTTCAAGTTTCAGCGACTACTGAAAATAAGCCTTTGATAAGCAGTAAGTTTTTAAAATCATAAATTAATAACATTAGTAGAGTAATCTTTTTGCTTTTTTCTTATACTCATCTCATGAATCAGCAAAAATAATGCGTTATCTCTTTATTGTAGACAGGACTCAGAATATCAGAGAATTAATGTAAAAGAGGGAGTTGGGAATTCATGTCGTAGTACACAGTAAGTTTTTTAAAAACTTAACTAATAATAATGTTTGAGTCTTTTTTTCCTAATTCCATTTTAAAAATTAATTGATAATGGTGTTTAAGTCATTTTTTTCTTCTGTTACATTTTATGTAAAATGTATGTGAATGTTTTATAGAACAACTATTATGTGTTAACATTTCTATTGTAGACAAAGTTTAAATTATCAGGAGGAGAATGTAGAAGAAAAAAACCCTGAAATTTCCCCCAATTGGAAATGGTTAGAAGAAAATCTCATTTGTTTTCGTTTACCCGATGAAACAATCAATCAAATAGGATTTGGTGCTGAGCCTTCACCACCAAAGACTAGCATAATAGCTCAAGATATAGAGCCGGTTGTGGAGGAGATAGTTGAAGAAAATGAGAATGATCCAATGATAGAAAATGAAGAAGAAGAAGAAGAAGAAGAAGAAGAAGAAGAAGAAGAAGAAGAAGAAGAAGAGGAAGAAACACAAGAGGAAGAACAAGAAGAAGAAATGGAAGATTTAAATTTTGAAAGACCTACCCGAGCATCAACCCTAGGTATTGTTGATGATAGCACAGCTCCAACTTTTCAAGATGAAGAATGGGATGATTTGATAGCTAGATATTGGGGAGCTATGAAAACGAAACATAGAGCTGGAAAAGTCATAGAACTTTTAAATGTAAGACTTTGGGATGGGATTCCAAGAGACCAAGCTGATACCTACCAAAATGACTATCATGATTCAAGAGTGTTAGAATTGCTAAAAAAAGTTTGGAGACAATTGAGCTCGAGAGCAAAAGTCAACTGTAGCGTAGGTTGTATACTAGAAAATAAAAATGATGGTGAACTCCGATACTTTCACTCATCATCAAACAATGCTACTGTATATCCAAAAGCTAAACTGATTGAAACTGAAGGAGATCTTGATGACTTCTTTGTTGATGTTATGGAGACTGATCATCGTACAAATAGCTTGAGACGGAGACCAAATACGACTTGGAGATTGATGTTGATCACAAACATTTCGTTTTATTTCTACAAACTACTCGGAATGGGAAAAGTTGGATCACCACCAGAGCATTTACCCTCCCACCTCCTTAACAACAGACACATACGAACCATGTTAAAAAACACAAAAGGAAAACGAATTACCGACAATCTTTGTTTTTTTAGATGTCTAGCATTACACAAAGAACTACAAAAAAACGGTGGAATTGCAAAAGATCCGATAATTAAGGAGGTGAAGGAGTACCAACAACAATATCATAGTTTCATCTATGGTGATAGTGGTAAAAGGTGTAATGGGAAAGGAGTGACAGAAGCTGATTTATTGCTTTTGGAGCGAGCATTTCAACTGAAGATAACAGTGTTTTCTTTAAATGATGATATGACTTCAACAGTTATTTGGAATTCAAACTCCAGTTATAAGGAGAATCTATATTTGGATCTTTATATCAATCACTTCAGTCTTATTACAAACTTGGAAGGATATGTCAAAGCCTACAGATGTCCAACCTGTTCTACTTGTTATGATAGATTGGGGAATTTGAAAAGACACAGATGTTCAATCTCAGAGGCAACAACTATGCAGTTTTCTGGAGGGCAATACAGTCCTACTGCTACAATATTCGACAAACTGAAGGTTCAATTCGGGATAGATATCGGGTCAGATGATTCCTTGAGATACTATCCGTTTTTTGCAACATTTGACATAGAGTGTTTGTTACCTAATTGCGAAAAAGATCGAGATACAGACACAACCATTTACACGAATGAGCATAAACTTTTAAGTATTTCAATTTGTTCAAACGTACCAGGCTTCAACAACCCGCGTTGTATTGTCAATAATGGGGATGATGATGAATGCGTTGGAAAGTTCATTGAATACTTGGATGATATTAGTGAAGAATCATATAGCCAATTGGAAAAACAGTTTTCGCGAATCATAAAACAGATAGAAGGTGAATTACAACGACTGGAAGAAGCTGAAGAAAAGTTTCGTAGTGATTTTGAAAAAAATCGTTTCAGACGTAGAACAGGAGCTGAAAAAGTTCTGGATGATTTGTACAGCTATATGAAAAAACTCCCTATTCTAGGTTTCAATTCACAGACTTATGATGTCAATGTGATGAAAGGAAAACTGCTTCAAAAATTGAAAGATGTCTCCGACACAGATTTTGATTTTGTTATAAAAAAAGGAACCAAGATGCCTGTTATCGGAATAGGATCTTTTTTGTTTTTAGATTGCACAAACTTCATCGCTCCTGGATATAGCTATGAAATGTATCTCAAAGCATACAAATGTGAAGCCGGAAAAGGATTTTTTCCTTATGAATGGATGAAAGACTTGGAACAACTTAATCAAGAACATCTACCTCCAAGAGAAGCTTTTTACAGTTCTTTAAAACAAAAGAATATCAGTGAAGAAGAGTACATAATTTGTCAAGAAGCATGGAAAACTAACGACATGAAGACAATGAGGGATTTTTTAAAATGGTACAACAACTTGGATGTAAAACCATTTGTTCAAGCGTTGGAAAGACAAAGATCAATCTACAGAGAGCATGGGATTGATATGTTAAAAGATGGTATATCTTTACCAGGATTAGCGATCCGATGGATGTTTAACAAAGCACCTCAACCACCCCCTCCATACCTCTCTACATACTTGAATTTTGATGAACTTGGTAACTCGTTTCGTCAGACTCTCCCAATTTGTCTGCTTGACAACTGCAATGCAGAACTTTATCCTCTAATAAAGAAAAATATAGTTGGTGGACCAAGTCTAGTGATGCATAGATATCACGAAAAAGGTATAACTAAAATTAGAGAACATTGGTTGGGAAAAGAAGCAAAGATTTGTGATAGAATCTATGGAGTTGATGCAAATGCGCTCTATTTATGGTGTATGATGCAATCAATGCCTACTGGCTATCCTCGAAGAAGAAAAATCAAAAACTCCTTTGTCGCTGAACCAGTAAAATTTAGCAAGATAGCTCATAGCTGGTTACAGTTCCAAATGTTCTCAAAAAAAATCAATATCAGACATCAGCTCAATGGAGGAGAAGTTACTCTCGGACAGCGAGGATTACCAGTTGATGGTTTCTGTGTTGAAAATCGTCATGTCTTTCAATTCCACGGATGTTTTTGGCATGGACACGACTGCTCTTATAACAACGCTAAAGAACAAGAGCTTCAAGCTACTGGAAGAAAATCAAAAGCAAATCTGTTTAAAACTACGATGGAAAATGAAGAATATCTTCGAGCATTAGGTTACACTGTAATCTCGATTTGGGAGTGTGACTGGATGAAGCGTGTAAAAACTCATACAAATTTACAAAAATTTGTCAACACGTTTTACAATTCTTTCTACCCTAAAATACTTGAAAAAAAGCTGAATCAAGAAGAAGTGTTGGAGAGAGTTCAATCAGAAGAATTCTTCGGATTTGTTGAATGTGACATCGAAGTTCCTGAGGAAGAGGAAGAAAAGTTCTCCGAAATGCCTCCGATTTTTAAAAATACGATGTTAACCAGAGAACACTTGAGCGATGAAATGAAAGTCTTTGCTGAAGCCGAAGGGTTTTTAAAGACTCCTCAACGCTCATTAGTTGGAAGTATGTACGGAGATAAGATATTGCTAATGAGTCCTTTGTTGAAATGGTACTTGAAACAAGGATTGAAAGTCACCAAAGTTTATCAGCTAATAGAATATATTCCTAGAAAAGCTTTTGAAGCTTTTGGAACATCGGTTTCAGACGCTAGGAGAATGGGAGATGCAGACCCTAGTCAAGAATTACTCGCTACTACTAGCAAGTTGGTAGGAAATGCTGCTTATGGAAAAACAATCACTGATAAAGAAAAACATACCAACATCAAGTTCATCGAAGGCGCCAGAAAAGCTTCATTTCGTATCAGAGGAAACAAATTTATCGCCATGGAAGAGATAGCAGATGATTTTTATGAAATCGTAACCTGTAAACAGCTAGTAAGTTTTAAAACAATTATTTTGCAATTCAAAATTTATATTCCACAAGTTTACTTTGCTAATCAGTATCACCATCATTTCAGCTAACTATGAATGTTCCAGTACACTTGGGTTTCTCCGTGCTACAGTATGCTAAACTGAGAATGCTACAGTTTTACTACGACTTTATGGATAAGTAAGTGAAACCTAATTCCCAACCATTATTATGTGTAAGTAAGTAAAACTTCCAAATAATTGAAATCGAAACAAACTTTTTATTTATAGATATATTGACAGAAGTGATTTCCAATATGTTGAAATGGATACAGATAGCGCATACATGGCGTTGAGCGGAACATTAGAAACACTGGTAAAACCAAGTATGAAAAAAGAGTTTTACAATGAATATGGTGATTGGTTTCCACGCCCATACTGTGACAAACATAGGGATGAGTTTTTAAGAACCAAAACAATGGGTTTAGAATGGAGCACGCAAGACTGTTGTGAAAAAGTACTAAAACACGGAAAAAGAACACCTGGGCTGTTTAAAGAGGAATTTACCGGAGATGGAATTGTTGCACTTAACTCTAAATCCTATTACTGCTGGGGAGAAAAAGGAAACAAGTTTAGCTCAAAAGGTTTGAATAAACGAATTAATCAATTGAACAAAGACAGTTATCTAAATGTATTGAACACAAAAAAGTCGTTTATGGGTAAAAATCGAGGATTTGTAGTAAAGGATCAAAAAATGTTGACATACAACCAAATAAAACGAGGTCTCACATATTTTTATGCTAAAAGACGAGTGTGTTCTGATGGAGTATCTACCGAGCCTACTTTGGCTTAAATAAAAACCTTCATAATAGACTTCTTTTACCACAGTTACTATAACTATATATGTATATAAAATACAAAAAATCTTTCATCATCCTTATAAATATCGATAAAGAATAGATGAATATTTAACTTTATCATCTGATATATTTTATAGCATTCAATGTATATATGAGTTCGAATTATGTATCTAGCTATATTATATGAGGAGATTTTACCCCTACTTATTATGTAATAAATGTATATAGCCATACATTGATTCGCTTTTAATCAATGAATTTATTCAAGGTAGATGTATCTCCTCTCTCCTCTCTCTCCTCTTTTCCTCTCTCCTTTCTCTCAAGATACCATATGAGCTCGAGTTATGAAAAGAAATTATCAAAACTTAAATGCCATACATTCAAAATTTAGATGCCATATAAGTTCAAATTAAGTAAAATAATAATCAAAACTCGAATGCCACTTAAATGCCACTCAAATGCCACTCAAGTACCCCTCAAATAAAATACAATATAAACTCGGCGAATCCATCCAACGCCGTAACCCATTGCATCACCCCAGATTATGACCCCACAAAAAAACACTTGGTAGGGAGATCTGCTCATATATTACTACTAATGAAGACTCAAACTACATGGATTTTGAAGACAGCATACTTCTCCAACACAACAAGAATTCCTTTCAAGATCTAGCACCTACTCAGATGATACCAAACCAATGAAGACTCAAACTACATGGATTTTGAAGACAGCATACTTCTCCAACACAGCAAGAATTCATTTCAAGATCTACCACCTACTTAGATGATACCAAATCAATGAAGACTCAAACTACATGGATTTTGAAGACAGCACACTTCTCCAACACAGCAAGAATTCCTTTCAAGATCTACCACCTACTTAGATGATACCAAAGCAATGAAGATTCAAATCACATGGATTTTGAAGACGACACACTTCTCCTACATAGATTTTGAAAACAGCATACTTCTCCAACACAGCAAGAATTCCTTTCAAGAACTAACACCTACTTAAATGATACCAAATCAATGAAGACTCAAACTACATGGATTTTGAAGACAGCATACTTCTCCAACACAACAAGAATTCCTTTCAAGATCTACCACCTACTCAGATGATACCAAACCAATGAAGACTCAAACTACATGGATTTTGAAGACAGCATACTTCTCCAACACAGCAAGAATTCCTTTCAAGATCTACCACCTACTTAGATGATACCAAATCAATGAAGACTCAAACTACATGGATTTTGAAGACAGCACACTACTCCAACACAGCAAGAATTCCTTTCAAGATCTACCACCTACTTAGATGATACTAAATCAATGAAGACTCAAACTACATGGATTTTGAAGACAGCACACTTCTCCGACACACTAAGAATACCTTTAACCAACACCAATGATAGATGTTACACAACATGAACTTCTCTCCAACTTAAATGATACCAAGCCTGAAGACTCAAACCATATGGATTTTGAAGACAGCACACTTCTCCAACACACCAAGAACCCCTTTAAAAAAAACCAACAACCAGCATCAATTCAAGATCTACCAACACCAATGATAGATGTTACACAACATAACTTTCTCTCCTGCTTAGATGATACCAAACCAATGAAGACTCAAACTACATGGATTCTACTTCAATGATGCTGAAAAAGAAAACTGTCCAGAACAAGAGCTCAAGAAGCTAATCTATAACTCAAGACAATCATATCATTATCGGTGAGTTTTACTAATTTTTACCATAAATTAAACAAAATGCTGAATATATACATTTTCCAGGTGAAAAAAGGACCTTTTTGCTGGATTTAGTGTATTTTTTCAAACAAAATGCTGAATATATACATTTTCCAGGTAAAAAAAGTACTTTTTTGGTGCAAATAGTGTAATTTTTACAACAAAATGCTGAATATACACATTTTCCAGGTGAAAAAAGTACTTTTTTGTGGCAATTGGTGTAATTTTTACAACAAAATGTTGAATATATACATTTTCCAGGTGAAAAGAAGACTTTTTTGATGTAATTAGTGTATTTTTTACAACAAAATGCTGAATATACATTTTCCAGGTGAAAAAAGTACTTTTTTGTTGCAATTAGTGTATTTTTTACAACAAAATGTTGAATATATACATTTTCCAGGTGAAAAAAGGATTTTTTTGATGTAATTAATGTATTTTTTTACAACAAAATGCTGAATATATACATTTTCTAGGTGAAAAAAGGACTTTTTTGGTGTAAATAATGTATTTTTTTACAACAAAATGCTGAATATATACATTTTCCAGGTGAAAAAAGGACTTTTTTGGTGTAAATAATGTATTTTTTACAACAAAATGCTGAATATATACATTTTCCAGGTGAAAAAAAGGACTTTTTTGGTGTAATTAGTGTATTTTTAACAACAAAATGCTGAATATACACATTTTAAAGGTAAAAAATAGGACTTTTTTGGTGTAATTAGTGTATTTTTTACAACGTATTCATAAAGCAAGTATTTTTTGTTTTGTTTTAGATGGATGAAAGAGAATCAAAAACACTTGGTGAAAATAATGCTCAAGAAAGAACAAGCTGAACAATGTAACTTGCTGAGTTATTTTCCTTTTCCATATAGTGTAAACTATCCAATGTAACTACAACTAAAATTCAAATTCATGTAATTATTTTACATTTTTGCTTAATCATTCTATACTAATACATAACTTTTTTATTTTAGTTTATTACGAAATTAAAAGCACATAGAACAGAAGTCTTCCTTCCTAAGATATAACATCAGTACATCAAACACATCATTGTAAAGGAACAAACTATGCATTAACTGTTATTACTTACAAGTTGTAGTGCTTTGTATTACTTAGTATTTACTGACTCTAGCTATATTATATAGGAAGATTTTCCTTACTTATTATGTAATAAATGTATATAATCATATAATGATTTATTTTTGATCAATATATTTATTCAATGTAGATATATCTCCTCTCTCCTCTCTTCTCTCTCCTATCTCTCTCTCTTCTCTCTCCTCTCTCTCTCAAGATGTCATATGAGTTCGAATTGTGTAAAAAAATTATCAAAACTTAAATGCCATACATTCAAAATCTATATGCCATATAAGTTCAAATTAAGTAAAAAAATAATCAAAACTCAAATCCCACTTAAATGCCACTCAAATACCCCTCAAATGAAATACAATATAAACTCGGCGAATTCATTCAACGCCGTAACCCATTGCATAACCCCCGAAGTATAATCCACAAAAAAACACTTGGTAGGGAGATCTGCTCATATATTACTACTCCTAAACACTCACAATTGTAGCATATGCATTTTTCTCTAGCTGCAACAGCTTTGTCATTATCCCATCACTGACAGGTGATAGATATTCCTCAAGAAGATATATAACGGTGTTACTGATAGCAAAACCTACTCTAAAGTCTCTCTTTTATTTCTTCACTCTTGCCACTCCAGAAGAATGCGTACCCACAATCTACCAGACTGTCGTAACACGCCAGGCATGTTTCACTGAGAGCATCTATATCCACTTTATATCGACTGAGCTCCTTTGCAATTAGAGCAGTCTGTAGTTCAGGTCTTCTCAATGTAGCTCTATCCAAAAGAGTCCCCACATTCCATTCTGAGAAGAATACTTGTTTCTGGCGTCCTAGCTGATTTTTCACTGCCTTCCGAAGCAGGAGATGATCAGCACAAACCTTGTTTGGCCGAGCGAAGTTCGAGCCGGCATGGATTACTTTTCTTCGGACCACATCTCATAGAACTGCGTGCAAGAGCTGTTTCGAGTTTGGTTTGAAGTAAAACTAGTCCTTGCTCTTCTAGATTCACTCTCTCGGCACACACAGCAGTATGATATGACAGGCAAGGGCAAGTCGAGACATGTCATAACTCAATGGTAAGCTGCAGTGGTTGACCGGCAAACCAGTTTATCAATTTCCACTCTTGAGGGTGCCACATGCTCCTTTCTGAAATGGCCGATCATAGGCCTTAAAACAGATGTTGTTTTTTGTTCTGCCAGGATGATCAGATCACCCTCCACCTGGGCTGGCCAGATGGGTTGTCAGTTGAGTCGCTGATATCTCGAGCTGAGACAGTTTGTACCTGGCTACATGTTTACCGGTAGCAGGAACAGGTCCGGTCAGGAGCATTCCTGCTAGCGCACTTTGTACAACACATTGGTAGCAAGGCATTATTACTGCCGATAGTCTGTCAATGATAGAAATAAAATTATGTTGTTAATCTGGCTGCCTATGACACAGCTTATTAAATAACTTGAGGAGATACTTGTTTAACAAACACAGTTTAAATATACCTTCACTGGTGAGCTTGAAGTTATTCTGCCAACACATACAAGTACATGTATGTATATGTATTTTGACAGCTTCGACGAAACCCAGAAGTATAACATTCAGTGAACCTACAGTTGTATCACATGGTGGTAGAGATAGACTGAGATACACAGTTTCTTGGCAGGTAAGTTTGATTTTGTGGAATTTTTCGACAACCTAATGCCATTTAGACTATTCTAAATCAAATAATCTATATATATTATAGTAACCACCAAACATAAACTGTATATATATTACAGGAACCATCAGATATAAACTGTATATATATATAACAGGAGCCATCAGATATAAACTGTATATATATATTACAGTAGCCATCAGATATAAACTGTATATATATTACAGGAGCCATCAGATATAAACTGTATATATATATAACAGGAGCCATCAGATATAAACTGTATATATATATTACAGTAGCCATCAGATATAAACTGTATATATATTACAGGAGCCATCAGATATAAACTGTATATATATATAACAGGAGCCATCAGATATAAACTGTATATATATATTACAGGAGCCATCAGATATAAACTGTATATATATTACAGGAGCCAACAGATATAAACTGTATATATATATTACAGGAGCCATCAGATATAAACTGTGTATATATATTACAGGAGCCATCAGATATAAACTGCATATATATATATTACAGGAGCCATCAGATATAAACTGTATATATATATTACAGGAGCCATCAGATATAAACTGTATATATATATATTACAGGAGCCATCAGATATAAACTGTATATATATATTACAGGAGCCATCAGATATAAACTGTATATATATATAACAGGAGCCATCAGATATAAACTGTGTATATATATTACAGGAGCCATCAGATATAAACTGCATATATATATATTACAGGAGCCATCAGATATAAACTGTATATATATATTACAGGAGCCATCAGATATAAACTGTATATATATATATTACAGGAGCCATCAGATATAAACTGTATATATATATTACAGTAGCCATCAGATATAAACTGTATATATATTACAGGAGCCATCAGATATAAACTGTATATATATATAACAGGAGCCATCAGATATAAACTGTATATATATATTACAGGAGCCATCAGATATAAACTGTATATATATATTACAGGAGCCATCAGATATAAACTGTATATATATATAACAGGAGCCATCAGATATAAACTATATATATATTACAGGAGCCAGCAGATATAAACTGTATATATATATTACAGGAGCCATCAGATATAAACTGTATATATATATTACAGTATCCATCAGATATAAACTGTATATATATATTACAAGAGCCATCAGATATAAACTGTATATATATATATTACAGGAGCCATCAGATATAAACTGTATATATATTACAGGAGCCATCAGATATAAACTGTATATATTACATGAGTCATCAGATATAAACTGTATATATATATAACAGGAGCCATCAGATATAAACTATATATATATTACAGGAGCCATCAGATATAAACTGTATATATATTACAGGAGCCATCAGATATAAACTGTATATATATATATATATTACATGAGCCATCAGATATAAACTGTATATATATATTACAGGAGCCATCAGATATAAACTGTATATATATTACAGGAGCCATCAGATATAAACTGTATATATATATATATATTACAGAAGCCATCAGATATAAACTATATATATATATTACAGGAGCCATCAGATATAAACTGTATATATATATTACAGGAGCCATCAGATATAAACTGTATATATATGCTACAGGAGCCATCAGATATAAACTGTATATATATATATTACAGGAGCCATCAGATATAAACTGTATATATATATTACAGGAGCCATCAGATATAAACTGTATATATATATTACATGAGCCATCAGATATAAACTGTATATATATATATTACAGGAGCCATCAGATATAAACTGTATATATATATTACAGGAGCCATCAGATATAAACTGTATATATATATTACATGAGCCATCAGATATAAACTGTATATATATATTACATGAGCCATCAGATATAAACTGTATATATATGTTACATGAGCCATCAGATATAAACTGTATATATCTATTACAGGAGCCATCAGATATAAACTATATATATATATTACAGGAGCCATCAGATATAAACTGTATATTTATATATTACATGAGCCATCAGATATAAACTGTATATATATATTACAGGAGCCATCAGATATAAACTGTATATATATATTACAGTAGCCATCAGATATAAACTGTATATATATATTACAGGAGCCATCAGATATAAACTGTATATATATTACAGGAGCAATCAGATATAAACTGTATATATATATCACAGGAGCCATCAGATATAAACTGTATGTATATATTACAGGAGCCATCAGAGATAAACTGTATATATATATGACAGGAGCCATCAGATATAAACTGTATATATATATTACAGGAGCCATCAGATATAAACTGTATATATATATTACAGGAGCCATCAGATATAAACTGTATATATATATTACAGGAGCCATCAGATATAAACTGTATATATATATATTACAGCAGCCATCAGATATAAACTGTGTATATATATTACAGGAGCCATCAGATATAAACTGTATATATATATTACAGGAGCCATCAGATATAAACTGTATATATATATATTACAAGAGCCATCAGATATAAACTGTATATATATATATTACAGGAGCCATCAGATATAAACTGTATATATATATATTACATGAGCCATCAGATATAAACTGTATATATATATTACAGGAGCCATCAGATATAAACTGTATATATATTACAGGAGCCATCAGATATAAACTGTATATATATTACAGGAGCAATCAGATATAAACTGTATATATATATTACAGGAGCCATCAGATATAAACTGTATGTATATATTACAGGAGCCATCAGATATAAACTGTATATATATATTACAGGAGCCATCAGATATAAACTGTATATATATATTACAGTAAACATCAGATATAAACTGTATATATATATTACAGGAGCCATCAGATATAAACTGTGTATATATATTACAGGAGCCATCAGATATAAACTGTATATATATATTACAGGAGCCATCAGATATAAACTGTATATATATTATACAGGAGCCATCAGATATAAACTGTATATATATATTACAAGAGCCATCAGATATAAACTGTATATATATATTACAGGAGCCATCAGATATAAACTGTATATATATATTACAGGAGCCATCAGATATAAACTGTATATATATATTACAGCAGCCATCAGATATAAACTGTGTATATATATTACAGGAGCCATCAGATATAAACTGTATATATATATTACAGGAGCCATCAGATATAAACTGTATATATATATATTACAAGAGCCATCAGATATAAACTGTATATATATATTACAGGAGCCATCAGATATAAACGGTGTATATATATTACAGAAGCCATCAGTTATAAACTGTATATATATATTACATGAGCCATCAGATATAAACTGTATATATATATTACATGAGCCATCAGATATAAACTGTATATATATTACAGGAGCCATCAGATATAAACTGTATATATATATATATATTACAGAAGCCATCAGATATAAACTATATATATATATTACAGAAGCCATCAGATATAAACTGTATATATATTACAGGAGCCATCAGATATAAACTGTATATATATTACAGTAGCCATCAGATACAAACTGTATATATATATTACAGGAGCCATCAGATATAAACTGTATATATATATTACAGGAGCCATCAGATATAAACTGTATATATATATTACAGGAGCCATCAGGTATAAACTGTATATATATTGTGGGAGATTTGTGTGATAGATAGTGCTAACCCCCCCAAACCCCCCTTACACCCCTGGTGCCCTTAGTCATCAGTCCTTACCCCACCAGAACCCTAGCCCCCGGGGTTACTCCGAATCCCCTGGAAAATGGATACCGAATGTCTCAAAACACTATCCACCTATATATAGCAAAATTAGCTACCCCGAACTTACCCCGAACCACCCTGGACCCCAGACCCCGATCCGGGATCCAGTTACATCGATTCAGATAGCCTGAGGCCTCCTGAACGCGATGCACTTTACAGAATCGGAATCGGAGCGTTCCTTCTCCCAGGATCACAGGATAGGATATGGTCTACCCTTATAAGGACTGGAAAGTTACCAGCTACCAAAAAGAGCGGCAAAAAGTGCCCAGGGCAAAACACCATGTGCTTGCTACGTGATTGGACTGTTTATTTGTTATGTATTGTATCATGTATTATCATTGGCAATTACCTTGTATCCTGTATTGTCATTCGCTGTGCCTAATAAGGTAATGAAGTTGCACCTTATTCTCTATAAATAGAGCTGCTGTGCCTTGGGCAAGCAGTTGTTGTAGAGTTGTTATAGTATAAGTACCCCTTTTATTTGTGAATGTAATAAAGTATCTATACTGAGAAACACACTTCTACTACGTTTGAGTCGAGGACTCATGAGTTGTTAGCGTCGTTGGAGATAGAGAGAAAGGAGTGGAAGAGAGAGAGAGGAGAATCCGTTGTGGCAGTTAATAGAAGAGACAAATCTATTACATTGGTGGCAGCGGTGGAATATCTGAAGAACAAAGACACAACGGATAGAGAGAGATAAGAAAGAAGGTAAGAAGTAAGAAGATTGCGAGATAATAAAGCAGAAGAAAGAGCTAGGAACTACACCAAGCCTGTTCGCCCTGCTTACCGCCATCTTCCCCTCACCCCGAAGTTACCTTGACCCTGTATACTGCCATTCCCCCTTACCCCGAAGTTACCTTGACCCTGTATACTGCCATTCCCCCTTACCCCGAAGTTACCTTGACCCTGTATACTGCCATTCCCCCTTACCCCGAAGCTATACAGTGCCGGTATACCCTGTCTATCCTGTATACCTCCATCCCCCCTTACCCCGAAGTTATTCCGACCCAATATACCTTGTATACCTCCATCCCCCCTTTACCCCGAAGCTACCCCAATTCGGGATCCACCCACCCCGATTTGGGATCCACCCACCCCGATTCGGGATTCCGGAATACTGAATTTCTGTTACAAGCAATCATTTATACCCCATAGCTCGCCAGTAAACAAAAATGGCAACCCTGAGAGCAAGAAGCGCTGGCCGAAATCCCATTGTGGCTCCACCAACAGTCGCTTTAGATGAGCTGACGGATGCGCTACAAAGATTGGTACAACCCCCCCAGAGACACAACCCAACCCCCTTCAAACCCCCCAAATACGATGGCACGGCCGATGTGGAATATTTTATCACTCGATTTACTGAAGTAGCCGATGCAAATGATTGGGGCCAAGCTACTGCCCTACTACACTTACGAGAGGCACTGAGAGACAACGCCCTTGAGTGTGGCCGCCCTCCCCATGTAGAAGGTATCTTTGCTGCCCTACGTGCACGGTTTGGACTTACCCCCAAAGAGGCACAAGCCCAGTTGATTACCCTGCGTCGTTCCCCCAAAACATCATTGCAACAACACGCTAATGAAGTTGAAAAACTGGTCCATGTTGCTTATGATGACCTGCCCCCCCCCCCCCCCCCCCCCCCGAAGAGTTGACCGAATGGTACTGGAAACATTTGCTAGCACAATAGGCAATGCGTACCTTCAACGACATTTACTAGCCGTGCAACCCCACACTGTCGAGGAAGCAGTCAGAGCAGGCAGTGAATTTCTCCAAATCAAGACAGGATTTGAAGACAAACCTTCCCGAGTCAGAGTAGTGGAGGAGGAAGACGACATGTTAGAACCACCCACTGGCAGAACCCCAGCCAACACCCCGCTCAGTCAAGTCCACCAGACAGCTACCCCGTCCTCAGACACCCTTGCTGTTCTGATGCAAAACCTGCAGTTGCTCACCGACGCCATCAAGCTTCAGTCGGAAGAACTACAGAGACTAAAGCAGCAACCAACCCCCCCACTGGCCATCCCCCACCCCTCCTACCCCCCCGTCACACCTACCCCCCCTCAGTGTTGGGGGTGTGGCGCCCTTGGTCACTTGCAGAGGAGTTGTCCTACTAAAACCTGGCCGTCTCCTACCCCCCTTCCTAACCAACCGTCAAAAAACGGGCGCCTCCCGCAGTAGGGAGACCGGTTCCTAACTGCCCCCAGGCCCCTCGGAATTATAGGAAGGCAATACAAAGACTACAGCGACATAACCCTGTGACTCAGATTCCCCCTCCCCGTCCAGAGAGACGGAATCCTGTGCCCACCCCAGAGCCCTGGCAGCTACCTACTGCCAACCGGTATGCGCCATTACAAGAGCTGGAAGATACAGACTACTACCCGTCTGCCCCGCCTGTCTGGGATAACAACCAACCATATCACCCCCCGGCCCCCCTGTGTGCTGACCTTCCCACCCGTCTCGTCAGCAGCACCCAGTTAGTCATGGACTTAAATTATATTACCCCTCTGAACCAGCTCAATCTCTGAGCCGGGGGATTCACCTCAAAAGCCCCCCTACTCCCCCAACCCGAATACGCCCCTCCCGCCCTCGGGAGAGACAACCCCCTAACCCCCGACCATCAGCCGTCAGACCCACTGACATTCCTTACTCCCCGCCAGAACGCCCCTACAAGGCAAGTTATTTCTTGCCCGGTCGAATTGAAGGCAAGCCGGTGTCTATACTCATTGATACCGGATGTACCACTAATTTGCTATCACAGCACCTGTTCAACCGGCTGTCTCCTACCACCCGGGATGCCCTTCAAGAGAGCGACACCTACGGCATTTTGGCGGACGGATCCCATATCCCCTTCTTTGGTACCCTACATCTGCCCCTTCGACTGCGAGACATAAAGACGGATGCTACGTTCGTAGTCGGACAGATTAACGAAGACGCCATCTTAGGCATGCCCTTTTTTACTGCCCACCAGTGTCACATGAAATTTGATCGTTCAGTCATTGAAATAGATGGCCAAGAACTTCCATGCACTGACCTACAGGGTCGAATGCTCTCCACCTCTTTCCAAGTCATAAGAGACACTCGTATTCCCCCGAATACCGAGGCGACGGTACTCTGTAAAGTTACCAACCCCTCACACCTCCCCCTCGGTATAGTAGAAGGTACCCCAGACTCCCCGCCCCTCGCCGCCAATCTCAACTCCCCTTATACCAAACACTACCTGCTCGTTAGATGCCTTAACCCCACTAGTCAGCCGTTACATTTGAAAGCGGGAAAGACTATAGGCCGGTTTACAGGTGTACAGGCCAGTGACATAGAGTTGCCATTGACGGAGAACCCCACTACTTCTATTCCCCCCACTTTCCTTCCCTCCCCCGTCTCCGAGCACTTGCAGGCACTATATACCCAAGCCCTGGACAACTGCCACACCCCCAGTGAAGCTTTCCAACTGGCCCAGCTTTTACACTCCTACGAGGAGGTGTTCAGTAGAGGAGATCACGACATGGGTCGTACCGACCTCGTGGCACATAGCATCCCCCTGAAGCCCGGAGCCCAGCCCATAAGACAACACCCCCACAGATTAGGACCCCACAAGGAGCGAGAAGCCGAGGAGCAGGTGTCCAAACTGCTAGAGAGAGGGTTGATTGAACCCAGCAATGGTGCCTGGAGTTCTCCCGTGGTACTCGTCAAAAAGAAAGACGGTTCGTAGAGGTTTTGCATAGACTATAGGCGGTTGAATGCAGTAACCCAACAAGACGCCTACCCCCTGCCCCGTATAGATGAGAGCCTGGAAGCTTTGTCGGGTAGCCGCTACTTCAGCACCCTAGACCTAGTGAGCGGATACTGGCAGGTCCCCCTGGACGCAGATGCCAGCGACAAATCCGCTTTCTCCACCCGTTCAGGCCTATATAAATAGAAAGTCCTCCCTTTCGGATTAACTTCCGCACCCGCCACTTTCCAGAGACTCATGGAGAGGGTGCTACACGGCCTCCACTGGAAGTCACTCCTCCTTTACTTAGATGACATCATCGTCATAGGCCCCGATTTCCCCACCCATCTCCACCGACTGTCCGAAGTGCTCCAGCGTCTCCAAGTGGCTGGTTTAAAACTGAAGCCCAGCAAGTGTGAGCTGCTCCAATCTCAAGTCCGCTACCTAGGCCACGTTGTTAGCGAGCGAGGTGTCTCCACTGATCCAGAAAAGATTGCTGCAGTACGTGATTGGCCCCCCACCCTACTTGTCTTAAAGAACTACAAGCGTTCCTAGGAACTGTAGGTTATTACCGCCAGTACCTCCCACGGTTCTCTACCGTAGCCAAGCCCCTGACCAGACTCACTTGTAAAGATACCCCCTGGGAGTGGGCCCAACCTCAGGCAGAAGTGTTTGTGCTGCTCAAAGCAGGACTGGTCTCCGCCCCCATTCTAGGCTACCCCGATGCCAACAGTCCCTATATCCTAGACACCAACGCCAGTGACGACGGTGTCGGCGCCGTCCTGTCCCAGATCCAGAACAATGAAGAACGAGTGATAGCGTACTACAGTAAAACGCTGAGCCCCCCAGAGCGAAACTACTGTGTCACTCGCAAGGAGTTGTTAGCCGTAGTTAAGGCGGTGAAACACTTCAAGCCCTATCTCTACGGACAAACCTTTAGAGTCCGTACCGACCATGCCTCCCTCATGTGGCTCTGCAAGCAAAAGGAACCTTCGAGCCAAGTAGCCAGATGGCTGGAAGCCCTCTCAGAGTTTAAGTTCACCATAGAACACCGCAGTGGACAATTACACGGGAACGCAGACGGACTGAGTAGGCGTTGCCCCTCTGATTGTAAACAGTGTACCCACATTGAGAGTAGAGATGGTGGCCCCACCAAAGATGAGGTGATACACACCTTCCCAAACCCCTCCCCTACCCCCCTTTCCCAGCCCTTGTCTACTCCCTCCCCTCCCTCAGACCCCCGGGTAGTTGCTATTGCCCGTCCACGTCCACCACCCCCTGATACAGATCTGATGGAAGCTCAAAAGACCGGCTGTCACCCCATAGCTGTCGTGTATGAAGCTATCCAAAATAATACCCCCGTAGACCCCCAACAGCTTGAGCTTGGCAGCAATGAGTTGCGCCAATTGGAGAAGAGGAGACATTCCATGCAAATCCGCCCGGATGGTGTACTGGAGATACACCATGCCGGCCAAACCCGGTCTCACTGGTGCGCCGTGTGCCCCCCCAGTCTGCGTGGAAAAGTCGTGTGGGAGACCCACGTCATTGCAAACCAAGGTATTCAACAAACACTCAAGAGGTTGAATCTCACCTGGTATTGGCCGGGCGTGACAGCCGATGTATGGCGAGCGGTCAACAGCTGCGAGACGTGCCAACGTGCGAAACATGGGGGGACCAAACCCAACCATGCATGACAACGCATGTATGCCGGCCGGCCTTGGCAAAAACTAGCGGTAGATCTAGTTGGCCCCCTTCCTGAGACCCAGCGTGGTAACAAGTAGACTTTGGTCTTAACGAATCATTTTACCCGCAGGCAGGACGCCCTTCCCCACCCAGACTCTACCGCCCTAGTAGTGGCCACCGCCTTAGACGAGCGTGTGTTTAGCTATTTCGGTCTACCCGAGCAAATGCATACCGATCAGGGTGCCCAATTTGAGTCTAGCCTGATGAGAGAATTATGCACCATTTGGAGGGTGGCCAAGACCCGCACTACCCCCTACCACCCTCAGGCCAATGGAGTTGTGGAGCGGAACAATAGAGTTCTCGGAGACGCCTTACGTTCTCTCCTCCTGAAGAGACGCCCTGAAGAATGGGATCTGGTCCTTCCCCAAATCATGAGAGCTTTTCGCGCTACCCCCCACTCTACTACTGGTGAAACGCCCAACTTTCTTATGATGGGTAGAGAGTTGCGCCTCCCTGACCAACTGACCTACCACCCCCCTCTGCTAGAGTGCGTACCAGTGCACGAATATGCCCGAGCCCTGCAAGAGAGATTAGAGGATGTCCACGAGGCACTGAGAATGGAGCAGAAGCAGACTAGAGGAGACGACGGAGAAGAGCCGTTGTTATTCCGACCGGGAGATGAGGTCTGGCTAGAGAATAAGAGGCGAAGAAAGGGAGAAAGCCCCAAGCTCCAACCCAAGTTTGTTGGCCCCTACATCATCGAAGAGGCCTACAGCAACCACACCTACTTAATCGACCGACATGGACAACGTTCGGTACAAAATGGTAGCCGCCTCAAACCCTATAAAGCTTGCCTTGAGCCCTACGGCCAAGCTCCAGCAGCCATGGAGCCAGCTCGCCGTCCCAACATGCGTGGCGCAGCCCCCCGCAGGAGAAGAAGTCCCCTCCCTCCCCTTCAAGACATTCCCCTACCCCTCCTAGAGCTCCCGATCCCACCACTCTTTCTCCCAGCATTGCCATCCCCCCACTTCCCCTACTAGAAGAACGTACACCCCCTCGCCTACAGCAACCCTTACCAGAGACCCCCCTCAACACCCCCAGCGAGTTTCGTACAAATCGGCCAAGAACTGGCCGAAATAGGAGCCAGACCCCGAATGTGGGAGTTGCCCCTCCACCAGTCACACCACCCCCTGTCACAGCCCCTGCACCTACTGGCCGCCCTAGGCGTAACGTGGGACCACCCCAACGCTATGGAGAGCCCTGGTGCTATCAAGTAGCTAGTGAGCAGGAGCAATTGTTCGAACAACAATATCAAGAGAAGATGAGATTGATAGCCGAATTAACGGCCTTCACCACTAAGACTGAGGACCCCACACCCCCGTGCCTCAACTTAAAAGAATTGCCAAGACCTGCTCTACCTACTCCGAACAGCTTAACACCCACGTTCGAAACCCCATGGCTACAGAGCCCTCCTAAAACACCCCTCCTTTCCCCACTGCCATGAGTAACCACTCCCAAGAAGTAGAATGGGATGATGTGGAGTCAGACAGTCAAGAAAGTGCACCTCCTCTACAATCTAAATCCACTACCGAGCAACCCGCTTACTTGCTGCAGCTGCTGGTTAACCACCTACAGACAATGACGGCCCGCAACGACAAACTTTCCTTACAACTAGAGCCAGAGGATAATGATTTACCCCTCGAGGCCGGCTTAGTTGCGTGTCAACCTCCCCCCAGTAACCAAGAAGAGGTGCTGTTGCCTACCAACCCCCCAGTAGAAGTTGCTACTAGCAGCCAAGATAATGAGTTAACTGCTCACCACGACTGGGTTTTGGAACCTTCTACTGCTTGCGATCCCCTGGCCCTAACCCCTAACGAATCGTCACCCCCCTTACTCACCCTAGACGAGTTTCCCCCTCTTCCCCTACCCCCCAACCACTTACTAACAACCAACACTACCCCCAGCTTGACACCCCCTCCCCAGCGTAGCTACAGTCAATGTATCAAAGACCCCCCCAAGCCACTCCAAACCTCAGAGAGTGACTCCGAATCTACCATGGCTCGGAATAGGTGGACCACCCTGAAAAAGGTCATCCCGGGCAACCCATCTTTGTCTCCCCAGTCGCCGCCCAAGAATGAGAGAGAAAACGAGTAAGAGACAACTCTTCCATCCTCCCACACCCCTCAGTTATTCTTGTCTATATATATATTTTAATTAGAGACTCCGTCGCTAATGAAGCGGAGTATGTGGGAGATTTGTGTGATAGATAGTGCTAACCCCCCCAAACCCCCCCCCCCCCTTACACCCCTGGTGCCCTTAGTCATAAGTCCTTACCCCACCAGAACCCTAGCCCCCCCAGGGTTACTCCGAATCCCCTGGAAAATGGATACCGAATGTCTCAAAACACTATCCCCCTATATATAGCAAAATTAGCTACCCCGAACTTCCCCCGAACCACCCCGGACCCCGATCCGGGATCCAGCTACATTGATTCAGATAGCCTGAGGCCTCCTGAACGCGATGCAATTTACAGAATCGGAATCGGAGCGTTCTTTCTCCCAGGATCACAGGATAGGATATGGTCTACCCTTATAAGGACTGGAAAGTTACCAGCTACCAAAAAGAGCGGCAAAAAGTGCCCAGGGCAAAACACCATGTGCTTGCTACGTGATTGGACTGTTTGTTTGTTATGTATTGTATCATGTATTATCATTGGCAATTACCTTGTATCCTGTATTGTCATTCGCTGTGCCTAATAAGGTAATGAAGTTGCACCTTATTCTCTATAAATAGAGCTGCTGTGCCTTGGGCAAGCAGTTGTTGTAGAGTTGTTATAGTATAACCACCCCTTTTATTTGTGAATGTAATAAAGTATCTATACTGAGAAACACACTTCTACTACGTTTGAGTCGAGGACTCATGAGTTGTTAGCGTCGTTGGAGATAGAGAGAAAGGAGTGGAAGAGAGAGAGAGGAGAATCCGTTGTGGCAGTTAATAGAAGAGACAAATCTATTACAATATTACAGGAGCCATCAGATATAAACTGTATATATATATATATTACAGGAGCCATCAGGTATAAACTGTATATATATTACAGGAGCCATCAGATATAAACTGTATATATATATATTACAGGAGCCATCAGATATAAACTGTATATATATATTACAGGAGCCATCAGATATATACTGTATATATATATATTACAGGAGCCATCAGATATAAACTGTATATATATATTACAGTAGCCATCAGATATAAACTGTATATATAATACAGGAGCCATCAGATATAAACTGTATATATATATTACATGAGCCATCAGATATAAACTGTATATATATATATTATAGGAGCCATCAGATATAAACTGTATATATATATTACAGTAACCATCAGATATAAACTGTATATATATATTACAGGAGCCATCAGATATAAACTGTATATATATTACAGGAGCCATCAGATATAAACTGTATATATATATATTACATGAGCCATCAGATATAAACTGTAGATATATATATTATAGGAGCCATCAGATATAAACTGTATATATATATTGCAGGAGCCATCAGATATAAACTGTATATATATTACAGGAGCCATCAGATATAAACTGTATATATATATTACATGAGCCATCAGATATAAACTGTATATATATATATTATAGGAGCCATCAGATATAAACTGTATATATATATTGCAGGAGCCATCAGATATAAACTGTATATATATTACAGGAGCCATCAGATATAAACTGTATATATATATTACAGGAGCCATCAGATATATACTGTATATATATATATTACAGGAGCCATCAGATATAAACTGTATATATATATTACAGTAGCCATCAGATATAAACTGTATATATATTACAGGAGCCATCAGATATAAACTGTATATATATATTACATGAGCCATCAGATATAAACTGTATATATATATATTATAGGAGCCATCAGATATAAACTGTATATATATATTACAGTAACCATCAGATATAAACTGTATATATATATTACAGGAGCCATCAGATATAAACTGTATATATATATTACAGGAGCCATCAGATATAAACTGTATATATATATTACAGGAGCCATCAGATATAAACTGTATATATATATTACAGGAGCCATCAGATATAAACTGTATATATATATTACAGGAGCCATCAGATATAAACTGTATATATATATTACAGGAGCCATCAGATATAAAATGTATATATATATTACAGGAGCCATCAGATATAAACTGTATATATATATTACAGGAGCCATCAGATATAAACTGTATATATATATTACAGGAGCCATCAGATATAAATTGTATATATATATTACATGAGCCATCAGATATAAACTGTATATATATATTACATGAGCCATCAGATATAAACTGTATATATATATTACAGGAGCCATCAGATATAAACTGTATATATATATTACATGAGCCATCAGATATAAACTGTATATATATATTACAGGAGTCATCAGATGTAAACTGTATATATATATTACAGGAGTCATCAGATGTAAACTGTATATATATTACAGAAGTCATCAGATATAACCTGTATATATATATATTACAGGAGCCATCAGATATAAACTGTGCAAGTATTACAACATACAAGATCAGATATCCATCATCAAACTCTTATATAGTAAATACAACAACTACAAGTACAGATGTCTACACAGATGGTAATGTAGATATATCATTTTATACATCTGCTGTCAACAATGGTAACTTGGAGTCAGCTGTTTCCTCTACAACCATAACTACTGCCTATCTAAGTAAGTTGTTCTATCTCATACCATCTACCATCCGCCATGTTATTCCAATGGTAACTGTATATAGAAGGTAATTGTTTGTTTAGGACCACAGATAGCTCCTAGATCAGTGAGTATATCTGCAGATAGTTCTATTTGTGTGACTATAAGTTGGTTACCTCCACTCTATCCTAATGGACCAATCACTGGATATCAGGTAACAATTATAATATATAATTACATTGTAATACTATATATACTGCTGTTATTACATAACTGTTTATATACAGTACAAAAGAGACACCAACTCTGGTGCACAATGGATAGATACAGGAGATATAAGAAGTAAACAGATCTGTGGATATACACCCTATGAGCAAGTACAATGTGTGATTAGAGCTAAGAATTCTGTAGGCACCAGCAATCAGACTACAACAGAGAAGATCAGAACTCACTGTGCTGGTAAGTAATAACTGAGCAGTACCGCTCATGTATATTAAGAACTCCTCAGATGTAACAGTAAACAAGTGTCAGCAGGTCACCCTATTTATTTGACTCTGATGCCCGCAGCTTGTGATTTCATTGCTAATGTCTTTTAAAATATATGTCAAAACACTTTCAAATGGTTGGAGATGCTTGATAGAGAAAAGTCTTATACTACTTACAGAGACTCTACTTATACAGACTATATGATCTTGTGTCACTGAAATGGCTAGTGATAGCCTCAAGTGAACGCATGATTTCATGTAGTGGATTTTTGGGGGCTTAAAGCCACTAACTAGAGTCGGTAGCAATCCGACAAGTAAGATGCCACCAGTTGCCGTTTAACCTGTGACAACAGCAGGTCGGTATGGTACCGAAAGATGTTTGAAAGAGTAATCCCAACTCTACAACCAGTAAGGAGCCCTCGGCTCAGATGCATAACTCAGTGCTGTTGAGTAACTATGCATTTATTCATCCAGAATAAAACGAGAAGTAAAAGGCACATTACAACTCATCTATCACGGCACAAGTTCTGCCTTTTATAGGCAATTTACAGGAAGTGATTCTTAATAGTAACCAATCGCTCAATAATAATGTACAATGAGCAAATGAACAATCACATATAAATAGATAACGAATCAAGTGGCTAGTTTCTGGTTAGATCTATATGGTGCCAAGTGAGGGTAGGTGGTGTTATAAGCTATGTAGCCAATCACAGATCCAGCCACTTCCTGTCCCTGGTTTCTTGTCTTTATCAGCCTTTGATCTTGTCTTTTTGTCTAGTTTATTGATGGTTATCTCCCAGATATGTCCTGCTTCTCCCAGGCTATTTTGCAACTCTCAGTCTATGCTGATTCACTTCCTGCCCGCCCTGCAAGGTCGGTAATGACTCATACAGGGGCCGGTATAGCTTCCTACAGGGTCAACACTACCCTATACAGAGTCTGCACTGATTCATACGCCGGGTCGGTCAATGCGGTATGATTGATTTCGACCATTCTGGCCATCTAGTGGCTAATACAAGGCTGCCAGAGTGTAAGTACAGTGTGTAGGTAACACTAAAATCGACTACATTTATCTGATGAGTAACAAATCTTGGACTAGCGTCTCTTCATTCTCTTAGCATTTCTATTTTTTTATTTCAGAGATGCTTAGCATAATTATGGTAAACTGTGTGTGTTTTGTGAAATTTGGTTGCTTTTTAGGTTTTCTCTTATTTTTTAATTCAAATTGTGAGTTCTTACATTAATCATAGAGGCAGTATACCTGAACTTTAATATCAGTTTTTTTTATTTTTGTTGAGATGCAAATGTGCAGATGATTTTGGTGTTTTTTCTACAACACCCTGGATAGATCTTTTGGTCAGCCAACCACAAATCTAGGACTTTTGCCAACCTCTTAGGTTTGTGGTAAGTTCCCAATATTTTATCTAAGCCAGGGTCAGACCAATTAGTCTGCAGGAGGCGTTTTTTTAAAGTTCCATTACCTACTTCAGTATTTGGCTCAGGCATGTAACTCCTATGTCAAATCTACAATGGCACGGATATCCACTAAAACTAGTACTGCAAACAGCACACGGCTTGTGGTACAGCCCATCAACACATCTCTCCAAGAGGTAACACAGGGTCAGTATGACCTGAACAATAACACAACAATTGCTCACAACTTCACAAGAGAGGGTGAGCCTGTTACTCAGACTCAATAGCCAAAGTACAAGTATAAGCACAATTTTTGTCTTATACTTCTACGTAAAAGTACCTTCTAGGGAGGCAATTGACGAGAGATGTGTACATCAAGAGCAATAATAGATAAGAGTAATGCATGCAAAAAAATCCAGCATTTTCCAGGCTGGCTCACAAGAAGCAGTTGATACGCTGAAGAGCATATCTAGTGATAATCACAGGAGACAACATGTAATCCAATGACAATAATTGTTTACTTGTATAAATAAATCACAAAAAAATTTGGTTAAATTTAGAAAGTGCCAAGAGACTACTAGTGGATTCGTAAGCAAACCATCCAGTTTGGCTCCTATGTCTTTGTCATGGTTCCAAGTCTTTCTGTAGCCTGAGGCTAGACAATATTGATTTCTAGGAATGGCAGTTTCCTGGAAATGGGCTCCTAAAAATACTTTTGCTAGTGCTGGTTACATGGATAAGCTGGCCATCTAGTTGCCGCTATAAAATGCTGTGGGGTGGGTATAGATTTATACAGGACCAGTAAAGCAATAATTATGAGTTGTTACTACCAATACTTGGAACGTCTGTCTGGCTCTAACTATCGGTCAGAGGCGCTTCTTGGGTAGTTGTAGACACAGTGTGGTGTATTTTTATAGCACCCACATATGCGCACTTACCTACAAACACTTCTGACATCAATCATGGAGCCATTAGATGATCAGAACAACAGCTATAAACAATACCACATTGACTGACCCCGTGTCACTAGGATACCGACCCTGCGTCAGTCAAGTACCGATCCTGTATGAGCCAATACCAACCCTGTGAGAGCCATACCCGGCCATCAGCAAGATGGCCACTGTAGCCTGAGAGATCAAAATAGCCTCAGGGGACTCAGGAGCCAAGATCTACAATATATCTACCTATGTACCTGAGGAAGCTAAGGACCAAAGCCTAGAAAACATGATGTTCTTACCACATGAAGCAGAAAAGCTTAGTGTTGGCCAGTGAGTCTATGACACCGTCCACCACTTCTGGGCCCATATACATTTAACTCTATGTCTTATTTCATTTGTTTGTATTTATATCTATATGTTCATTTGCCACATTATGTTCTACTTATGTACTATTGGTTACTCACTGTTTTACTTCCTATGCTCTGCCTATAAAAGGCAGTGCTCTGCCATGAACAAGCATTACTGTATTGGATTTTACACTTACTCATATTCTTTGGATAAGAATAAATGTATTTCACACAAATGCGTTAAGTAATGCGTCTGAGCCGAGGGCTCTTTACTGGATGTATAGTTGAAATGACACATTCACTTCAGGTTTGGTGTTATACCGATGTAGGATTGCCTCTTGGAGAGAGAGGTAATTGCTGGCAGCAGACGATCGGACACCACCGACCTGACTGTGCCAGTGAACGAGGAGTTCAGCTGGTGACAGTGTTTAGTTAGTGGATGAGAAGGCTCCAAAAATCCACCTCAACAGGACACCACATGTCTTCACACTACAATCTATTCTTCCTATATCCTATAATCCGATGCAGCAAAGAGCAAAGAGGATGAACAAGGGTCAGCTTAGGGCATTAAGCTTCAAACACTGGATACGATTGAGATATTTTCAAGAAAATGAACCGTAATGATGAAATACAAAACAAAAACAAATAGGATGGAATAAACGATTAGATTGCAGAGAACTTCGCTGAGTTTCATGAACAAAAATGACAATCTCTCATTTGTTACTGAGCCCAAGCTAGCCAACAACTTGCCCAAAACTGTCACCCAGTTAGATGCTTGTGACTACCAAGCTAAACAAATGGCAAAGTTTTTGTTTATTTATCTACCAACGGTGACAGAGACCAATGACTCAGATTTACTAGAATTATTTCTAATACATAATTTGCATAAATATATTTATTGCTATCAATTACCTGCAGTTTTCTTCAATGTATTTATAATATAAGCAGTCTAAAATCTCTTGAGCTAGACTTTGCCTAGTTATCATTTCCTTAATGAACGTTATCTTGGATCACATAGCTGAGGAGCTACACAGAACAATTTGAGTACTACTGAAGGTCATAGCTGTTGGAGTTATAATATATACAAAGAGATATTGGTACATGCCACTGGCGGAAGGTTAAAATAATGCAAAGGGAGAATCTTTCACAAGAAATACCACTAATGTATTCATGTTCAGCTGGTGGATAGTTTGAAAGATGTCATATATAAATGTATTCATAGGAAGATGCAAGGCCTATTTCATTGCATTGGTAATCATAATTTGCATATTGAGGTATTATGTACTAAAAACTTAACTTACAAGTACATGTATATATATATATATATATATATATATATATATATATATATATATATATATATATATATATATATATATATATATATATATATATATATATATATATATATATATATATATATATATGTATTTTGACAGCTTCAACAAAACCCAGAAGTATAACATTCAGTGAACCTACAGTTGTATCACATGATGGTAGAGATAGACTGAGATATACAGTTTCTTGGCAGGTAAGTTTGATTCTGTGGAATTTTTTGACAGATTGATGCCATTTGAATCATTCTAAATTAGACATACCTGTTTACATTATAGTAACCATCAGATATAAACTACATTTTTATTACAGGATCCATCAGATGTAAAGTGTGCGGGTATTACGACATACAAGACCAGATATCCCTCATCAAACTCTGATATAGTAACTACAACAACTACAAGTACGGATGTCTATACAGATGGTAATGTAGATATATCATTTTATATATCTGCAGTCAACAATGGTAACTTGGAGTCAGCTGTTTCCTTTACAACCATAACTACTGCCTATCTAAGTAAGTTGTTCTATCTCATATCATCTACCATCTGCCATGTTATTCTAATGGTAACTGTATATAGAAGGTAATTGTTTGTTTAGGACCACAGATAGCTCCTAGATCAATGAGTATATCAGCAGATAGTTCTACTTGTGTTACAATAAGTTGGCTACCTCCAATCTATCCTAATGGACCAATCACTGGATATCAGGTAAAAATTATATTATATAATTACATTGTAATACTATATATACTGTTATTATTACATAACTGTTTATATACAGTACAAAAGGGACACCAACTCTGGTACACAATGGATAGATACAGGAGATATAAGAAGTAAACAGATCTGTGGATATACACCATATGTACAAGTACAATGTGTGATTAGAGCTAAGAATTCTGTAGGCACCAGCAATCAGAGTACAACAGAGAAGATCAGAACTCACTGTGCTGGTAAGGATATGACTCTGTATATACTAAATACCTACAGATTTGTGACATTTTGTTTCATCGTACAACTGTAAAGTTTTTGTTGTACCCTACCAACAGAAAACATGATGTAAAATGTTGAGATGTGAGTGTAATTAATAACTCTGCCACAATGCTACAGCACCAGATGTACCAGCTGATCTAACACAGTATGTTACTGAAGGATCTTACAGACCAGATAAAGCTCAGTTTCGTAGACGAAGAATAAAACTTACTGTACCAGAACGGGTAAAGTATAAATGGCACCATTAACAGTTATGTAACTTATGATAAACGTAGCACATCTCAGAGTGTTTTAGTGTAACAACTTTGTGTGAAAACCAGTAGACACAACTGAAGCTTTCACTCGGCATCAGTCAAGTATATGTTCTCACAATTTTGGTGTAGGGCAATTCTCAATAGCTGGATGGTTCATTATCAAGTAGAAAGTTCATTTTTGTTGAATCGAAACTAGTGGTAAATTTGGGCAACTCAAAAACAAGAGAACTGATTTATCCTGCATTTTACAGAAGCAGAAACTATAACATATTTTATTTGTTAACAAGCTCAGTTCTACATACTGAGGGGTTTACTCATGTAAACATTATATACTATGTTGTAGGACATCAGAGTCAACTGTGCAACATTCAATAACATTCACTACAGAATAGAAGATGGAAGCTTCACAGATAATGGCGTGTATATTGATGATCTTGATGCAATCACCAACTACTCTATCACATTCAGGGTAGCAAACAACAAGCCACTGGTGACTACAAGCCTGTTGTATGTGACTACTGGTGAACTGGGTATGTTATATCATAAGAATTATGCTGTTGTAATCGAAACTTTCTGGTAGTTTGTGAGAAAATGGTTCAAATAATCTCATTTGTTGTGGGATATTGATAAAATGAGCTGTAAATGAAACAGCTAGTTTCTTAATATCAACTCCAGTTGTGACCTTCATGTACTTTTACTGTTGTCTGTTGCTAGGCACATTTTTTGTAATGAAAAGTTAATTATGTTGTCCAATGCTTCCCTGTAAGGTTTGTACCACTTGGATTGGCTAAAGTTTTCTCTAGATACTAGTACCACTGATCATCAGCTGCTAATTACTGTTTATGTACAATTGATATCATTTCAGAGCCAGGACCTGTACTTGTATCTACTCAGCCATATAACTTGAGTTGTATCAGTTTAACCTGGACACAACCAGAACAACCTAATGGAATGATCACCAACTACCAGGTAGTCTTTTACGACTGGTATGTGAGCTTTTGTTAAAACTTTGTCACCGCTTCAAGTTTTTTTAATGTCTTGTGATTAAGAGCGATTGTGTATGCATGTGATGTAGCAGTTTCCGTAAGCTGCCATGGAGGGATTTCTCTCTACACTCTTCAGCAGCTGTTCACTTATTGATCTGTATGAAAGTTTTTTGTCAAAGACAGCATCTTTTGCAGATAAGACAAAAAAAGAAATAGCAGTTAGAAAATAAGTTTTAGCGCATTTACAAATCATTTGCACTAATTTTCAATTAACTTGTACTAACTTTCCGCTAACACATTTACAGTACAAGTGTTCCCTCTCAGAAAACATCAGCTCTGTTCCCTACACGGACTATACTGGTAGCAGGAAAGTTCTATCTTGTGGATATCTGCCAGCTGATGTTGTAACTTGTATGGTGAAAGCTTCTACTGCTATCGGGTTTGGTCCTCCAGCTAGTAACTACTCTCCAGTACTCTGTGGTGGTAAGTGTTAAGCAACTACTCTACAGTACTCTGTGGTGGTAAGTGTTAAGTAACTACTCTACAGTACTCTGTGGTGGTAAGTGTTAAGTAACTACTCTACAGTACTCTGTGGTGGTAAGTGTTAAGTAACTACTCTACTGTACTCTGTGGTGGTAAGTATTAAGTAACTACTCTACAGTACTCTGTGGTGGTAAGTATTAAGTAACTACTCTATAGTACTCTGTGGTGGTAAGTATTAAGTAACTACTCTACAGTACTCTGTGGTGGTAAGTGTTAAGTAACTACTCTACAGTACTCTGTGGTGGTAAGTGTTAAGTAACTACTCTACAGTACTCTGTGGTGGTAAGTGTTAAGTAACTACTCTACAGTACTCTGTGGTGGTAAGTGTTAAGTAACTACTCTACAGTACTCTGTGGTGGTAAGTGTTAAGTAACTACTCTACTGTACTCTGTGGTGGTGAGTGTTAAGTAACTACTCTACAGTACTCTGCGGTGGTGAGTGTTAAGTAACTACTCTACTGTACTCTGTGGTGGTAAGTGTTAAGTAACTACTCTACAGTACTCTGTGATGGTAAGTGTTAAGTATTAAACTTTACTTGGCTCTACACTCTGGTGGTAATTGTTCAATCAGTTATGCAAATCTTAGTAGTTTTTTTACTTAATGCATTTATTGTTAGTAATTGTAACTCATAACTGACTGAATCATAGTGGTACTTATTACACAAAACTTCCAAATGCCACTTTTTATCATAGAGCCTGGCAAAGCAGTGTTCAGCATAAATGAGACCGTGTACTCTATAGATGGGAGAACCAGAGAATGGATCAATTTAACCGTCAACTGGCAGGTCAGGTGTATTTGCAGTATTTTTTAAAACCTTGGTCTGATTCGTTCATTGTTGGATAATTGGTGAAAGTGCGACTTAGAAACGATTGAAAACAGAATACCTAAGCATTATAAACGAGCTGAGCTGAGAAAATTAATATTTAGCCTAAACATGAGTTGTGGACTTGTGGCAGTTGCAAAGGTTGTCTGAAGGTCCTTTGTGGCTGTTTTTTGTACCAACTTTGAGTATTACGTTTTCTTTTGAGAAGTTTTTTTTATGTTTTTCAGCTTTAAATGTGTCTGAAAGCATGTTTTGTTCTGAGTTGTTTGTTGGATATAGTTGACAGGTAAATTTGTTGAAAAAAAAATGATAAATAAGCGATATAATTGACCAGTTTCGTAGGGCAGTTTTTACTGTGTGTCTTGAGTGAGTTCGTTTAGCTTTTTAGCGGATGGATAACAGTTTCACTCATGATATCTGTAATAATTATTTTGAATCAGTCGTAATCTTACGCCATAGGGCCACTGAAAACTTCTGGTGAACTATTTTAGATTAATAATCTTCAACCCTTTGGCTCAATGATTGATCCATCTTTTGTATGGAGACTAAACTTTAGTATCTTCTTAGCTCCATTCAGTCCAACCCAAAGGCACAACAACAGTTAGTTTTTTGTAATAGTTAGCTGCCAATATTTTTCATTTTCAGTTTTTTGGGTCATTTCTTCAAGCCCCTGTTGTTTGTAGTCCACCATTGTGGTTGAAAAAAGCTTTGATTCCAACCTTTTCAAACCTTAGCTAACCTTTCCGTTATGCAACAACAAGGAGTGAAAATTAGGCTTGGCCATCAGATTCAAACATATATGACATGCTTTCTTTATAGATAACTGGACCGAACGGTAAAAGCCACTATTTCATACCTACAAATAAGTCAACTAGCTACAAAAAATTGAAGTTTTGTCTCGCTCTACTAGAGCACAATTTTAACGAAAAACATTGAATAGAAAATGTTGAGATGTAAACTGTGTAAGAGAGCATGTCGTTGGTGCTTGAACTATAGTGCTGAGCCTTGTTCAGAGTGGAATTTTATGGTAGCTGCAACATAACTCGATATTTCTAAAGTGTAACTAATACTTAGAGCACCTACAGAGCCCATTGGTCCCTGCTGTTAATTTGACTAAATTTTTAACTCTTTTTTATTGGTCATTTTGAAAAGAGATTTATCAGGTCCTTTAATTGGAGCACAACTTGACCGAAACGACTTATTACAAGTTGTCATTAGTAGTTAAAATAACTCTCACATTCAGTATAACTACATAACTACAGCCTCCCTCTACTACCTCCTACCACCTGCACACACACACACGCACACACACCCACGCACACACCAATGACACACACTACTCAAAAAGCAGATACACTCACTACCTCAAGTGTTTTTTGTAGGCTGTGGCATCAAACTGCAGGAACATCACTCACTATAACACATCCTTCCTGTACGGAGGAAGAGTTATTGCTGAGGATATGACATCACCAGATGTGAGAGAGTTTTATGTCACAGATCTGTACCCTTACACTAACTATACAGTTTTAGTAACTGCTACTAATGATGAAGAATATAGTACTACCACTGAGTACATAGTACTCACTCAACAAACTAGTGAGTATTTGTATTGTCGGTTGTAGCCAGGTAACAAAAGATGTAGTAAACAAAAACAATTTTGCGTTGGTTGCAATTAACGCTGTTGCAGAATGCACAATCAAATACACTTGTCACAGTAGACAGAGAAACATTTTTGGACTTCCTTAGGACATAGTATTGGGATGAATTGTGGCTATCACTCTGGCTGTAAACAATACTGTATTGCTTATGATATTGGCGTATAACAAAAAAATTGATTGTTTAACAAAAAATCCCTTGAATGGATAAAAAAACACATAACATGTAATGCAAAACATGAAGGGTTGCAGATAAACTGTTAGTTGACCAGTTAGCCATTTTAGTAGCTGCTTTACAGACGCTTGTGCATTACATGGATAGTTGTTCGCCTTAAAGCTAAAAATGGTTAAGGTATTCTTTCATTGAACTACAATTTTTACATTGAATCATCTTCCAGTACACTACGACTTTTACATAAAAATTGACTAATTTCATTGTTGATTGCAATAGTTGAAAAACTCCATACATAACATAATTTAAACAGCTTTGAAACCTGCTTGCCTCAGGAAGTCTTCATGAGAATTACAGATATTTCTTTCTGCCAATTCAATGGCCACACATTTATTTTGTAGAGCCGTTTGATGCTCCATCTATAGAGCTGAGATTGTCCTCAGAGTGTGTCACTGTCTGGATACAACCTCCACAGGTAGCTAATGGAATCATCACCAACTACAAGGTGAGGTAGAAGATGTTTGTTCTTGCAGTTTATAAACTATTGGTGGTGTAGCATTATATATCATTAAATGGCGTTGCTAAATCCCCGTACTAAATTATTTATATTTGCACTTTGTAAAAGCTGTTCATTTGATATCAAGTACTACAGCGTACTCCATCTTTTTGTTGGCTTTACTTATCAGTCCACAGAATCAATATTGTATATTCCACAGTACACTTGTCAGTACAGCGCAGAAGAGAATGCCAAGGTGTACAGTGTTAATTCCTCTGACATATACATTGGACAGTTTCCAACAGTATGTGGTTTCCTACCAGCTTCTCATCTATCCTGTACAGTTTCTGCAGTAAATGTAGCTGGAGAGAGTCCAACTGTCTCTCATTCAGGATACACAACACTGCAGCGTACGTTAGATATGTTTTTGCTAAGAGCTGTGTGTTCTATTTGCTTCTTTTATTATTTACTGTCACTTTATTTTTGTAAGGTTAAACCTCTCACAAGTGTGTCAAAACAATGCTAATCAAAAGCAATTCCAAACAATTGTAAACCCTCAGAAAATCTAAACTTTATTTTATATGCAAATTCTTTAAATATTTTACAATTAGTAACATATAAAAGAATTTATTGTTGGGTCAAGGTCACCAATAAATCATGATGGCCCCCATAGTAGGTATTAATCTCAGCTGGTACATCTGTTTTTATAGCAAGCGCAATCAAGCAAACTGCTGATATCATTAAAGGATTTTTGTTAGCGAGTAAATTTTCCATTAGCAGTTGGAAGTGTATGAACTTTATACTTGTGATGTAATCTGGTTTACATGAAAGTTGAATAATGTTGCAGTGACTGATTCTGCAATCACCAACACAGAGGATGTTGTCAGTCTCACAAGTTCCAATGGTTTTAGTCTCTCTCCAGTTTTGTTGAAACCTATAAAGTTGAACAATGTAAACCAAGCAGACAGGTAAGGGCTTTACTTAGAACAAGATAGATTGTTTATTCACCAATCTGTTACCAACTAACTGTATGTCCTACTTCACTAAAATTTTAGCTACTACCGTTTGATTGTGAACAATCCAACCGGTCTACAGAGCAGAGCTAAAAGATCTTACATGTTTGAGAGCGATGCATGCGACAGTAATAGATTACATAACTACAGCACAGCAGTAGAACAAGGATTGAATTGTTACATAACAGCAGAGATTGTTGGTTCATTGGTTACTGAGGAAGGATTTACAGTAAATATTGGAGATGGTACCAAAGATAATGGATACTTTAATGCACCTCTTGCACCAGACACAAACTACTCATTGGTCATTGGTCTGCTTGTATATAAGGAGGTATGTTATTGGTCTGGTTGTATATAAGGAGGTATGTTATTGGTCTGTTTGTATATAAGGAGGTATGTTATTGGTCTGTTTGTATATAAGGAGCTATGTTACTGGTCTGCTTGTATATAAGGAGGTATGTTATTGGTCTGCTTGTATATAAGGAGGTATGTTATTGGTTTGTTTGTATATAAGGAGGTATGTTATTGGTCTGCTTGTATATAAGGAGGTATGTTATTGGTCTGCTTGTATATAAGGAGGTATGTTAGTGGTCTGCTTGTATATAAGGAGGTATGTTATTGGTCTGCTTGTATATAAGGAGGTATGTTATTGGTCTGCTTGTATATAAGGAGGTGTGTTATTGGTCTGCTTGTATATAAGGAGGTATGTTATTGGTCTGCTTGTATATAAGGAGGTATGTCAATGGTCTGGTTGTATATAAGGAGGTATGTTATTGGTCTGCTTGTATATAAGGAGGTATGTTATTGGTCTGTTTGTATATAAGGAGGTATGTTATTGGTCTGCTTGTATATAATGAGGTATGTTATTGGTCTGCTTGTATATAAGGAGGTATGTTATTGGTCTACTTGTACATAAAGAGGTATGTCATTGGTCTGCTTGTATATAAGAAGGTATGTTATTGGTCTGCTTGTATATAATGAGGTATGTTATTGGTCTGCTTGTATATAAGGAGGTATGTTATTGGTCTGTTTGTATATAAGGAGGTATGTTATTGGTCTGCTTGTATATAATGAGGTATGTTATTGGTCTGCTTGTATATAAGGAGGTGTGTTATTGGTCTGCTTGTATATAAGGAGGTATGTTATTGGTCTGCTTGTATATAAGGAGGTATGTCAATGGTCTGGTTGTATATAAGGAGGTATGTTATTGGTCTGCTTGTATATAAGGAGGTATGTTATTGGTCTGTTTGTATATAAGGAGGTATGTTATTGGTCTGCTTGTATATAATGAGGTATGTTATTGGTCTGCTTGTATATAAGGAGGTATGTTATTGGTCTACTTGTATATAAAGAGGTATGTCATTGGTCTGCTTGTATATAAGAAGGTATGTTATTGGTCTGCTTGTATATAATGAGGTATGTTATTGGTCTGCTTGTATATAAGGAAGTATGTTATTGGTCTGCTTGTATGTAAGGATCATTTTACTACCTTCACGGAAGCAACTACAATGTTTTAAAGCAGTAATACTAACACAACAATTCCTCAAACAGCGAGAGTTAAATCTCCAGCTAATTCCAACAAAGGTTACGTTGCTGGAAATACTGTTTACTCACCCTCTCATATCATTAACTCCTTCCTGTTTGCTGTAGTCCTGCCCCTCGATATTTGCGGAAAGTGGTTCCATCCTGTGTATATGCTAGGAGACAATTTAATGCAACTCGGGGTTCCTCGTGGTAGCTATCTGTGGAAAAAAAACTTGTTCTGGTGTCCAAATTGGGTCAAATTTGATAGGAAAGTGACTTTCCATCAACCCAGATCTGCAATTAATCCAGTTAACCAACTTCCAACCACAGGAAATGGGCAGGGAGGGAAAAAACTGTTTTTTAGGAACCTGAGTTTTTTGGCCACTCTGGGTAGATTACTACTGCATAGGAGAGGGGAGTTTGCTCCTGTCGCAAGGGAAAGAGACACTGGGGGTTGGGGAAAGGAGTGTATATATAGGGGGTTGTGGTGAAGGGGTGTAAGTCCAATGGGTGGGGGTGTCGGTGTCATAGTAGAGGTGCAACAAACTTATCCGCTGTATGTCATTGGTCTGCTTGTATATGAGGAAGTATTGTCGTGAATTTTCGGGGACTCGTCAAAAGCCACTAAAGCGCATTATCACCTGACAAACACTTTGCCTGCAGACACAGTAATTTGGTAGAGACCATCTGGCCTTCGCACCAATCTCAACCTCTCCCCAAGAGATTATCCAACATCAGTCAAACGCAACAATGACGTGGAGGAGTCTTGCAGCCTTGCTCAACTCCACAACTTTAGTGAGCTCACGGCTCAGACTCAAACCTCAGTGCTTCAGAGTTTTTTACATTTTTCATTTCACAACGCTAATGTAAAACAACCAGTGGTATAATATTTTGCTAACTACGCATGTGAAAAAATTAAAATTGTGACACAGTAAAAAGTGGAATGGCAAGTCCTTTGTCTTGCATAGGAAATGGTTGCCCAAGATAGACATGGAATGAATCACAAGAAATCAAGACATAAATACATGAATGAATATACAGATTATAAATGGGAGTAATCACATACAAGGAATGAGGTTAAGTATACACAGTGCTCAAAAGTACGGCGCAGAATTTATGAGTAAACTAGTCGATCATGTGGGGTATTGCATCAACATGTTTTTTGTGCAAAGTCCCATGACTTTGCTAGCTATGGTCCACGTTTAGAGAAGCCTGTGGGTAGATATATTGTGGATACAGGCTACTGAAGTAATTCAGGCTATTTTGAGTCCTTAGGCTAGAGCAGATATTTTGTTGCTGGCCCAGCATAGATCGCTGCAAGGCCGGCAGTTTTTGCCGGTATTTGTGGTTTCTGACCAATAGTGTGTTTCTAGTAGTGTCAAACTTCTAAAGTATGTCTGACACTTCAAAGTTATCAGAGGGACCTTCGTGATGGTGTGTTTGCTGATGCATATCAGCAAATACAACTACAGTATGCTTTTAGTCTGCTTGTCTACAAGGAAGTATGTTATTTCTTTGCTAATTTGTAAGGATGTATGTTATTGGTCTACCAGTACACATAGAGGGAGGTATTTACTTGGTCTACCTGTATATAGGGAGGTATTTAATTGATATGCTTATGCATAAGTGGGTGTGTCATTGGTCTGGTTTTACATCCGGAGATATGCCATTGGTCTACTTGTGTATAAGGAGGTATATTATGTGTATGTTTGTATTTAATGAGGTATGCTACTTAAACATAAGGAGGCACGCCATTGGCCAATTGTATATAGTGATGTATTGTAGTGGATTTTACTAGTCGACATAAGTGGCAACTGCTTGTTAATACTGTGGTGGATTTTAGTGTACGCATCCTCTGCCCACAACTAGTACTACATCCTGGCTTCACTACAATAGCCATTGGACAGCCAGGATACCTAGTAATTACTACCAAGTGGACGGTGACTGTATTTATTCCTATGCCGACCATGTGTACACCCATATCGACCCTGTGTACCACCTATACCGACCCTACATGCACCCATACCAACCTCACTGGGCTGGCAGGAAGTGAGTCAGCAGAGCCTGAGATCCCGAAAGTAGCCTGGGAGAACCTAAGCACCATCTGATGGAAGTAGCCGCCCTTACCCCTCACCAAAGAAGCTGGATCAAGGGCTGAAAGGACTGAGTACCCAGAGACTGGACGTGATTGGTTAAAGAGACTATGACTCCGCCTATTACCACAGGGCGCCTATTCCTTTTAAGCCCTTTTTTGTAACCTTACTCGTTATGTATTTATATATTTACTCTCATTGGTGTATATTGTGATATTGCATGATAATTGGATGATTGTTTTGGTGTACTGCCTATAAAAGGCAGAACTTTGGCCATAACAGTCAGTTGTGATTGGGATTGCTTACTAACTCGGTTTTATTCTGGTTGAATAAAGGCATGTGGACTCAACTACTTTGAGATATGCGTCTGAGCCGAGGGCTCACATTCAGTTGCAGAGTAGCAATACTCTATCTGATCTGGTGGCAGTAAGCTACCAACCACAGCTAGGGATTTTCACGCCCCAAAATCCACTACACTAACAAACCTTCCCCCCCCACAATAGCCTGCAGGATTCAGGCATGCCTCCTATAAGCAATTAACAAATTCGGTATAAAATTGCAAGTAACCTATCTGCTTATACAAGCAGTAGAACCATTATTTCACTATACATGCACAGGGTAAATACTGCTCCAGCCCCGGGTTGCTATCCCAGGCTGGCAACAAGATGGCTGACATAGCCTAAACAAATAAATGTAGCCTAAAGACCTTTAGGACCCCTAGCCAGGAACTTACTGTTCTCAGAACAGAAGTGGAGAAACCAGGATCAAAGGCCGTAATAGACCAAGAACTGCTGGAGAGAGGAATACCAAGCTATTACTGGCTGGAATGCCCATAGACTCCGCCCCTTATTTCTGGGCACCAGTTTCCTTTAACTTATTTACTTATCTACTATTGGCTAGTATTTTTATACATATTGTTATTGGTCAACTCTTGTGATTCTTATGCGTGATTGGAGTGTTTGGCAAACTAGGCCAAACACTTCCTGTCACTTCCTGTCACTTCCTGGTACTCTGCCTACAAAAGGCAGAGCTTTTGTTCAGTTCAGTGCAGTACATTACATGTCATTTTTGTGTTGCCACTTTTTATTCTTACAAAAATGGAGCTCATACTACTCGAAAGCACTGAGTGTATATTTGAGCCGAGGGGTCATTACAGTTGTTAAAGTCAAGGTTCTCCTTTACAATTAGTTGCCAGTGCCATCCTGGCATGGGGTCACCTCTGGGGAGAAGTTGACTGTTCATTGTCAGGCCTTGAGAGGCTGACAGTCTTGTTGTGCCGTCAGACAGTAATTTTCCCGATGACAAGGTTAGTGGAGAAGTAAAAGGGCCACTAAAGTCCGCTACAATATGTTGTTAGTTTGCCAGAGTGACAAAATGCTTGTGTTTGCTCTTGTAGTAAACTCCATAACCTACACTGAGCCCATATAAAGTTATCTCGATGTATATTGTGTATGTTACAGGATGGAGTGACCCTCTCTCACTACCTCAAACCAGTGTCATTCACTAGTAAGTACACACACCGACCACATCTCCAAGATGTCTATAGTTAAGGTCTAGGGTAACGATAACATTTTCAAAAAAATTGTGACGCTATCAAGCAGTGAGACAGCAGTCAATTATTTGGATTACATTGATTTCTGTCTAACTATTCCTGGATTATTCACTTTTTCAGGTCCATCCACAGTTCAAGTAACCACCACAGGGAGTGCCTGTACACAAGCCTGTGTCATTGGTATAGCTGTTGGTAGTATTGTGCTATTGACAGTTTGTGCTGCTGGCATAATATGGATAAGGAGAAGGTGAGTTATTTCGGTAGTTAGTAGTTGAAGCGCAATGGGCTACACTTGAAGTCAGTAAACGGTTATTTTTGTTATATAAACAAACACGCAATAGCAAACTCTGCACTGTAAACGAACAGTCAATGACAAACTTTTGGTGTGAGTGAACAACCAATGGCAGTCTCTTTGGCATATATGAACAACCAATGACAATAGCTGTAGTGTTGGCACAGCCAATGTCTTCCTTGCAGATAGTAAACAGTTCAATATTCAAACATTTTGCTTGAAGTTTCTTTTTCTCCAAAACATGTTACAAAGATAAAAGAAAAACAAATAGACAGCTCATACCAAGCCTTCTGCTTTCAGACAATCTCCTAGACCAGATCCAAAGTCTTCTACAGATGATTTGAATCTCCATACGATAGAAAAAGACAAAGGTATATGGTTCGTTGATTTATTGTGACCAGCTTTTTGCTAGTCAGTTTTATAAACTTCAAATCAAGTGCGCCACCACACAAAAACCCTAAGTTTGCTGCACATTTTGTACCTCACAGCCAAAATGAGGTATCTTTTAAAAGAAATCTTTGGTTGTTGTTTGGTGCTTTTCCATCAACTGTACCATCTACTGTCAGAAGATGCAGAGGGATATGAATATGCCACCACATCTGCTGCTGACAGCAATGATCATGTCTATGCTGCCATTAAGTCGCCTGCAGCGTACGAGGACCTGTCACCTGTTGATGATGATGATGCTCAGTATGAGATCTACTCCCCAGTTTATGAAGAGCTCAGTGGTGAATGCAATGCATTTGGCACTGTTCCAGTGGCATCTCTATCGAGCTATATAGGAAACTACCAGACCCAGATAACTCAACAGTTCCAGGTACTGATTGCTTGACTTCAACTTTGAATTGAGTGTATCCTTTAATTTAAATACTCAAATTAATTTCATAAACTTAATCTGTTACTATTACTCAGCTGCTATTTAATATAGATGATGATTCAGTTGAATGAGCTGTGACACCTGGTACCTCGCTACGGCAGTTTCTTCTTGCATGAAAAAAACAAAATGATGACCACATCCTGCTTTACAGATAAATAACACATCTACAGATGATTAAAGTATTCGCAACCTATGCCTCAAACAAAGCACAAAAATAATAGGTGTTCATATTTCAATACGTTGCGAATGGAATAGAACATTAGTTTCAAACATTGTAACTTATCAGTGTATGGTTACAGATTACCTATTAAGTCAAAAAGAAGATAACTCCAAATTTATAAACTCACCAAAAAAATTGAATTGCTATAAACTAAAAGAGTTTCTAAAGCTGCCCTTTTAATTTAGCAAACCTTCAACTGATGTAATGATGATGAAATATTTTTTAACGGCATAAAACCGGTCTGTAAAAACGAAAAAAAATAAATTATCTTGTTATCTAGTGTTCAGTTTCATTCATAACCTACAAACACTAGAAATGAATGCTCATTGATGTTCCTTTATTTTTAGTGAGCTGATTTTTGTTGCTCCAAACTTTCCAAACAAAATGATTATTAATAATTATTTGTTTATTAAAGTTATTGCTGATCCAATTATTTTTACTGCAATTGGTCGGTGAACATCAGCTGTGAATACTCTTTATGTCATTTCAATAATAATCAGCATCAATTAACGTAGACCAGTTTAATTGAAAACTTTGCTATAAACTGTGTCAAGCTATTCACAATGTAAAATATAATGCAGGAACTCCAAAAGCAAAGAACAGACACCAATGTCGTACTTCTGATGCTTAGAGAGGAGTGCGAAGATGCTGTTGAAAGCATTGACCAATCAACAGATTATGTACACTACATGGATGCTACTAAACTGAAAGTTTGTTTAATACTTACTGTACTATGATATTGTACTTGTATACTAACTGTACTACTGTACTGTGATATTGTACTTGTATACTAACTGCACTACTGTACTGTGATATTGTACTTGTATACTAACTGTACTACTGTACTATGATATTGCACATGTATACTAACTGTACTACTGTACTATGATATTGTACTTGCATACCAACTGTACTACTGTACTGTGATATTGTACTTGTATACTAACTGTACTACTGTACTATGATATTGCACATGTATACTAACTGTAATACTGTACTATGATATTGTACTTGTATACTAACTGTACTACTGTACTGTGATATTGTACTTGTATACCAACTGTACTACTGTACTATGATATTGCACATGTATACTAACTGTACTACTGTACTATGATATTGTACTTGTATACTAACTGTACTACTGTACTGTGATATTGTACTTGTATACTAACTGTACTACTGTACTATGATATTGCACATGTATACTAACTGTACTATGATATTGTACTTGTATACTAACTGTACTACTGTACTGTGATATTGTACTTGTATACTAACTGTACTACTGTACTATGATATTGTACTTGTATACTAACTGTACTACTGTACTATGATATTGTACTTGTATACCAACTGTACTACTGTACTATGATATTGTACTTGTATACTAACTGTACTACTGTACTATGATATTGTACTTGTATACTAACTGTACTACTGTACTATGATATTGCACATGTATACTAACTGTACTATGATATTGTACTTGTATACCAACTGTACTACTGTACTATGATATTGCACATGTATACTAACTGTATTACTGTACTATGATATTGTACTTGTATACTAACTGTACTACTGTACTATGATATTGTACTTGTATACTAACTGTACTACTGTACTATGATATTGTACATGTATACTAACTGTACTACTGTACTATGATATTGTACTTGTATACCAACTGTACTACTGTACTATGATATTGTACTTGTATACCAACTGTACTATTGTACTATGATATTGTACTTGTATACCAACTGTACTACTGTACTGTGATATTGTACTTGCATACTAACTGTACTACTGTACTATGATATTGTACTTGTATACCAACTGTACTACTGTACTATGGTATTGTACTTGTATACTAACTGTACTACTGTACTGTGATATTGTACTTGTATACTAACTGTACTACTGTACTATGATATTGTACTTGTATACCAACTGTACTACTGTACTGTGATATTGTACTTGCATACTAACTGTACTACTGTACTATGATATTGTACTTGTATACCAACTGTACTACTGTACTATGATATTGTACTTGTATACTAACTGTACTACTGTACTGTGATATTGTACTTGTATACCAACTGTACTACTGTACTGTGATATTGTACTTGTATACTAACTGTACTACTGTACTGTGATATTGTACTTGTATACTAACTGTACTACTGTACTATGATATTGTACTTGTATACTAACTGTACTACTGTACTGTGATATTGTACTTGTATACTAACTGTACTACTGTACTGTGATATTGTACTTGTATACTAACTGTACTACTGTACTATGATATTGTACTTGTATACTAACTGTACTACTGTACTGTGATATTGTACTTGCATACCAACTGTACTACTGTACTGTGATATTGTACTTGTATACCAACTGTACTACTGTACTGTGATATTGTACTTGTATACTAACTGTACTACTGTACTATGATATTGTACATGTATACTAACTGTACTACTGTACTGTGATATTGTACTTGTATACTAACTGTACTACTGTACTATGATATTGTACTTGTATACCAACTGTACTACTGTACTGTGATATTGTACTTGCATACCAACTGTACTACTGTACTGTGATATTGTACTTGTATACCAACTGTACTACTGTACTGTGATATTGTACTTGTATACTAACTGTACTACTGTACTATGATATTGTACATGTATACTAACTGTACTACTGTACTATGATATTGTACTTGTATACTAACTGTACTATGATATTGTACTTGCATACCAACTGTACTACTGTACTGTGATATTGTACATGTATACCAACTGTACTACTGTACTATGATATTGTACATGTATACTAACTGTACTACTGTACTGTGATATTGTACTTGCATACCAACTGTACTACTGTACTGTGATATTGTACTTGTATACCAACTGTACTACTGTACTATGATATTGTACATGTATACTAACTGTACTATGATATTGTACTTGTATACCAACTGTACTACTGTACTGTGATATTGTACTTGTATACCAACTGTACTACTGTACTGTGATATTGTACTTGCATACCAACTGTACTACTGTACTGTGATATTGTACTCGTATACCAACTGTACTACTGTACTGTGATATTGTACATGTATACCAACTGTACTACTGTACTATGATATTGTACATGTATACTAACTGTACTACTGTACTGTGATATTGTACTTGTATACTAACTGTACTACTGTACTGTGATATTGTACTTGTATACCAACTGTACTACTGTACTATGATATTGTACATGTATACTAACTGTACTACTGTACTGTGATATTGTACTTGCATACCAACTGTACTACTGTACTGTGATATTGTACTTGTATACCAACTGTACTACTGTACTATGATATTGTACATGTATACTAACTGTACTACTGTACTATGATATTGTACTTGTATACTAACTGTACTATGATATTGTACTTGTATACCAACTGTACTACTGTACTGTGATATTGTACTTGCATACCAACTGTACTACTGTACTGTGATATTGTACTTGTATACTAACTGTACTACTGTACTGTGATATTGTACTTGTATACCAACTGTACTACTGTACTATGATATTGTACATGTATACCAACTGTACTACTGTACTATGATATTGTACATGTATACCAACTGTACTACTGTACTATGATATTGTACTTGTATACTAACTGTACTACTGTACTGTGATATTGTACTTGTATACTAACTGTACTACTGTACTGTGATATTGTACTTGTATACCAACTGTACTACTGTACTATGATATTGTACTTGTATACTAACTGTACTACTGTACTATGATATTGTACTTGTATACTAACTGTACTACTGTACTATGATATTGTACTTGTATACCAACTGTACTACTGTACTATGATATTGTACTTGTATACTAACTGTACTACTGTACTATGATATTGTACTTGTATACTAACTGTACTACTGTACTGTGATATTGTACATGTATACCAACTGTACTACTGTACTATGATATTGTACTTGTATACTAACTGTACTACTGTACTATGATATTGTACTTGTATACTAACTGTACTACTGTACTGTGATATTGTACATGTATACCAACTGTTCTACTGTACTATGATATTGTACTTGTATACCAACTGTACTACTGTACTATGATATTGTACTTGTATACTAACTGTACTACTGTACTATGATATTGTACTTGTATACTAACTGTACTACTGTACTGTGATATTGTACATGTATACCAACTGTTCTACTGTACTATGATATTGTACTTGTATACTAACTGTACTACTGTACTGTGATATTGTACTTGTATACTAACTGTACTACTGTACTGTGATATTGTACTTGTATACTAACTGTACTATTGTACTGTGATATTGTACTTGTATACTAACTGTACTACTGTACTGTGATATTGTACTTGTATACCAACTGTACTACTGTACTATGATATTGTACTTGTATACTAACTATACTACTGTACTGTGATATTGTACTTGTATACTAACTGTACTACTGTACTATGATATTGTACATGTATACTAACTGTACTACTTTACTGACAGGGGTTCTACAGAGATGATGCCTATATAGCAGCTAGAAGTAAGTATCCAGCTGTCATCACGCACTCATATCCAATCATATGACTACTAGCATTGCCTGCCATACCCATTCAAAATATCTTTAAAGTGAAAATATTAAAATAATTATAACAACATTAATTTAACAAGGCACCAACACACAGGGCTTACTGCCTTACTGTGTCAGACTCCAGAATTCTTGTGGTTGTGCTCATTTCAAATTTCTCTTACACTCTACTTTGTCGCATAGTTTGATTTGGTCTGAAATTGTTTAAGCTCTCAGATAGCAAAGTAATTGATTCTTGTAACATATAAAATGAGTGTTGCCACTTGAATGGCCTGTGCTGATACATACTTGAACCATCTGAGGTTTGAAGAACACAACAAATCTGAACTTGGCTCGTTTCGTTACAGGTCCCAAACATGCAATGATCAACAACTTTTGGCAAATGATTTGGCAGGAAAAAACAAAACTTGTTGTAGCTATTGCCAGTGATGATGACATGAATAAAGTGAGTAAAACAAACAACATTGTGTATAATTGACGTCTGCTGGGTTTTCAAGTTTTGTTAACTATTTAACAATTAGAACTACTGTCTGGTTTACTTTTATAAATTCTTGTTACACAATCCATATACTGTATTTTTGTAAATGCATAGCTTTACGCTGTAAGAAAACCTTGACATGGTCAAAAACTAGAGTCATCAAGCAATGGAATGTGCAAAAAGAGAATTATTTGACTGGTACACTCAGTGCTTTAAACTGATTTCACCCAAAAAGTTCTCACAAAGCCCTCAATGTTTTGCTGAAACAGCTAGCTATCAAAAATAAATGTTTGTTTTACAGAGAAGATGTGCTGTTTATTGGCCGGAAACCTTGAAGTCTTCTATCAAATGCAGACACTTCAAGATAACACTTATGGCAGTTGATCACAGAGCTCATTATACCATACGTACTCTGAGAGTGTCCAAGGTAGGAAATGGTGTGATAATATCAGTGAAAGTGCCCTCCCCCTCCCCCATCCCTCCCTCCCTCACCCTCCCAGTCCCCCTCCCTCCCCACCTGTCTCTCCCTCCCTCCTCCTCCCCCTCCCTCTCTCACACCCCATCCCTTCCCTCCCCCTTCCTCCCGCTCCCTCTCCCCCCTCTCCCAGTCACTCTCCCTCTCCCTCCCTCCCTCCCGTCCCCTTCCCCCTCCCCCCACAGCACATTCATAATAATCTGTCGTTTATTTGAATAGGAGAAGGAAATGCTTACAATTAGACAGTTCCATTACAAATGTTGGCCACAGATCAACACACCTACTGAGATAAATGCACTAGCTGGGTTCATTAGAAAGGTTAGGAAGACCAACACTCGCAGTGACAGCCCTCTGCTAGTACATTGCAGGTATGATAGTGGCAGCTGCATCAAAAGCATCACTCCAGTAGGCTGTTCTTTTAGTCTTAGATGAGCAAGTTTTAGAATTATATATCTGCCCATAAAACATCATGTCTCCCTACTTTCAAGAGATGCAAAGTTTTTAAAACCAAGTTTTCATGGATTTCTATATTATTCACTCTTGAGGTTTCTGTTATAATAATCTGGTACAAGTTCTTTTAAGCAAAGAACGTATCTAGGCCGCAAGCAAGCACTTTATACGCATATGTTTCAGTGATGGAGAAGGAAAGACAGGAGTATTCATAGCACTGGACACTCTACTAGACCAAGCTAGCGCTACCGGGGCTGTAAATGTGATTGGTTGTGTGAGAAATCTGAGAGAAAGACGCCCACTCCTAGTGAAATCTGAGGTACTACGCTACAAGTGACGTCACATCCTGTAATTGTTTATATAATCTGGATGAATGTTAGCATTCCTTGTATATTGCAGGAGTTGTACAAGCTACTGTATGACGTACTGGATGAAACACTATGTAGCCAGAGTTTTGTGTGTGAGCCTGAGGTTTTGGTTGAAAGGATAGGGACATTGTCAGAAACAGCAGCAACAGAGTACAGTGTGAGTACGCTAAGTCTCGGCTTAAATAAAAGAAGTAATGTGATTAAGTATGATATAGACCCATTTACTGCTTCAGAGGATTGAGAAATGGCTGAATGTACAGAGCAAAGGAAACTATGAGCTTCCCCCAACAGCTGATCTGGTATTTGCTGGATCTCATGTTGTTGATGTAAGTATATCTGCCTTAGAGGTTTGTTTGCAGTAGATCGAGTGATTAGTAACAAAAAACTTTAGAGGAAGGAATCTTAAAAATCAAAGGTTTTTTATCATGAGTAGGTGTTGATGCGTTTGTTATTCTTCAGGGCCACACACAGAGCAACCAGTTTATTTCCGTTCCCCTACCAGAATCAAAGAGTGATGTTTCTGCTCTATGGAAGTTGGTGATTGCTCAGAATGTGAATACCATAATGGTACTTCATGCTCAGGTATGTACAATGTTAGTAACTGATCGAACTCTCTGTTTGCTCTTTGATGCAGCATTTCGTTCACTTCAAGTTCATTCCAAAATTCTTTGTTTCTTATTTTTAACGTCGCTAAATGGGTGCCGTGTGAGTACTGACACATCCATCTGCATCGGAACAGCAGCAGCAGCCAGAGAATGTAGAAGCAAAGATCGGTGCATTGCAACGCTCTCAGTGCTGGTTAACTAATAGCCTTCCACAATACTTTTTTGCCATTCAGCTACCAAAAACCACATCAGCTGATGTTCAACCAACAAAATAACGAGCATTAAGAAATGTGGATTATTCTTTTCTGGCCAATGCTATTGCGCTACTTTGTATAAGAAATGTGTAACATGGTTATAGAAGATAGAGATTCACCCGGAGGCAGATGGTACAATACTAAGTACTGGTGGATTCATCATACAGAGAACTTCCACAGAATGCAATGAACTCATGTCTGCCATTTCTGTCGATGTGAATGTAAGTAAACCAGATCTATCCCCTTTTGTTTATGTGTTTTTAGTCTAAAAAGCAGCATTACCCATTGTATTCAAAGATAATCATACCAGCCAGCTCAATTTGTGCCCTCGCTCTCCCCTACGCATGGATCTTCGCCTGCACTGCTCCCCCACCTCCCCTCTACCTGCACCACCATCTCCCCCTTTATCTGCCTCCTCATCTCCATCTTTACCTGCCCCCTCATTTCCCTCTTTACCTGCCCACCACCTCCCCTTTACCTGCCCCCACCTCCCATTTTGCCTGCCCCCACCTTCCCCTTACCGACTCCAACCTCCCCCCTCTACCTGCCCCTACCCCCCCTTTACCTGCCCCACCTCCCATTTTGCCTGACCCAGTTTACTCACCACCCTCTACCTTGCTCTATCCCCATCCTGTTCCAGTCCTTCCGTTCTACCTTTTCCCTCTTTTCCTGTTCCCTACTCCCTGCCCCGTTAGAAAGATGACTCAGGTGTGCTGAGCTAACAAACTGGCAAACACATTGTTAAAGAAATGCTTTGCAATCTAAGCATACTGGAAGGAAATCTTGTGAGTCACAAACCAGCATAAAATCAGTTGAATGACACTCCAACCTGTTTGTGTTTGTATCCACTGACATTAGAGTTGTAGTCTATACTATTCACAGTATGTAGTTGCTAAGTCTATAAAATTTGCAGTACAGGGTTGCTTAGTCTATACCATTTACAGTGTAGAGTTGTCTAGTCTGTACTACTTACAGGGTAGAGCTGTTTACATACTACAAGTGAATAACTGGGCGGATGGAGAAAAGACATCAGTGTTACCTGACTACCACTCTATGTTCAGCTATATAGAGGCACTGCAGATATATCAGCAACAGTATACGGACGGTAGAGTCTGTGTACTTGATTTGTAAGTGTCAGGATAATCTGATTGACCTTCTATTTGAGTATTCCAACAAACTGTGCAATATTGAATATATAACTTTTACCGTGTTTGAATTTTAAACACAACTATATGTATAACGTTATCTCCCTAACTGTGTGTAATGTTTACACACAACATACCTATAATTGAATAGGAAAACATCCATTTGATAGGGAGATGTATACTCACACAAGAGTTTTATTGTAACCTATAACATACTGTACATTTTAGAGATGGGGAAAATAGAGCTGGTTTGTTCATATCAGCTTATAATGCTGCAGAGAAACTCAAGACTGAACAGGAAGTAGGCGTTTATGGTACAGTTCTTGGTATCCGCGGTAGAGTTCCAGCTTTTGTGCTGACAATGGTGAGTGAATATTGAATCTTTCGTGGCCGAATTTTGCTGAGTAGCTGAATCCTATTCTTACTTTTTCTTCTTAGTTTATAGCTTTAACCTGCACAAAACATGTCCATCACAAAGTATCTACATTGTGTGCCATGAGAGGTTTGTTATATTTGCTTCTAATTGAACTGAATGAGTCGACAAACCCACCACCTCAGCTATGTTTCTGGAGGGACCAAACACAAACTTCTGTACCCTGAGTGATATCTTATCAATAACTTTCATACATGGTATGTTTGTAGGAAGAGTATGTGTACTTGTACAACTTGCTGAAGTATTTCATAGACTACACATAGACATCTACAGTATTCCTCCGACTGTTCACAATGACTAATGACATAATGCCCCAATCAATCTTTGAGATTACATGAACAATGGTCAAATAATTTACATCTCTAACACTTTTGTTAATTTGCGTTGTACCAGCTATAATCTACCATCTACATCCATCTACACAGTAAGTTTTGTAGGGTGCACAGCTACCTTGGTCAATGCTGCTTGAATTGTAACAATATGAAGTTTAATGGCTGGGCTGGTTTCTTTATCATATCTACCCTTTATGATTTCCCCGCATCATTCCTACTGTTTTAGCTGTTTTCCGTGTGTTTTGATTGAGTATTTATGATAGCAGCACTAACAAGGTTAGGCCTCTAAACAAATGACCAATAACAATAATAATGACAAAATCGTTCTGCTAATGATATGGCACGAAAGTAATACTTCACATTTGTGTTAGATTGTGAAATGTCCTGTGCGATACTGTGAAACTTTGTGTGTTATATTGTGAAATATCGTGCGTTACGTTAATATATTTGTCATTCAATTTTTTTTCACTCCACCTGCATCTACTTCCGCTTTCATCAAATCCAACAAATCATGCTAATTGCTTTCAATCTTTTGGAACAAAATATGTTGGCTTGTCAAAATTTTTAAATTGGTAAAACACTCGCTAAAATCGCTGAAGATCTCAGGCAATGAGCCTATGCCTCTGCACTTATAACATCAAGCAAAGCTGACCACATTATTTTGGATTATGCAATGGGCTGTTGAACATATTTTGTGCCCTCTTTACGCATATTACTGCACCCAAGACTGTGAGATGCACCCAAATTACCTGTTGTGGTGGGAGATTCACTTTGTTCAGAGATAAATTGCAGCAGACTTCAGCCTCGTTACAACAAAATACCACTAATCCTGAGTGTTCAACCTCTCCATTATGCCTCTCTCCAGAGGGACACTGCCAGTATTGACATCGATGACTTCAAACAAATTGGAAAACACAGAGCCCAGTGTTCAGACAAATAGACAGTGTGTTAGCTAGTTGAATGGCTCCATTTGTATTACCAAGTTTTAAGGTGTCAATCCAATAGACTAAAAAAAAGTGTCACTTTGTAGAGTGGCGACAGGAAAAAAATTATAGAACAATACAACATTGCAATGACATGAAATAATTCGACCAATACAATAAATAATAAGTAGATAACAACACAAGGAAAAAATAAATGCACAAGTGTGGTGGATCTGCCGTCGACGCAACGGAACCACCAACTGTTCTCCACTGGCTGAATACAGGCAGACACACTGTCTGTCTGAGAAAGATCTAGTTGCTTTGCTGGCAGACACACTGTCTGCCAGCACAGCAACTAGATCAGTCTCTACAGGCCTGACAACTACTATCTCCTCTCACCAGAAGGGACGCCTTGTTTGTATGGCTCCAAGAAACTGTTATTGAGGAGTACCTAAACTCCACATCTAATGGTGAGCTCTCAGCTCTCAGCTCAGTGCTTTTAATGCCCTGGTCACACGAGACCGATAAACGAAACTAAAACGAAACTTTTTTAGAAAATCGCCGAGGTGCGACGATAATAGTTTCGTTGTGCTGGTCACACGAGAACTATAATTAGTTCGTTACGCCTAGCGATCACTAGTTTCATCCAATGACAGAGGATTGCGTTTTGTGCGCGGGCCTACTCATACTTTACTGAGTGATGTAAAAGCATGAAAGAATGAAGCAAGGTTTGGAATAGATTATTTTAATAAATAGCCAAGTTTGACCAGCCAGTACTATTCCAATTGTTTGATTATAATTTATTATTATTATTATCTTTCATTTATTTAAAACTCATTATGAATATAATAAAATAAATAATTATTTATTCAAAAAACAAATGTGCTACTACTATGGAAACCAGGCGTTCGTTGTGAATGACCCTGACATTGGAGACCAGCCAATAACAGAACATAGAAAATAAACCTATTAATGAGCTTATCTGGTCAAATGGTCCAATCACATGCAAGCATCGCAACCAAAGATTTTCCCAAACCTAGCATTGCTTGATCACGACGAAACTGAAATATTTGCTCGGTTTGCTCAGCAACGAGTTCGCTGGGCTTGAAAAAATAGTTTCGTTGACAGTTTTGTCAGAGATTCGGTCTCGTGTGACCAGGGCTTAAGTCTATACATTTATTGTCTCATACAATCCCAGTATACAAGCAATAATAGCAGTTGCAACGAGTGGCGAAGGCAACAGAATTTGGCAAGTGGCCATGAATACAAAAAAGCTTTGCTTTTTACAGGCCAAGCCACAGGAAGTAGTTGGCCTACTTCATGACTACACCAAAAAAAGCATATCGCATATATAGGTAAGCAAATAACATTCACAAGTTGTGTATATAATCCAATATAGTAACAGGCGTAAGGTTAATTGCATATGGTGACCAGAAGTAGAGGGCAGAGCTAATAGTTCTATAGCAATTTAATTTGTCACTAGATGTCTCTTTGTCTTTGAGGTAGGTCCTAGGTCTTTTTGGAGCCTTTTGTCTTGAAATACCAACATCTGGAGTCAGTAGTAATATATGAGCAGATCTCCCTACCAAGTGTTTTTTTGTGGGGTCATAATCTGGGGTTATGCAATGGGTTACGGCGTTGAATGAATTCGCCGAGTTTATATTGTGTTTTATTTGAGGGGTACTTGAGTGGCATTTGAGTGGCATTTAAGTGGCATTTGAGTTTTGATAATTTTTTTACTTAATTTGAACTTATATGGTATCTAAATTTTGAATGTATGGCATTTAGGTTATGATAATTATTACATAACTGTATACATAATTATAACTCATAGGGTATCTAGATTTTGAATGTAAGGCATTTAAGGTTTGATAATTTTCTGTAATTCCGACTCATATGATATCTTGAGAGAGAGGAGATATATCTACATTGAATAAATACAGTGATTAAAAATGAAACAATATGTGAATATATACATTTATTGTGTAATAAGTAGGGAAAATCTCTCCATATAATATAGCTAGAGTCAGTAAATACTAAGTAATAACAATTAATACATAGTCTTTTTTTACAATGATGTCTTTGATGTAGTGATGTTATATCTTAAGAAGGGAGACTTCTGTTTTATGTGCTTTTGAATTCGTAATGAACTAAAATAAAAAGTTATGTATTAGTATAGAATGATTAAACAAAAATTTAAAATAATTACGTGAAATTGAAGTATAGCTTTAGTTACATTGGATAGTTTACATTATATAGAAAAGGGAAATAGCTCACCAAGTCACATTGTCCAACTTGTTTTTTGAATTAGAGACTATCCATCGCTAAAACACTCATCATTTTTTTTCAGCAACATATCCTGTCTCAAAATCATCAAAGTCTCCACGTAGAAAATCTTCAAGTTCATCATCATCATCAATTTCTAATATTGTTTTGTTGTGCTTTGCTTGATCACAATATTGTTTCCAATACATTCGACCGAGACAGTATGGAGAGCAAAATGAAAGATCGTATTCTGTCTTAAATTTTCCGTGGGTTGTTTTTCCTCTGTAGATCATCACACCTGGAGTATATTTGTTAGCTTCTGAAGCATATTTGTCTGGTATGACAAGCGTCTTCAACAGCGTTTCTCCACATTGTTCAATGCTATAACGGATACAAATTACATTCGACTGCCCTCCTTTAAATCGATGAGGAACGAATCTATCAACAACATCTTGGTAAGGAAAAATAGCGCCGGGTTGAAAACTATTGAGGGTGTTGATGTTCAAGAAGCGTTTGAGCTGACCTTTAGTCAATGTACTAAAATATAGTGATTCCTCTTCAGCTTTCTTTTTGCTTAGAGGATGTCTGGTAACACGTCTGACATCATACCAAAGAACGCTTTTATTTTTTGGTTTTCCCTTTCTACCCAAATATACAACGTTAAACGGAGGGGGGTAATTATCACAGTTGAAGTTTTTAGCTATTTCAACTGGACAGAGGAGTATTTTGGGTTCGAGTTCATTTATATCTGAAGGATCATGGTAGTGTACTTGAGAATATCTACACTTCTCCTTACTTGATGGATGTATCACACCAGTCACTCGCATAATGCTTGGGATAGGAAGATCTTCAAATGTTTTGCAAATCGGAACTTTTGGTGAGTCAATCACTTGAGAACCTTTAGACTTTTCTAATTCCCTAGCTCTCATTTCGTTGAGACAATCAACTGTTAAATGAGTTATAGCTGCACTCTCCATTGTTTGCTTATCAACGGAAGTAGTTTGTTTTCTCACTATTTGTTTTCGTTTCCTTACTATTCGCTTTTTTGGAGCAGTTTTCCTTCTCTTAGGAGTTGTTTTGCCGTTTTTCATTTTATTTTCTGTTGGATATGGATCTGTGCTAAGGAGCTCTTCAGAAAGAGCATCCATAACATTCTAAAAATAAAAGGGTAATATTTGCATGAGTGGCTAAGAGTGTATTTATTACTTAGAGTGTCTTATATATATATATATATATGTATTTATGCCAAAAGCAGTTAAGATCATAGAGTTATGGTAGATTGAGAATGTGCTTATTAAACTATTGGGATGTGGAGACAGACAACAAAGGATGCATTCAAATATATATATATATGTATTTACTTAATATCATACCGCTTTTAACATCTCAATTGGTAAGAAATAAAATATAATAGTTTGAACAAAATATTGTAAAATAATAAAAAACAACTAAAAATTTTTCATAAATATGTATGAAACGCTTCTAACATTAGTTCTAAAATACCTACAGAAGAGGATAGAGCTTTATCTATTTGGACATAATTATAAATATGCTTTCTGAATTTATAAAAAGTTTTTTTGTTCCACGTCATGTTGTATAATTTTTTGAAAACTATTTGATTCCAAGCACTTCTTTCAATTTCTTTTAAAAAATTATTAATATTAACGACTTCCACCATTGACAAAACGATTTCGAAACCGTTTTTTATAATGTCATCAAAACGTTCTGTAGATATATCACGTTTCTTACAACACATCCCCATACTCATCATGTGTTGAGTTATACAGAATATTATAACTTGAAATGTCAAACGTTCTACAGCTTTTTCTTCAACAACATCATTATTTATCACATAGTTATGATACATTTCTGGAAGGAAGTCCTTTAAGTAGATTGGATTTGTTGTTGCATTGTTCTAAAATACAAGCGATAATTAGATAACTAAAATAATTAAAGGTGTTCAACAGGTGTTAAATAGTATTTTTTATTAATTCTTACCTTTTCATCAGGCTGAGATTCCGACTTTAGATACAATGGTTGACTTTCTACGACTTGAGTATTCATTCTGAAAAAAAAAGAAAAAATTGGTTCAATTCTTTATAACCAATTTAAAGATAGATATGTCATAAAGCCTTCAGATAGTTGTGTTAGCTAGCGGAAATATTTGAATTTAAGTTTTACCTTTATGAAGAGAGAACTCTTAGTAGTTGCAATGGAAGATGTAGTAGATAGATGTTGCTCCTTTGCTCACTGTTGTTGAACTGGATGCTTTCTGTCTGAAACCGTTGTCTCTTATATAGGTGAATGTGTGAAAATAAATCTTTTATTCCCGCGAAAGCATTGGTTTGTATTCGCGTGAAAATAAATTGTTTATTCCCGCGAAAGCAACGGGTTCCATTCGCGTGAAAATAAATTATTTATTCCCGCGAAAGCATTGGTTTTTTATTCGCCTGAAAAAAAATGTTTATTCCCCCGAAAGCAACAGTTTCCATTCGCGTGAAAATTAAATGTTTATTCCCGCGAAAGCATTGGTTTGTATTCGCGTGAAAATAAAGTATTCATTCCCGCGAAAGCAACAGTTTCCATTCGCGTGAAAATAAAATGTTTATTCCCGCGAAAGCATTGGTTGTATTCGCGTGAAAATAAATTATTCATTCCCGCGAAAGCAACAGTTTCCATTCGCGTGAAAATTAAATGTTTATTCCCGCGAAAGCATTGGTTTGTATTCGTGTGAAAATAAAGTGTTCATTCCCGCGAAAGCAACAGTTTCCATTCGCGTGAAAATTAAATGTTTATTCCCGCGAAAGCATTGGTTTGTATTCGCGTGAAAATAAAGTATTCATTCCCGCGAAAGCAACAGTTTCCATTCGCGTGAAAATAAAATGTTTATTCCCGCGAAAGCATTGGTTTGTATTCGCGTGAAAATAAAGTATTCATTCCCGCGAAAGCAACAGTTTCCATTCGCGTGAAAATTAAATGTTTATTCCCGCGAAAGCATTGGTTTGTATTCGCGTGAAAATAAAGTATTCATTCCCGCGAAAGCAACAGTTTCCATTCGCGTGAAAATAAAATGTTTATTCCCGCGAAAGCATTGGTTTGTATTCGCGTGAAAATAAAGTATTCATTCTCGCGAAAGCAACAGTTTCCATTCGCGTGAAAATTAAATGTTTATTCCCGCGAAAGCATTGGTTTGTATTCGCGTGAAAATAAAGTATTCATTCCCGCGAAAGCAACAGTTTCCATTCGCGTGAAAATAAAATGTTTATTTCCGCGAAAGCATTGGTTTGTATTCGCGTGAAAATAAAGTATTCATTCCCGCGAAAGCAACAGTTTCCATTCGCGTGAAAATTAAATGTTTATTCCCGCGAAAGCATTGGTTTGTATTCGCGTGAAAATAAATTATTTATTCCCGCGAAAGCATTGGTGTTCTTCCGTAAAAACAATGTTTCATTAATTTAACCTTATGATAAATGGCATGATTTCAGCTATATAAGAAGCACTGTTTTTACACAGAAAGCAGTCACTTCGACATTAGCAACTGAAGGAGCAAGATCTACTACAACATCATCTACTACAACTGCTAGAAGGACTTTTCTGTTTGGAGGTAAGTCAACTTGATTGAGTATAAATTTAATTTTTATCGATTTAGATACTAACAGCGGTATGATATTGAGTAAATATATATATATGTATATATATATGTATATATATCTTCAAATTGGTTTGAAAGAGAAATCATAACATGGATTTTTACTTTATCTTTCAGAATGTCGACACAAGTCAATACAAAACAACTGAAGAATAAAGAACCAAAACCTTCACAAGATCAGAAGGTGATTGATGACAATGTACTTCTTCAACGCACTATGATTCCCTTTCAAAGCGCCAGTCTGAATACTCTGGCAACTCTCATCATCAAAAGCGCCTCTCTGTTAAGTACTCTATCTCCAGTTTCCAGAAGAAACATTGAAAACATAGTCAAAGTTGAAGATTTACCAATACCTACAGTTATGCAGGTGTTAACCGTTGAGCTCCATGATGAAACGAACTGCACCATCATATACAACTATAAAAAGGATGGAAAGGTAGTTAGAGTGAAGAGCACTATTCCATTAGCAGCAGGATTACTTGTCAATGAAGCTTCGCAAATAAGACCACTGGTTTTGATCTACATGGGTGTTGAAAAGACTGGAAAAGCAATTTTTCGTGCTGCTACAGAAACAGGAACTACTTTGAGGTGTAAGAATGTGTTTGATGTATTACCAGAAAAAAGTATGCGACAAATCAATGCTTATTTCGAGGTAGCTAATCTTCAGGATTTCCCAACAGATAGTGTCATATGTTTCCAAAACCCTCAAGTTATAACAAAGTCTGACAGGCGATGGAATGGAAATGAAGAGACTCTTCTAGTTCAATACAGAAGTGTTGTAGATGAAGAATTACTGATCGGAGATATGCGCATTCCTCATCAAATAGCTTCTGCTGTGACATCGGAGAGATTTGGAGTGATTTTGTTCAAGGGTCTGAGTCGAAACGCAGACAATTCAATTTTCTACAACATCAGTGTACTCGCAGCTCATCAAGCCTTCGTCCAAGCCTCGGAACTGGCTGATAATCCAAAATCTGAGGATTTTCTCAACCACTTCGATGATGCTGAAAAAGAAGGCTGTGGAGAACAAACTCTCGAGAAGCTAATCTATAACTCAAGGGATTCATATCACTATAGGTAAGTTTTATTAATTTTTACCATAATTTTAAAAAGTTGATTTGTGAAAATTTTGTGTATTCTTACAATGAAAAACCCCTTAAAATGATAAATTTGTGAACATTTTTGTAAAACATTTTTAAGTTATATATATATTTCGAATTAAAAAAGGATTTTGTTGTGTCATCAGTGTATTTTTTTACATAAAAGTTGGAAAAATAACAAAAGGTGATAATTATTTTACAAAAATGTTAAATTTTTCACATAAATGATCAACTCATAACCTTTTTTTTGTAAAACATTTTTAAATTATATATATTTCGGATTAAAAAAAAAGGACTTTTTTGTGTAATCAGTGTATTTTTTTACATAAAAGTTTAAAAAATAACAAAAGGTTATAATTATTTTACAAAAATGTTTAGTTTTTCACATAAATGATCAATTCATAAACATTTTTTGTAAAAAAATTTTTAAATTATATCTATTTCGGATTAAAAAAAGGACTTTTTTGTGCAATCAGTGTATTTTTTTTACATAAAAGTTTAAAAAATAACAAAAGGTTATAATTATTTTACAAAAATGTTTAGTTTTTCACATAAATGATCAATTCATAAACATTTTTTGTAAAACATGTTTAAATTATATCCATTTCGGATTAAAAAAGGACTTTTTTGCGCAATCAGTGTATTTTTTTTTACATAAAAGTTTAAAAAAGAACAAAAGGTTATAATTATTTTACAAAAATGTTTAGTTTTTCACATAAATGATCAATTCATATACATTTCTTGTAAAACATTTTTAAATTATATATATTTCGGATTAAAAAAAGGACTTTTTTGTGTAATCAGTGTATTTTTTTACATAAAAGTTTAAAAACGTTTTATCACATAAATGGCTTAATCATGAGTGTTTGTTGGAAAACATTTTTAAAATTATATATATATATATATATTTATATTTATACATTCCGAATCCAAATGAAAAAAGGACTTTTTCGTGTGTAATCGGCGTATTTCTTTTACATAGAAGTTAAAAAAATAAAAAAAGTTTATAATTACTTTACATTAATTTTAATCATGCTATACTAATACATCACTTTTTATTTTAGTCCATTATATCGTAAAAAGAAAACAGAGTAAAGAACTTTCCCTAAAAAATAATGAGCTGAATGATGTAACTCAGTGAGTTATTTTCCTGTTATATATAATGTAAACTATCTAATGTAGCTAAGAGTAAAATTTAAATTCGGTAAAATTTATTTATATAATGAATAATCTTGTATTTTAGTCAATTATTGGATCACAAAGAATACGGAATACAAGAATTCCTCTCTGGGTCTAATATTATGCCAGAAGAACATCAAAGAAGATATTGTTCAAGAAAAGCGCTTTGTAACCATTGATATCGTAAGCTATAGTAGTTTGTATTACAGAAAATTTACTATAAAACAGTTTTATGAATGTAAAAACTAGATATGGTATTTTCTATTACAATTACTTACTTGTAAATTTTATTTATCTAGAGAGGTAATTTGGTGATTTTTTGACAGTTTTTTAAAAAAGTTAAAAGTACAAAAAAATTAAAAAAATATCGAAAAACTATATATTTCAATGATTATTTTTTACTTGTAAATTTTATTCATCTAGAGAGGCAATTTGGTGATTTTTTGACAGTTTTTTAAAAAAGTTAAAAGTACAAAAAAATTAAAAAATATCGAAAACTATATATTTCAATGATTATTTTGTAAAAATTTCAAAAAAAATGTAATAAAGCTCTGTTTTGAAACATAAAAAATTTAAAAGGATTGTGTAGGATAAAATTCTCACTCAAAAAATTATTGAAAAATTGAATGAAATAAAAGAATATTTTCCCAAATACCAAAGTTTTGTAAATATAAAGTGAAAATCTCTATATATATATATTGTTTTTAAAATAATATCGAAAACTATATATTTCAATGATTATTTTTTAAAAAATAAAAAAATTTAAAAGGAAGGTGTAGGATAAAATCCTCACTCAAAAAATTATTGAAAATTGAATGGAATAAAAGAATATAAAGTGAAAATTTCTATATATATTTATTGTTTTAAAAAAATATCGAAAACTATATATTATAATGATTATTTTTTTTAAAAAGTTGAAAAACAAAAAAACTTTGTAATAAAACCCTGTTTTAAAACATAAAAAATTAAAAAGGATGCTGTAGGATAAAACCTTCGCTCAAAAAATTAATGAAAATTGAATGGAATTAAAGAATATTTTACCAAATACTGCATTTTTCTTGTAAATATATTGAAAATTGAATGGAATAAAAGAATATTTTACCAAAATACCGCATTTTTCTTGTAAATATATAGTAAACATTTCTAAAATATTGTTGGTGAAATTTACTGGAAAATGGTTTCAAGTGTGTCAAAGACTAAATATGATGTTTTCATTGAAATGTTTATTTTCAAAAGATCCATATAATAACATTGAATCAATTAGTTAAATTTAACAGTCAAATTCTTTTTTTATCAAGTAGGCTTAATGTTTCTATTGTGATTAATTCTCAAATATTGTAAACTTGAACTATCTAGAGGAGTAATTTGTCGATTTTGATGTGTTTTTTTCTTTTAAAAAATTATCATGTAATACCACATACTTCAGTTCTAATTCGTTTTGAACAATTTCATGGGAGACAAAGAATAAAAAAAGTTACATTGATTTAGTTTTTAGAATTAAAGTTGCTATCAAAAATGGTTTGTTCTTGAATGAGTAAATCCATAACCTCCTCATCATCATGACAGAAGTTTTCTGATGATTGCATTTTGAAAAACACTTTTTTTTCTTTTAAAAAAATTATTACGTAATACCACATACTTCAGTTCTAATTCGTTTTCAGAATTGAAGTCGCCATCGAAAATGGTTTGTTCTTGAATGGGTAAATCCATAGCCTCCTCCTCATCATGACAGAAGCTTTCTGATGATTGCATTTTGAAAAACAAATTACATTGATTTAGTTTTCAGAATTGAAATTGCCATCGAAAATGGTTTGTTCTTGAATGGGAAAATCCATAGCCTTCTCATCATCATGTCTAAGTTTTCTACCCCAATATCTCCAACCTCTCAGAGATAGAGATTGTTCTGTTTAAAAAAATAATGGAAATTGTATATATAAATGATTGTTTTTGAAAAAAATGGTAAATTTTTGAAAAAAATTCAAAAGGAAAATGCAGGATAAAACCCTCACTCAAGAAACTAATTTTGTATGATAGGTTGCTTACCTAATAATAAGAAAATAATGAATAACTTATATTTAAGCAATTATTGAAAAAATTAATGAAAATTGAATAGAATAAAGGAAATATTTTACCAAATAGCCTGTTTTTTTGTAAAGATATACAAACAGATAAAGCTTAACCATTTAAAGGATGATTTCTTTTTTGCAAAAAAAATAATGAAGATTTAATGAAATGAAAAAATATTTTACCAAATACCTTATTTTTTTGTAAATTTGTACAATTAGATGAAATTTAACCATTTATAGGATGATTTGTTTTTGTAAAAAATTAATGAAAATTGAATAAAATGAAAAAATATTTCACCAAAATACCTCTTTTTTGTAGATGTAACCAAATAGATGAATATCTAACTTTATCCATTTTTTCCATTTGGGATCATGTTTTGAAGGTTTTCAAGATAGTTTTAGTAAAAGCTTATGCATTGATTGTCATTACAAGTTGTAGTGTTTGGTATTACTTAATATTTACTGACTCTAGTTATATTATATGAAATTTTCCCTACTTATTACACAATAAATGTATATATTCACATATTGTTTCATTTTTAATCACTGTATTTATTCAATGTAGATATATCTCCTCTCTCTCCTCTCTCAAGATATCATATGAGTCGAATTACAAAAAGTTATCAAAACTTAAATGCCATACATTCAAAATCTAGATGTTCTATGAGTTAAAGTTATGTATATAATTATGTAAAAAATTATCAAAACTTGAATGCCATACATTCAAAATCTATAAGTTCAAGTTAAGTAAAAAAATAATCAAAACTCAAATGCCACTTAAATGCCACTCAAATGCCACTCAAATGAAATACAATATAAACTCGGCGAATTCACCCAACGTCGTAACTCATTGCATAACCCCCAAGATTTAATCCACAAAAAAACACTTGGTAGGGAGATCTGCTCATATATTACTACTGGAGTCCATAGATGAAATTTACAAGGATTGCCAAAAACCCAAATGGAGTGTAACCAATTTTGGCCAAGAGGAAGCGGGAAAAATGTTATCTATGGCGCCCATATTGGATTGATATTTTGGAGCGGTAACATATGATACAATAGACTACTATAGGAGCTCGCAAAATAAACGCAACTATTTATAATAATGTAATGGTCTGACTTTTGCCACATGCCAAGAGCTTTTGTAATTTCGGAGCAGAAACAGCGCAGAATCAATAAATTTTGAAACCGAGTTTGCCAAGTACCAAAGATTGCATATATATTACCGTTGGCATATTCAAGTTTGTTTCGTTGTGGATATGGTTGTGTAAGTAACTATATTTGAATCGTCAAAACTATTAAATTATCCCCCGGCGTGGCTTAAGCGTATAAAAACCGATAAAAAAGTGATATTGATTAAGAGATCCAAGTGGCATTGAAAATTTCGGAGCAGTATGGATGCGCCCAGAAACAGCTACATTTGAGTTGTCACACAAGTTCTATTACGCAGCCGCAGCTAGCAATCCTTGTATATTTCATCCATGCTGGAGCCATCTAGGATGTAGATAGGTGGTGCTAGGGTCTTTAGTCTATGTTTCATTCCCCTGGTTATGACAGCCATCTTGTTGCCGGCCCAGGATACCCTTTTCAAGGTAGGTACTGTGGGGATAGCTTGCTCGTAGTTTGCCAGTACAGGTAAATATGCTTTGTCGGCCCATTCTGTAGCTTGCACCAGTGCTAACTACAGGTCTGTCTGATGCCAATAGGCACTCAGAAGTAAGTCTGCGACAGACTGGTCATGACAAAAGCTCCAGCAAAATTCACCACACAAGAGCCACACATGCGCCACACAAGCAAAGTGGAATCCTGTCTCCATTGTCCAAAGATGAATCTCCTAGCAGCTCTGTGGCTATAACTAGCCGGAGTTGATGGTAACTTTGGTCCAGATTAGGGTGCTTTTTGTATTCAGGGTAGGGAAGCTCCTCGGGCTACTTTCAAGGTCCTCGGCTAACGCGACCACTTTGTATCAGCCCAGCAAAGTGCCTAACGGCACAACGGGGGTCATCACTCACCCTGGAGGAGTCACTACCAGAACAGCAGGCTGTGCTACTGGCACATAAGTGTGGTTTAGAGCTCAGACAGCACTTCAACTCCTATTGCGCATGTACCGCTGATACCTCACGGGTAAGTGCAGGTTTTTACTGGTTTCCATACGCCAAAGTCACGTGTGGTCTAGTGGTTAAAGTGCTTGCACTTCAATCCTGGATCTGGCGTTCGATTCCCAGCACGGTTATCCGTGAGCAAGATATTTGGCTTCCTATTCTCTGCCTGGTCGGATATGGGCATAAAAATAACGTGGTCCCTAGTTTGATTGCACTCTCCATAATAACTATGGAGTCATGCTAGTAAAAGATCCCCCTCTGCCTTTTCGGAAGAGTAGCCAGTAACGGCGGGCATGGGTATAGGGTGCTTGCTTTGATAGCTATTTCATGTACTGAAACCTCTAAAGGTCGCCTCTATTAGAGGATGTACCGCTGGTTCAAATAAAGTATATCTATAAAGTCCACTACAATATAATGCGATCAAAGCTGCAATTGAAGTAGATTTAATACGCTTGATGCACCAGCAGCTTAACTTCACCAAACACCTCTTGTGTTTACTACTTCCCACTATCTCATATAGTCAACTTAGTCACACTGACACCAAGTCTACTACATCAAACTTGCAATGTCTACTCTACTGCAAATTTACATGAAGTCCCCTCTGCCACAGGGTAAACCTCCCACCAACACTACCCAACCAAAGACAGAGCGATGGATTCAAATAACTCACGCAAAGTTTCAATAAATATAGATACATTCTAAATAGCTATGAAAAACGTAACTGCACTGTGGTAAATACACTTGTTACTACCCTGACACAACTACTGCCTGCTATACTACCAGACTCACAGGTGCTTAACACCTGTCCTATGAAGTTGTCCTCATCACCTTACTGGCCCTGCAACTAGTTAACAAGGTAATAATGAATTCTTATCAAAGCACTGTGCCGCTATGAAACTCTGCCAGTGGCTGCTGTAACTCCAGAGTGTAATCCAATAGATGAGCAAGATTTATGTAACACACAGGTCCTTTCATGCTGGATTGATGTAGCACACAGGTCCAGATGTAGGTAGGGGACAGAGTTTATTGGCTAGTTAGTCTTTTAGGGTATTGCACCGTATTGTTTCCTGTGGTAGTACATCTTAGGGCTTTGCTCACTTAATGTCCAAATTTCAGTAATGTTGTCAGTAGATACCTGGCTGGTATAGTTTTCTAAAGTAACTAAGGTTAATTCAGGTCCTCAAGTTATGGTAGTCAGTTTGTTGCTAGGCCATATAGAGTGATGCAAGGTCGGTAGAGTGGGCTGCAGGGCTTGTAAGGTGGCTGTAGAGCCTGTAAGGTGGCTGCAGAGCCTGAAGGATTGACTTCAGGGCCAACATGATTAACTTCTGACTATTTATATGTTTCTAGTTGTATCGATCTTGTCGTGAAGCATGTCTGACACTCCACAGTTGTCAGAGTGACTTTTATAATGACATGCTTTGCTAATGTGTGTCAGAAAATTCTGTTACATTTTTTAGGTGCCATATTTTTTTCATTAACATGAGTAGACAATTGGCTAGTTTGGTGTCTAGAAAAAGAGTTCATACAACCAATGGCCAGCTGAATAAGTTATCTACATGTGCACATTTTCATTACCATCAAGTAAAAATTGATTCATCAGGCCTGCGCCATCAGTTACCAAGTGGTGAGCACATGGAGAAATACATCTAAAAGTGCATATTTGCACATCTCTGCATATATACGTACAATATTCTGAATTTATATCTTTATGTGCAATACTGCAGTGGATTTTGGGGGCCAATCAAAGATCCACAAACGACACCTCACTCCAGAGGTGACCTTCCGATCTATTTCCAATGGAGGAATATGCCAACTCTACAACTCCGCAATATATTTCAAATGCGATGCATCTCCCTTCAATATCCGAAAAATGCAGTCTCGTCAAAGATAATGCTATGTATCCTGTAAACATCAGCAAGACTGCACCAAAGTCTGGCATTTTATACAGAAAGCCAACATATAGCGCATGTACAACAACCGACTACAGCAATAGTTATATTCAGCGGATCAATTAGATAGTTGACAAATGTACATAAAAAAGCCAGTATGCAAGTTCACTCAATCAGGGTTATTATAGGGTGTGCAAGATGTAACATTATCTAATTATATCAAAATCTTCTACAAAATCCACACAGTATCTATTAATGACAAAACTCCATGCAAGCCATTTCTATGTCTCAACAACCAACATTGTGTTATATTTCTATTTTGCCCCCAGATCTTGTATTCCATTGTTTATTTAAATGCAATAAGCAAGCAAAAGACTCCACCTTTAGGTAAAGTGATTCTTTAACATTTGGAGCTCCCAGCGGATCAATATGGTGATGCATATCTAACCTTTAACTCAGCGTGATCTTGTTGGTATGCATAAACTAAACATTGGAGTTGTCAGCACACATAATATACAACACGAGGTATTACAACTCCCAAATCTACAGGTGTACACACGCCAATTCAATATTTACATTGGTGTTGAAACTTGACAGCTGCAAGGAACTTCTCTCACTCACTGCATAAGCTTTTGCATCGTTGTTTGATAAACAAATATTTGAAAACTTAGCATTGGATTCCTTGTGAGAAATTTTATTGTATTGTGAATCAATTTCTAGCCCCCCTTCGACTGTTCTGTATCTCTAAGGCTATGCATTAATATGAAACGCTCAACACTCTGCTGAAAAGAACTTTTAACAATTAATTCTAAAAGCAGCATTTATATTGTGGTTAGCAACACAGTCGTTTGGTCAGTGTTTTTTCACAGCTGCCTTAAACAAAGAGGTGCTGCCCTATCACATACCAATGTTTATTGCTGACTGAACTAACTCACAGCAGCGTTTGCAGTCGAGTGGAAACCATCTCTTCACAAGTGAACCATTACTAAATGAGTTGATTCCTTGTGCATTTCAATGGAAACTTACTCACACAAAGACAAAAAGCATGTTTACTAGTTAAGTTTAATGGCTAATCGAATGTTTTTCTTAGCTAATCAATGCTATTCATTTCTAGCCAACAATTAAAATGAGCGTTGTATTTCACTCGTAAACAAACGCTCTCTTTTATTGTCCTGAGTGCACATGCAATGCTTTACAAATATTGCACAAGCCCATGTAAGAAGGAAGTTCACAGAGTTGAAAGTAGACGTGTGATACTTACCTTTGCCAACTCGTTTATCAGTGATAAGTGCTACAGTAAATGAGATGTATGCATAGAGTTCTATCAGCAGACATGTCCTTGCATAGCAACCATAGACATCTACATGTGCCTGTGCTGTGGATTGCTATACTCTCTACTGCAGGTTGGTGAATTATCGTATACATGGTTATGTTTGTTAGTGAGTATATCAGGTCAGTAGAGCCCAATTGCATGAGGTAACAATATGGTTAGTGGCTATAACCAAGTGCTACAGCTCTTCTTGCATATATACATTATGTTAGAACTGTTGAGTATTGTTCAATCAATACTCTTAGCTTTGCTTAGCTGGTATATATGAAAGTTCAGGGTGCTTCTGGTGGTACCATGGGACAAACCAAGCTAGCAATGTAGGATACCAAAACATGTGAGCAGACTTTTCATTTTCTGAATGATACAGTTTTTAGTTTATCTAAATGGTCAATCACTAATATACTGTAATGGAACCTGGTGTGTACTGATATATACAATGATAGACACTAGTGTACACTGATATATACAATGATAGACACTAGTGTACACCGATGCATACAATGATAGACACTAGTGACATTGATATATACAACGATAGACACTAGTGTACACTGATGTATACAATGATAGACACTAGTGTATACTGACGTGTACAATGATAGACACTGGTGTACACTGATGCATACAATGATAGACACTAGTGTACACTGAAGTATACAACGATAGACACCAGTGTACACTGAAGTATACAATGATAGACACTAGCGTACACTGATGTATACAATGATAGACACTAGTGTACAGTGATGTATACAATGATAGACACTAGTGTACACTGATGTATACAATGATAAACACTAGTGTACACTGATGTATACAATGATAGACACTGGTGTACACTGAAGCATACAATGATAGAAATAGGTGTACACTGATGTATACAATGATAGACACTAGTGTACACTGATGTATACAATGATAGACACTAGTGTACACTGATATATACAATGATAGACACTAGTGTACACCGATGTATACAATGATAGACACCAGTGTACACTGATGTATACAATGATAGACACTAGTGTACACTGATGTATACAATGATAGACACTAGTGTACACTGATGTATACAATGATAGACACTAGTGTACACTGATGTATACATTGATAGACACTGATGTACACTGATGTATACAATGATAGACACTAGTGTACACTGATGTATACAATGATAGACACTAGTGTACACTGATGTATACAATGATAGACACTAGTGTACACTGATGTACACAATGATAGACACTAGTGTACACCGATGTATACAATGATAGACACTGATGTACACTGATGTATACAATGATAGACACTAGTGTATACTGATGTATGCAATGATAGACACTGGTGTACACTGATGTATACAATGATAGACACTGGTGTACACTGATGTATACAATGAGAGACACTAGTGTACACTGATGTATACAATGATAGACACTGATGTACACTGATGTATACAATGATAGACACTAGTGTACACCGATGTATACAATGATAGACACTGATGTACACTGATGTATACAATGATAGACACTAGTGTACACTGATGTATACAATGATAGACACTGATGTACACTGATGTATACAATGATAGACACTAGTGTACACTGATGTATACAATGATAGACACTGATGTACACTGATGTATACAATGATAGACACTGATGTACACTGATGTATACAATGATAGACACTAGTGTACACTGATATATACAATGATAGACACTAGTGTACACCGATGTATACAATGATAGACACCAGTGTACACTGATGTATACAATGATAGACACTAGTGTACACTGATGTATACAATGATAGACACTAGTGTACACTGATGTATACAATGATAGACACTAGTGTACACTGATGTATACATTGATAGACACTGATGTACACTGATGTATACAATGATAGACACTAGTGTACACTGATGTATACAATGATAGACACTAGTGTACACTGATGTATACAATGATAGACACTAGTGTACACTGATGTACACAATGATAGACACTAGTGTACACCGATGTATACAATGATAGACACTGATGTACACTGATGTATACAATGATAGACACTAGTGTACACTGATGTATACAATGATAGACACTAGTGTACACTGATGTATACAATGATAGACACTGGTGTACACTGATGTATGCAACGATAGACACTAGTGTACACTGATGTGTACAATGATAGACACTAGTGTACACTGATGTGTACAATGATAGACACTAGTGTACACTGATGTACACAATGATAGACACTAGTGTACACCGATGTATACAATGATAGACACTGATGTACACTGATGTATACAATGATAGACACTAGTGTACACTGATGTATACAATGATAGACACTAGTGTACACTGATGTATACAATGATAGACACTGGTGTACACTGATGTATGCAACGATAGACACTAGTGTACACTGATGTGTACAATGATAGACACTAGTGTACACTGATGTGTACAATGATAGACACTAGTGTACGCTGATGTACATAATGATAGACACTAGTGTACACCGATGTATACAATGATAGACACTGATGTACACTGATGTATACAATGATAGACACTAGTGTACACTGATGTATACAATGATAGACACTAGTGTACACTGATATATACAATGATAGACACTGGTGTACACTGATGTGTACAATGATAGACACTAGTGTACACTGATGTATACAATGATAGACACTAGTGTATACTGATGTATACAATGATAGACACTAGTGTACACTGATGTATACAATGATAGACACTAGTGTACACTGATGTATACAATGATAGACACTGGTGTACACTGATGCATACAATGATAGACACTAGTGACATTGATATATACAACGATAGACACTAGTGTACACTGATGTATACAATGATAGACACTAGTGTATACTGACGTGTACAATGATAGACACTGGTGTACACTGATGCATACAATGATAGACACTAGTGTACACTGAAGTATACAACGATAGACACCAGTGTACACTGAAGTATACAATGATAGACACTAGCGTACACTGATGTATACAATGATAGACACTAGTGTACAGTGATGTATACAATGATAGACACTAGTGTACACTGATGTATACAATGATAAACACTAGTGTACACTGATGTATACAATGATAGACACTGGTGTACACTGAAGCATACAATGATAGAAATAGGTGTACACTGATGTATACAATGATAGACACTAGTGTACACTGATGTATACAATGATAGACACTAGTGTACACTGATGTATACAATGATAGACACTAGTGTACACTGATGTATACAATGATAGACACTAGTGTACACTGATGTATACAATGATAGACACTGGTGTACACCGATATATACAATGATAGACACTAGTGTACACTGATGTATACAATGATAGACACTGGTGTACACCGATATATACAATGATAGACACTAGTGTACACTGATGTATACAATGATAGACACTAGTGTACACTGATGTATACAATGATAGACACTGGTGTACACCGATATATACAATGATAGACACTAGTGTACACCGATATATACAATAATAGACACTGGTGTACACTGATGTATACAATGATAGACACTAGTGTACACTGATGTATACAATGATAGACACTAGTGTACACTGATGTATACAATGATAGACACTAGTGTACACCGATATATACAATAATAGACACTGGTGTACACTGATGTATACAATGATAGACACTAGTGTACACTGATGTATACAATGATAGACACTAGTGTACACTGATGTATGCAATGATAGACACTAGTGTACACTGATGTAATGATAGCAAATTATGCTTATCATAGTACATTGGTTGACTTTGTGTTCCACAATGAGGGATTTTTGTCATAGATAAATGTACACGCTTTCTGTGGTAGGTTTTTGTTTAATGTACTTGTGACAACCCCTGCTTACCCTTGGAGGTATCAAACGGGTGCCAAAGAAGGGCTAACATGGTACCCTAGTCCTAAAATGCATCGCTGGGCCGGTATAAAGCCTACAGCGCCAGTAGTAAAGTCTACACAGCTGGTGGTCATCACTACACAGGGTCGGCAATGACCTGGACTCTGCCAGTAGACACTTTACCGAGTTGGTACAAGATGGCCACTGTAACCTAGGCACTCAAAGAATCTTTTAGGCTCTCCATCCACCCATATCCAAGAGTTACCTACCCAGAAATGTGCCAAACCATCGACACTGGCCAATTGTAGCCTTAGAAAATTCTAAGACTACAATTGGCATCCTAGCCATTTGGCACCTTCTTCCTTTAATACTTGAATGTATTGCTAATTGGTTCATTTTATTTATACTTATTTTTATTGGTTAAATCACTTCCTGTGCATGATTGATTGGACTATTGCATAGACATGCTAATTACTTCCTGTTAATCAGCCTATACAATGGCTGATTGTCACTCTGTCTATTGCATTCATAATCTGGTGTATTGCTGCCTCCCTAGAACTTTGTATATTGTCAAAAAATGCCATTATCAAGCTAACAGTAGTTGGTCTGAGCCATGGGCTCCATCCTTGCCAACACATCTGGCAATAATTTGACCAGGTTTTTACTGTAATTACTGGCAGTTTTGACCCTGAAGAGAGGTTAATACTTGTGATTGGTGGTATTGTAGTGGATTTTAGGGCGCCCACCAAAATACCACCACCACAACACCTTTCTTCCACAAAGATTATCTATCAATCACTTTCAACAGAGGAGTATCCAAACTCCTCAACTGTAAAAGAGCCTACGGCAAAGTCTCATTACTCAGTGCTTCAGAGTAATAACCATTATGTTATTTTATTCTACAACAAGCTGGTGTAAAATAATAGTGACAAAGTATCTCGCTACTTGGTGCAATCACAAGCAGAATTTTGATACAAGTGTAATGCGTACAGAAAAAACTCTGCTTTTTATAAGCAGAGGCACAGAAAATCATCGACCTAATTAAAAACATAACAAATCACAATCAGCAGGAAATATACAAATCATCAGACAAGTTATAAATAGTAAGGCATGAAATTGGCTAAGATATAGTTAAACAAACAAGGCGCCAAGAAGTGGAGGGAGAACCTTCAGGTGTAATTCTGCTGAGTCACACTCCGGGAAGTAATGGTGTAAGATAGTTAGGGTTCCTGGGCTGTTATAGCTTGTGGTCCATGGCCCCTGGCGAATCCAAAGATGGTTAAGCTGCTAACTTGGGCTTCTGCATCTTGTGAACCTAGTCTGGTTTCTCAGGCTATTTTCATTCTCTTCTCACCGACCGGGTAAGGAGTAGCTGCAGGGCCGGTAGTGACTGCTGCAGGGCCGGTAGTGTTATTGCAGGGCCGGTGATGATTGCTGCAGGGCCGGTAGGGTTGATATATTCTTTCCAACAAGAATTGCAACATAAAGCTCAATTATGGCATTCAATTGTTTTCAAGGGACCTGTGCGCACGCATAGTGGTCATGAAAATCCACTAAAGTGCTTTGTCGCTAACGAGACCAAAATTTGCTACAACGCTTTGCACAAAAATCTTATCAACGTGGATCATATAATGCATACTTCCTTTTATTTTCTCATTTACCTTCCGCATACTAAAAGTCACTAGCACTACTCAATGTCTGCACTCATTGATGTGTCAAATAGCAATTTAAAATGAATAGAAACTACTTTTTGAGTTTTAGTTTTTTTTTTAGATTGTAAAAAACAGAATCTTTACTGCCCATGTACTTTCGTGTTGGCTTTCATCGAAAGAAAGCACTGATTCTAGCATTTACAGCAAAACTATTTGCCACTGTTATTGTGAAACTTAATTTCAGTTGATAATTATGTAATTCACTCAAGTTCTCTGCATTAAAGTGTGTTAAGAAATGTAGCATGGAAATAAAAGTTGTATTTAAAACCGTATCCGAGTTTGAATCAAACTTTTTATTTGCAATTGCAATCTTCTAACAAGGTATCCAACGACGTGGAGTAGCAATTTTTATAATAAATGTAGTATGTTACTTCATGTACATGTGGCAACATAAAAAAGTTTGCTATTCTGTTTTATTTATATTATTACCTTCATTCAATGCAAATTGTAAAACGAAACTCTTAACTCATGTATAAAAATTATTTTGTGTAGTTTCGATGTGCAAAATTTATTGCCACTTCTTACAGTAAGTTTAGATTAATTTCAACTTAATAAAACCAGCAAACAATTAACTCAAACACATTATTTAGCAGTTTGAAAAGGACCAAAATCTGTAACTGAGACTTCAATGAAACACCAATTGCATTCAACGTTTTTGTTTATTTATTTAATATCTAATCATTAAATAACTTTAAACTTGCACAACTATGTAGAAATCTGAAATACTCTCACACTAAATGTTATTCCTGTTATTTCAGCTGCTGGCACAGAACTACAGAATGTTGCACTAAATAAGTCTACGTTCTCCAGCAGTCAGTACAGTCATGTGACAGGAAGTGAGAGAGCAGTTGATGGACTACTAACTACCACCTTTAGATCTGCTGAGAGACCAAACCAGTGGTGGAGGGTTGACCTTGGAGATGACTATTTCATACGTAGAGTCAGAGTTTACCTGATAGGTGCATTTGCAAGCGGTAATTGATATTGTATCATATTTCATTTCAGTAAATTTTTGCCATACATAAATATAATAACCAGAGAGCTTTCTTGTAAATCACAAGGTTGAATGAGTTTACATTCCTTTTAGAAGCACTCAGCAGAGATTTGTAGTAAAAATGTGCATTTCAGACTTACAGCACTATTATAAATAATTAAAAATATAGTTTTTGATGCAAAAGTAAATAACAGTGTTGCACAACTCTACACATCTGTGGTTAAATCTATTTATAGCTGACAGACAGGAGCTGACACTGCTGCTCTCAGACAGAGATCTCCCCACAGATCCAACCCTCACTGACACTAAGCAATGGACTACAGTTACAAGTACAACCACACAACAACATGTACTCTACAGTTATATAGAGTATGATCCAGTGAGAGTGTACCATCTTATACCTTTAGCTAGACACATTGCTGTCTATAGTGTATCTGCTACTGGTATCTACATCTGTGAAGTAGAGATCAATGCATACAGTAAGTATTTTGTACCATTGTTTGAAATGAAAAGAGCAGTAAAAGTTTCAGGTGTCATTTGATGCCAAACGCTAAGTTTTCCAAAACACATTTAATTATAACAATTTACTTTTTATAGCGAGTCTCAGATAATTTTACCCAACAAGTTCAAATATCCAATGAGATAAACTGTCACACAAAAAGTCAATCTACGAGATACTTATACTTTCGTTGTTGCTTGGAGTTTTTTTCTTCCAACTGTAATTACGTGATATGTTCAGAAAGTTTTCTGTTCGGCAATTTCTCAGTTACATAAATCTGTGGTTGCAATCCTACAGAAAGTAAAGAGTTCCTCCCAGCACAGGTGAAGATGTACAGGAAGAGTAGAAGTTGCAGTATTCTTGAATGGTCACCCCCGAACAATGAAAAAGATCTTAGAGTTGTTTACCAGGTTGATACCATATTTTCTAATATCCAGACCAGTGTAACATTAGAACCTGAAGGTACAAACCAAGTATGATTAGTTAAAGTGTTTACCAACAACAAATAAACACTCTAGAATTACTACCTCCAGGTACAGAGAGACAATGGTGAATGGATAGATGTAGGAGAGACACAGAGTACAAAGTTGTGTGATGGGAAAGAGAAAACCCAGTTTAATGTTAGAGTGCGCAGAGCAGCAGCAGCAGCAATAGAGATGTCAGCAGTGGCCCCTGCTCACTGCACAGGTAATAGCAATAGACTATTACATGAGGTTTTTGTTCATATTTCATTATGGTATTCAATGATTGGCTTTTAACATTAAAAGTCAGCATTTTTTTACTTAGGAAAATCTCGTATTGAGCTTTCATATGTCACCATTGGAAAAAAGTTGTTTCTATTAATCAATTTTACAGCTATTCCAGTTTCACTGACACCAATAGAAATTTTTTTCGTTGTTGCTGAAAGTTTTTAATGTTTATTTGGTTGAGTTTTGAGTGGCGCACACATAGTTTTTGTTACTATTGCAGGAGTTAAGTTATATTTTTCACCTAATAATACATAATGGAAAGACACTTGGCCGAACATAATAGACAATTTCTAATTGAACTGAAGTGACAAACCTAATGACAGCATTGCAGTGTAGCAGATTCTTAATTTCCTACCACTTCACCGCTAGCGTTGTTGGATTGACACTTGCAACTGGTTGTAAAGGAGTACCCTCAACTTTGACAACTGTAACGAGTCCTCGGCTCAGACATACACTCAGTGCTTTTGAGTAGTATAAACATTTAAGGCCTGGCTACACGATCGCAAATTTTCTGCGCTATGCTTTGTGCAATTTCAATGCACTAAAGGCTTGGTGCTACACGAACGCAAGTTTTACACATTTAACTACGTTGCGTTGAGGAGTTGTATTATCTTAGCTGAACTAATAACCAATAGTAGTAGTGTAGCTAGTTGGCCCGGGTCTTGTTAGTAGTTTTTATTACTAGCAGTGGAATCAAAATCACTGAAGCACGCCTACCTGGATTCATTGTAGACTGCTTTAGCCAATCACAATCGATATTGCGCTGTGCTTCGGACAAAGCACAGCGCATAATTTAAGGCTGCTACCCACAGCGACGAAACGAAGACGAAATGAACTGGCCGAAACGAAAAGTTTAACGTTTCGGTGCAGTGTTAACGAAATTGCATGTAGCCGATCGATCAACGACAAACAACTGCCAGCCAATGACAATACACGAATTGTAATAACAACTGCCGCCAATCATAATAATAGTAGTATTCAATACTAGTAGTTCTTCTACTAGTTCTTCTGTACGGACAGCTTCCAGATATTCGCATTTAGTTAATTTTGAATAAACTTAATTATTTATCAACTGGTTATCATTATTATTACTCACTCACCGGGCTAGTAATTTTATAAGTGCTAGGTTCTTTTTAATTCCTAATAATAATAATAAATGATGATGAATCATTTGTTATTTTGTTGCAGTAAGCCCAATTTTTATTAAAAAAATAATTAACTGTACTGTAATAATAATTACTTTAATAATTATAATACTTTTTATTATAATAATTACAGCATTAGGCAAATTTAATAACAATAATAATAAACAACTGCCAGCCAATGGTAGTATTTAATATAATACTAGTAGTAGTAATAATAATTATTATAATTATTATAATAATAAATTTTAGTAACATGTGGTGTGTTTAGCGCCACTAACGCAACATGGACCAATGAAGTTACGCCTTGTGTGGCCAATAGCAAAATGCAGAAAAGACTTTTTGACCAATGATCGACTAACGAAAAAATGCCAACCAAGCACTGCTAGGTCCGGACGAAACGTCACCGCAACGCTACCGAAGTGCCGGTAGGGCCTTCGTTGGGCAAGTTTATATTCGTTACGAAATTTATTTGACGTTTCGTCCTCGTTTCGTCGCCGTGTGGAGCAGCCTTTAAACATGTTAAAAGTTTGCAAAACGACGAAAGTCAGGGCAATCAGCAAAATGCGTTGACCTTTCGGAACTCTTGTGCAATAACGCACGGAATTTGCGATTGTGTAGCCAGGCCTTTATTCTTGTAAGAATAAATAGTGGCGCACAATAGTAACCAGTCATAATGCTTTACTGTAATGCAATGCAATGAACTAAACAAAAGCTCTGCCAGTTATAAGCAGATTTAAAGAAAATGACTGGAAACGTTTGGCCAAATTTGCCAGCTATCCAATCGCAAAACAGAAGTACAGAGACTAACCAATGATAATACACATAAAAATACTAGCCAATAAAAGATTGGTAAATAAATGAAAGAAAACTGGTGCCCAAAAATAAGGGGCGGAGTCTATGAAGATTCCAGCCAGTAATAGCTTGCCGTTCCTCTGTCTAACCATCTTGGTCTTTTACGGCCTTTTATTCTGGTTTCCTCACTTTTGGGGATGCTAATCACCTGGATACTGGTCCTAGAGACTCTTAGGCTATATGTCTTTCTTCAGACTATGGCAGCTATCTTGCTGCTGGCCCGGGATGGCTACCCAGGATCGGGGTAGTAAATATCCTGTGCCTGTATAGTTAGATATGTTTTTGTTGCCTATTTAAAGCAACAGGGTGATTGTAATAGAAACCGGATTTGTTCTAGTAATTTTTTAAGTATTTTTTACAAAGTAGTGGTCACTTATGGTGACTAGTAAAATCCATTACATTGGTAATAAAACTTTGAGGTCATCCTATGAAGTAAATTGTAAATGAGAATTGAGATGTAACAACAAAACAGTGTAAAGTCATCATTATCAGTAGTCTTTATAATTATGAAAACGTTTGGAAACATTAGGAAATGAAAAGGGGGGCAGCTGTCTACTAAGTATTTCTACATACTTATTCTTTGTCTTCAATCTTTGTAAAAAAGTATTTTTCTGAAGTTGTGTACAACATTAAATACCGTTTCTAAATGAAACTGTTTGAAAGCCTATAAAGAGAGCAGAAATGCATAAGATCCTTTCACATCACAGTTAAATCTCAGAAATAGAAGATATGATATTGTAGCGGATTCTTTCGGTCACCGTATCTGCACAAAGTGCCCCTGACAACTGCTGAGTGTCAGGGATGCCTGAATTGAGTCTGGCACTGCCAGAAAACCTTGTAGGAAAGCCGGTAGAATCACTACTATCTCTGCAGGAACACTACCGGCCCTGAAGCAATCACTACCGGCCCTGAAGGAACACTACTGGCTCTGAAGCAATCACTACAAGCCCTGCAGGAACACTACCGGCCCTCCAGCAATCACTGCGGGCCCTGCAGCAATCACTGCCAGCCCTGCAGAAACGCTACCGGCCTTGCAACAGTGACTACCGGCCCTGCAGCAGTCATTACCGGCCCTGCAGTACCACTACTGACTCTATATCGGGCCGGGGAGGAGAGACAAGCTATAGCCGGAGGACCCAAAGTGCCAACAGAATATGCAGATGCCCTATTTTGCTGCCTAACCACCTTTGGAATACCAAAGACCACAAGCCGTAGCAGCCAAGAACTTAAACTACCACCACTTCCTGAGCTGGCTCAGCATTATTGACTACTGAAGTTCTGCCCTCCACTTCTGGGAGCCTCATCTATTTAACTATATTACAGCCTATCTTAGTCCTTGTTAATTATAACTTGTCTGATGATTTGTGCAATTACTTCCTGCTACCTGCGATTTGCTGTACTTTTATTTGGGCATTTGTTTTCTGTTGTTCCGCCTATAAAAGGCAGAGCTCTGCTGCTATACTTGGTAGTTGCATCTGTATTCTGTTTGAAACTGTTCCAAGCAGCAAGATACATTGCTGGTCTTATACTACACTGGGTTGTTGTTGTATAATACAATATGGTTTATTCATTGAAACACTGAGTTGTTCGTTTGAGGCGTAGGCTCTGATTACGGTGGTGGAGTGGGCATACTCCTCGTTTGGAAGTAGATTGGAAGGTGACCTCGGGAGTGAGGTGTTGTTGGTGGATCTTTGATCGGCCCCGCAAAATCCACTACAATATTGCTATGTTGTAGTATTTATAATACTAACTTTATCTACAGATCCCTCACAAGTAAGAAGTCTGTCAGCGGGTGATCCAACTAAAGCAATGAATGATGGTAGAGAGAGATGGAATTACACTTTTACTTGGAAGGTAAGTTATATCTTCACTCCACAGTTCTACTCTACCATTTCTGCACAAAGAGCCTTTGTTGTAGGCTTAAGGAATAAATTAAACTACTTTTTTACCCATCGAGCGACTGACCTGGAGACTTAGCATTTTGGATTTTCCAGGGTATGATTTACTTTTTTACTACATCCTTGCTGTAACCAGCCATACCCAACAGTAGGATTCAGATATTACAGTGGTGAATGAGTTGAACAAGTGAGTCAAAACATTTTTATACTCTCAGCACTCTCTATGTTTACAGTTTCTAGCTGTCAAATCTCACAAATATTTCAATTAATCATAGTTAAGGGATTGTTAAGTCGCTAGCAATACTGCTTTCAAAAAACTGACTACTTGATATACTCAAAACCCATATCATAGTTATTACATTATTTATTACACATCTTCAAAATTTCAGTCAATCAAAATCATATTTCATCTAAAATTGGTGACAGAAAGAAGCTAATAAAACTTTAATTCATATTTTATTTACAATACATTACTGTTTCTGTGAAGTATCTAATAACACCATCCTGCTTCTCTGGCCCGGGCTACTTGATTGGTACCAAGATCAGACATTCTCAGTGGACCACAATATATGTTAGTTTGTGTCCTCAGCTAAGAATGGCAAACAATGTTAAAATTCTCGACAAAAAATTTTTACAAGAAAATATATGTAACAAAGTTGGATTAAGACCTTTCTCTGGCTGCTAACACTTGTACTATGTGAATACATTTTAATTGGCTGACACTTACACAATCCACATGGGTACAGCAGCAAAATCACCCCATACTGTAGAGTCTCCACAATTGCTGTAGCTCAATCAGCCAAAGGAATAATCTTAAATTTTCTTGGTGGTCATCAACGCCTGGTTTTCGTTAACTTCTATTTTTTTCTCAGCTCAATGGACACAAAGTCTTTATTTGGATATACCTCCAACTGAAGGCTTTCACACTTCCATCAAGAGTAGTAATATATGAGCAAATCTCCCTACCAAGTGATTTTTATGTGGGTTTAATCTCCAGCGTTATGCAATGTTGTATCCCGTTGATATATGCTGCTATTTAATACTTTATGGCATTTAAACTTTTTGGCACGCTTTTCTCTCTCCTCTTCCCCCCCCCCCCTCCCCCTCCACCCCTCCCTCCCCCTCCACCCCTCCCTCTCCCCCCTCCTCCCTCCCCCTCCCCCTCTCCCTCCTCCCCCTCCCTGTTTACCTACATGGACTAAAACATTTATGGGGATAGATGAGTTAAATCAATAACTGCTATATAACATGTAATGATGACACTATTATTGTCATTGACCAATGGCTCTTTACCACAGCTTAGTGTAAGTGGCGTTGGCCCAATTTGTACACTTAACTACCAGTGAGAGTGGCCTACTTGCAGATGTGCTTGCCCTGGGTCTTGAGCCTGAATCAACAAGTGATTAGATAAAAGCTAAAACAAACCCCTTTGTGGATCACGCTTTTTCGAACCATGTCAGAAGTTAGCCATAAAAAGTTCATAATATTGTAGCGGATTTTTATGTCACATGTCACATGTACATGGGAATGGACAAGTCCATGATTATACCCATATCCATTTATCAACATGTTTATGTCCATATCCATCTCCATTTATGGCCATGTCCATATTCATGTCCAATTATGTACATGTCCATTTATGTACAAGTCCATGTACATGTCCATTTATTGCCATGTCCATATTCATGTCCATGTATATACATGTCCGTATTCATGTCCATGTATGTACATGTCCATTTATGTACATGTCAATATCCATGTCAATATTCACGTCCAATTATGTACATGTCCATATTCATGTCCATATTCATGTCCATGTATGTACATGTCCATTTATGTACATGTCCATTTATGTACAAGTCCATGTACATGTCCATAGCCATGTCCATTTATGGCCATGTCCATATTCATGTCCATGTATGTACATGTCCATTTATGTACATGTCAATTTATGTACAAGTCCATGTAAATGTCCATAGCCATGTCCATTTATGTCAATGTCATGAGCTGTACATATCCGTGCACATGTCAAGATCTATATTTTTACTAAGCGCTGGTAAATTCTGTTGATACTCCGTCAGAAGATGCTCATCTTTGAGCATAAAAACATGTGAGTCCTTGTTTTATTTGTCTGTAAGTTAGCATCTTTCCATTTTCCGTTATAAAACCGCGCTTATTTCCTTTAAACGACTCTCTTGTTCTCAACACATTCAGATAATTGTGCTTGTTTAAATCGTTACTTCTCTTGTTTAAACCTTTGGAGCTAAACTTGTTTCCTTTTTCACCCCAACAGTAGTAGTAGTAGTAATATAGGAACAAATCTCTGTCATGGAGTCTAAGGAAAAGGTTCCTAAATCATAATTCAAACCCATCAACATACCAAACAACAACCATTCAAAACATCTGGCGCACACAAAAAGGTACCAGCAGGAACCAGGAGAGCCTTCGATAACAAATCAACATACCACACAATAAATACCAAACATTCTAAACACCTGATGCACGCAAAAAGGTAACTCACAGGTTCTCATGGTAACTGGTGCCTACTTTAAGTACACCTGGAACCAGGAGAACCTTCTCCTCAGACTCCGTGACAGAGATCTGCTCCTATGTTACTACAAGTTGGATTTAGAGTTGAGCGCAACAATTCCATCGCCGGTAAATTCCTCGTTGAACACCCCAGGTGTTATTTTTTCATGTTTTAACACTTTGTCGCAGCAATCACGCACGATCTAATTTGCATCCATTGTTTTAAAAACTCACCCCTACATATGTTGCAGTGTGGACGAGGTAACCACTTTTTATGGCGGGTTTTTCCAATGTTGCTATTGATCCGCTCAAAGCCATGTATTCGCTATCTTTATTCATTTCTATGTACTGGAAATGTCTATTGACGTATCTAAAATTAAAAAAAGATTAGTGATTGTATTAGTTACTGCTATGATTAATCTTAAAGTTAATTTTTAGGTTAATATAAGAAAACTACGAGTGACTTACTTGTTCATAAAGTCGAAATGAAACTGCAACATTCTCAGCTTAGCATTTTGTAGTTCAGAGAAACCCAACTGCACCGAGAAATTTGTACTCAGATGCAACGAATATCATAAAGATTAATATGATAAACTTTAAAAACGTAATAGTCTTTTGTATCGACTTTAGTCAGGTTTTAACAAGTACAATTTTTTTGGCCCTTACGATTTCGTAGAAATCCTTCCATATCTCCTCCATAGAAATGAATTTGCTTCCTCTGATGCGGAACGAAGCTTCTCTGGCGCCATCAATGTCCTTGAACTTTGAATGTTTTTTTCGTCATCAGTTCTTTTTTTTCTATAGGCAGCGTTTCTTACTAATTTACTAGCAGTGGCGAGCATCTCTTGACTAGGATCCCTATCTTCCATTCTCCTATCATCTGAAACCGATGTTCCAAAAGCCTCAAAAGCCTTTCTAGGGCCATAATCTTTGAGCTGATAGACTTTGGTGACTTTTAATCCCTGTTTCAGGTACAACTTTAACAACATACTCATTAGCAACATCTTCTCTCCAAACATGCTAGCGAGGGTTGGGGCTATTTAGGAATCCTTCCAATTTCGGCAAAGTCTCTCATCTTGTCGCTCAAGTGCTCTCTGCTCATAATCGTGTTTTGAAAAATTGGAGGCATTTGGGAAAATATATCTTCTTGTTCCTTTGGGACTTTGATGTTGCATTCACTGAATCAAAAAAAATCTTCTGATCACACTCTCTCCACTGTTTTTTTTTTATTTAATTTATATTCAACTTGTTTGGGATAGAAAGAGTCACAATATGTGTTGACAAGTGTTCATAGATTTGTGTGAGTTTTTACCCCAGTCACCCACTCACACTCCCAAATCGAGATGACTGTGAAACCTACAGTTCGGAGATACTCTTTATTTTCCATTGTGTCTCTATGCAACTTAGCCATCAGTTTTTGTCTAGTAGGATAAAGCTCATGATATCTAGCGTTGTCAAAAAAGCAGTCATGTCTATGCCAGACACATCTATGAAACTGAAAGATGACTGGAGCCTCAACACAAAAACCATTGATGCGGAGACTTCGTTCTTCGAGGGAGACTTCTCCTCTGTTGAGCTGATGTGTTATGTTGATTTTTTTTGCAAATATTTGGTTTCTATAGCCAGCTGTGCACTGAATTTCTAAATTTTACCAGATCGGTAACAAGGGAATTCTCCATTTTTTGCGAGAGTATTCAGTAGGCATCGACTGTATCATACACCATAGGTAGAAAGCTCTTGCATCAACTACATAGATCCTATAGCAAATTTCTGCTTCTCTTCTGAGCCAATGTCCTCTAATTCTCGTCATTCCTTTTTTTGTGGGATCTGTGTATCACCAGACTGGGCCCTCCAATGATGTTTTTCTTCATCAAGAAATACAGATCCGCATTGCATTTTTTAATCAGGCAGATTGGGAGAGTCTGTCGAAAAGATCTGCCAAGTTCTCGAAAATTTCAATAGGAAGAAAGTTGCGAAAAGGTGGTTGGGGAGCTTTGTTAAACATCCAGCAAATCACCAATCCTGGTAAAGATATACCGTCTTTCAACATGTCGATCCCGTGTTCTCTGTAAATAGCTGTTTGTCTTTCTAAAGCTTGAACAAATGGGGTTACGTTCAAGTTGTTGTATCACTCCTCATATTTTCATCTTCCCATGCTTTTTGATAAATGGCTCGCTCTTCTTCGCTCATTTTTTCTGCTTTAACAAGCTGTAGAGGGCTTCTCTCGGTGGTAGATGCTTTCTGTTGCAGTTGGCTCAAGTCTCTCATCCAATTGCAAGGAAAAATCCTATTGTGACATCAAATTTGTAAGCTTTGAGATATGTTTTGCAACTGTGTTTGGATGCGATAAAGTTTGTGCAATCCACAAACAAAAAAGATCCTATACCGATCAAAGGCATCTTGGTTTTATTTTTGACGACAAAATCAAAATCTTTGTCGGATAGGTTTTTCAATTGTTGTAGCAAAACTCCTCTATCATGTTGATGTCATAGCTCTGTGAATTTAATCCTAGAATAGGAAGCTTTTTCATGTGCTTTTAAAATTCATCCAGAACTCTGGAGACTCCTAGTTTTTGTTTAAATGGTTTTTGTTTGAGTAGCGAGTGACCGATATTTTTTGTTCGGCTTCTTCCAATCGATGCATCTTATCTTCTACTCGTTCTATGTTTTGTGAAAGTTTTTTCTCACTTGGACCTATGCTTCTTTGCTGATATTTTCCCAGTGTTGAATCAATTTTTCAACGCATTGTCTAGCATCACCATTGTTGATAGTACGCCGATGCAGCTCAAAACTTGGTAAGTTTGAACAGATGGAAATTCTAAAGAGCTTATGTTTGCTGGTGAAGAAGGTGGTGTCCGTATCTCTATTGTCATTGCATTCAGGTAGCAAGCACTCGACATTGTACGTAGAAAAATGTGAATAATATCTCAATGGGTCATCCATGCTGATGTTTATTCTGAATTGTTCCTTTAGCTTATCGAAAATTGTGGTAAAAGGTTTTTATTCTCCTTTGGAAAATTCTATGCTCGCTGCGTTCGAGGTTGAGCATCTGTATCCTTTCAGATTACCAAATCTGTCAAAACAAGTGATCCCTGTTGGACATGTGTAGGATCTGGCTTATTTCTTCAAGTTTGTGATGAGACTGAATTGGTTGATATAAAGATCCAGATAAATTTTTTCCTCATATCTCGCGTTGGAGTTCCAAATAACTGTTAAGGTCTTGTCTACGTTTAGAGCAAACAACGCTATCTTGAGCTAAAACACTTTTTCCAAATCCACCAAGTGTGACTTTTCTACTCCTTTTCCCTTTTCATTCATCAGGTAACCTGTGCTAATGGTTTGCAAAAGTCACAACCGGTAAATTTTTGATATAATTTGAGATAATTCTTTGCCAAATAGTTTCTGGGAGAATTTGTAAAGCTTCCTTTTTTCTGCAGTTCTCTGTGTAACACTAAAAATCTGAAAAAACAAGGACTGTCGGTGATTCATTCCCTGTCGTGAGTTTTCATCAAGGTTTGTACATTTCTGTTGTTGAGAATGTGAGCGGGCAGATTCGTTGGAGCTGAGCAATTCCTCCCATTCCGATTAATTTGTAAAAATAAAATGCAACGTTTGTGTTAGATGAAAGGTTTGTAAGAGAAACAAGAAAACATGTCCACTCACCAGTAAATTGTAGCCCAAGAAGAGCACTCTTATCAGGGTCTGGATTTTATCCAGGTCTTCTCCAGTTAGCTTAAGTTATGTGTAGGTGTCCATATTCCTTGGTTAAGCCAATACCGATAGAACCTGTGTTGTAACTTTGAACTTCCTGTAACACAAAAACTTGATATCCAACATGCCCCCACCTCCCCCCCTTTGATAAGCCCAGTCAGCAATCAAGCTGACATCATACCATGGAACCAATTACCATGGTATGCCACCGAGCCTAACTAATCATGGTTAGCCGAAGCACTAGCCTTAAATCATATGTCAAGCCTAAATACAGGAGGTGAAAATCAAAGCCTCACACCATACATACCTGGGATAATTACCTGTAACAGATACATACCTTATTAATACTTTTACCTCCATACCATACCTGTCTCTCGTTACCCTCGTCAACATACCTCTCAATCTACCTCCTCTTTACCATCCACACCAAATTGTACTTGGTACCAGACCAACATAAGCCTCTATACCATTAAACTTAGCAGAGTCGACAGAACTATAGCTACCACTGTTCGGTCTGCTCAGCGCATCTGCGAGATACATATTATTACCAGGAGTATGAAATATATCACAATCGTACCTTAACAACCTTAGCTTAAAGCACTGTGCCCTAATAGGCAGACTCGAAAGGTTTTTTTCACCCAAAACTGAGACCAGTGGTTTATGGTCTGTCTCTATTTCGAACTTACGTCCGACCAAGTAATAATCAAATTTCGCAAATGCTCAAGTGATTGCAAGGGCTTCCTTTTCTATCATGGCATACGTTTCTTCCGCTCCCATCATTTTCCTACTCAACAGGTTAGCCTCGACCATCCCGATCCAACTGGAGCAATACTGCTCCTATTGCATTTTTACTTGCACCTGCCAAAACCCTATGCCTTTTACTGAGGTCAAAGGCACACAATACAGGAGCCTTTGACAATTTCTTTTTAATACCTTTAAAAGCTGTCTGTTTCGCTGAATCCCATTTCCATTCTGCCCATGAACCCGATACTGCATAAATTGGAGTACACAAACCCGATACCCTGCGACTGAACTTACTAAGATAATTCTCAATACCCGTAAACCTTCTAGCCCCAGTCTTATTGGCTGGAAGCTTAATATCAAAAATTGCCTCACCTTATCTGGGTCAGGTCTGACTCCAGCACTGCTAATCAAGTGACAAAGAAACATAATTTCAGTGCAACCAAACTCGCACTTCCCCTTTTTTAACGTGTTACCAGAACTTTCCACCCGTTTCAGAATGGCATCTAATTTTTCCCAATGCTCCTTAGAGTCTTCACTATAAACCAAGACATCATCCATTGAACAAATAACACCCTTTAACCCAAACAGGATTTTTTCCATAGTACGTTGGAAAAACTCTGGTACCGATGATATACCAAAAAGCATCCTTTTAAAACAGAATCTACCCCATGGGCTTATGAAGGTAGTTAACAGTTGACTTCCAGGGTCCAATTTTACCTGCCAAAACCCAGAGTTTGCATCCAACTTGGAAAACATTTTACCCTTAGCCAATTTGCTCAGCATTTCCGATAACCTAAGGAGAGGGTAAACCTCTCTCTTAACACTTTTGTTTAACACGGTTAAATCCACACACATTCTGATTTTACCTCCAATTTTCGGAGCTGTAGTTAACCCTAAACACCAATCGGTAGGCTCCTCTACCGGTTCCATGATACTTTTTTCCAACATACTCTCTATCTCAACCTTAGCCTAGTCTTTAAGACCAGCGGCTATAGTCCTGGGTGAGTACAAACAATTGGAAACTGCGTCTGTCTTCAATCCTATCTTAGAAATACCTGGTAATGTACCCAAACCTTTGAAAACCTGAGAATATTTCTTAAAATGATCAAATTTACCCACACACAGTTCATTGATCACAGCCAACAAGTTGAGTTCTGATTTCAGTCAATCCTCACAAGTTCCTGTGAGAACCTTTATCACATATACCTTCGCATCTATTGACCTGACTGTCCCTTTAATGTTAACCCCTGCCATACCAACAACTTTCAACCTAGAACTATCTGCCCCTGTTAAACATTTAGAGGGTTCACATAGTTCTAAAGCTAAACAATCACTAGTCTGTTCAGTGAGTGTGGATACCTCAGCCTCAGTGTCAAATACAAATTCAACTTTCCTATCATTAACTTTTAAAGTACGTGTGATACTTTCACTGCCATATATTCAATCTTTATCCGGACTAGCAAGCCTAACCATGTAAGAAGGGCTTATGTTACCACTACTATCCCTGTGCCTGTGATGTGACCTGTTATTGTCACCTTCCCACCTATTGTTGCAATCCCTAGAGGTATGGCCTCTCAAATTACACTGGAAGCACCTTAAATATGGGCAATAACGGATTTGATGTCCCCTTCTACCACACTGGAAACAGTTGTCCCCTTTAGTTGGGGAGCTAAACCGGCCAGACCTTTTACCGGTTATAGGTGAACCTTGAGGTTATTGAGGAGAAGACCTACTATCTGGACTACGGCATCTATGGGACGTCGCCTCATACCTAGGAGAATACCTGTTATCCGGGCTACGGAGTCCATAGGACGCCACCTCTTACCTGCCCTCTGGGCTGCAGTGTCTATAAGACTCCGTACCATACCTACTCTCATAACACCTATCTCCTTTACGGTCCTGATACGCCGCTTTATACTCGTTAAGCCTCTCCCCTGGGCTGCGGCTTCTATGGCTCCGGGAATAGGAATCTTTTTCCAAACTATCATCTCTAGACCTACTACGGTCCCTTGAACGATATGTAACCTTGCTATTCACAGCCTCCTGTGGATTTCCCTGTCTATACTTAGCTACCTCATATACCGACAACTCATTTTTTGAGTCATTTCGATTATTGCTTGTCTTCGGTTCACTCCCCTTCTCTACTCTGGCTACCACCCCTTTTCCTTCGGCCAAACGGCTGGTCCTAGAAGCATTCATAGTTTCTTCTGAAGCATTAGTCAACTGCCTAGCTGCCAACTTAGTAGCTAACTCTCTCCAACTAAGCGTAGTCTCTTGCATAAGCAATTTATGCACAGGTGAATCCCTTAAACTATTAACAGCAAGAGCAATGGAAAAGCGTTGCTTTAACTCGTCATTGTTATGCCCAAAATCCATTTCCCTGCTTAATTTCTCAATTGTAAGTAAATATTCCCTTTCATCTCCTCCACAAACCTGTGACACCGTCACAAACCTCATTGTCGTGACGTAGTCACTTTCACTACGGTCGTAGTAACCTTTTAACAAATCCACTACCCTTTCAAACCTGTCGTCAGTCTGGTCATTTAAATCCAATCCCAGTGACTGCAGTATACCTATATCATCACTATCTATAGCACTTAATAAAGCCAGTAATTTAGTTCTACCCCTAAACATATCTACAAAAACCTCATCCCCTTCAGTTTCCACCTTCTCAGTACCCAAAGTCAAAGCTGCTATCTCAGAAGATACCATATACTGAGTCAACCAATTGTTGAATTCCTCAGAAACATTGTTACCCGCTAACCTTAGTTTCGGAAACAACGATAAGCCAAGTCTCCTACTCATCCCTGTTATAATTATTCAACACAATAATCACCCAACAATATCTGTACAATATCAGTACAGTAGCACCTCTCCACCACAGTAATAGCCAATGTACAAGTAACCACAACACAACAATAACAATAATAATCCACAATATTCCAAAATAAACCCACTGTTCCCTTATCCAATGTACAAGTAAACACAACACAATAATAGCTCACAATATCACGTAATAACTCCTCTGTACCCTTATCCCGGTAAATATTCAACAACAACAACAATAATACCACAAATACCACTTATAAACACTGCACCCTAGAACCAAACTACCACTTCACCAAAAAATTACCACTGCGCCAATTTCCCCAATGACCACTGAACACTGAGAGCTCTCACAGCTCTGAAACACCCAACACCTAAATTACACACACCTCTATCACCACAAACACCACGGAGGACCCACTCTGCCCTAGCACCTCTTCATCTACTTTATTTCAGTGCCCACACGGAACCGAAAGCCTCACACACACATCCCTTATACCAGTAAATAATTCCAATAATACACAAAATAACAGTATCACCAGGTCCTATCCTGCTGACTGCGCCATGTTAGATGATGAGTTTGTAAGATAACAAGAAAACATGTCCACTCACCAGTAAATCGTAACTCAAGAAGAGCGCTCATATCTGGATGACATCAGTCATCCAGGTCTTCTCCAGTTAGCCTAAGTTTCCGTAACTCATGAATGTACCCGTATTCCTTGGTTAAGCCAATACCGATAGAACCTATGTTATAACCTTGAACTTCCTGTAATACACAAACTCGTCATCCAACAGTTTGTGATCAACATCAGTCTCCATGCTGTATTTTGTCTTCGTCTCAAACTATTATCACGGTGATTGATCTCAGCGACATCAGTGAAAAACTCTTTGAGCTGCCCTTCAGATTTATCAAATGAGTACTCAGATAGATGGTAGCATTGTTGGACGATGAGTGAAAATAGCGAAGCGTGTTGTCGTTTGTTCTCCAGGATGCAACCTACAGTGCAGCTGACTTTTTTTCTCGAACTCAATTTTCTCCAAGGTTTTTTAACAACTCCAACTTTTTCGATGTCATTTTGTAGACATCAGCTTGGTCTCTCGAATTTCCATCCCAAAATCTTACGGTTAAAATTACTATGACTTTACCCGGTTTGTATTTAGTTTCCAAGGCACCCCAATATCTAGCTATCAGCTCATCCCATTCTTCGTCAATACGTAGAGATGACATTCTACTAGGTATTTCGATTCTTGACTCGTCCATTTCACGTCTTTCGTCCTCTTTTTCTTCTTCATCATTATCATCTCCTTATTTACTCATAAATGCTTCGTCATCTTTATTTTCCACCAACGGAGCATCTTCATTTTCTTCAACAGCATCTTCCCCAATCTCATCCACATCATTGGTTATTTCACTGACATCTAGTCCCATGCCTTCTACACCCATTCCTATTTGATTAACTGGCTCATCCATTATTCGAAAACAAACCCAGTGCTCTTCGAACCATTTCCCAAGAACTTTAGCTCCAACTCTCTCTTCCACATTCCTCGCATGATAGACTGAGTCTTGCCTACAGAAAAATGAGAACTCCGAATAATTTCACTCTGAGTCGTACCCTCTGTATAGAGTGTAACAAAAAACTGCACTCCAATACATTTATTTATTGTTCAAAAGAAAAAACGCACCAAACACTAAAGAATTTAGTATTTTCAGTGGATGGTGAATCTTGAGGAGCAATTGATTTATCTTTACAAGCATTATCAAGTTCAATCACCATTTCATCTATGTATTCATCAACTGAAATTCTGATCCCCATGCAATTTTTCAGGAGCTAGTTCCACTCCTTCTGTATTCCTCTTCCATTTCCCATTTTCTCTGCTAAGATAAAAATATTACTATTATATTACTACAATACATAAAAAAAACTGAGCAATTCTTTTGCTTTGCGCTAAATTCTTCTATATTATAAAGGAATTTTTGTTCAAAATAACCGTTTTCTTTGCAAAAACTTCTTATATAATGTAAAGAAATTTTTGCTCAAAATTTTTTTTCTCCGGGTGAAACTCATATATACTATAAAGGGACTTTCCCCCGAAAACTTTTTTATTTGCTTCTAGGAAAAATGGATGGTGGTTTTACTAGCAATCCTAAAAAATACAAGTAAAGGTCTGAATGTAAGTAACAGCAACATCGAGACAAGAATGTCATTAGGAAGTAAAAGGGTAAACAGGACCCTTTAAATATAAGTATCGCCAATTTCATTAACAATATTGTGATAAACAGTGACAATTCTTACCAAATCCTCACTTACTAAATCACACAATCCATTTAGGTTAGCAATCGAAATAATCTCTCACTTAAGAAAGCCAGAGAATTTTTTATAGAGAGAAAGCTTTTCCCATAGATCTATTGTGTGGTCATAAGTATGTCAACCAAGCATATTATTCGAAATCGTTGGTAGCGATTGAAAACTTTTTTTCACAAGTTACACTGGCTACAATAATCAAAATCTGAGTAAGTTGTACTCAGTGGCATTTTACTGCCTGATTCATAACACACAGTTACCGACTCTTTGGCTACATTTCTTTCTGTACACCAAAATCTTTATGCACTTTTAGGCACCTACAGACACTGGATGCAACAGTATCTCCCGCTACCAAATACAGTATCCTACTGGTTTCTCAAATTGGACCAATGTCAGCGGTACAAGTGCTGTGATTTACCTAGATGGTAGTTACAGATTCATCTTTAATGTAAGAGCTGTAAATGATGCAGATCTTACATCAGATGTAAACGGAACTTTAAATACTACAACTGAGCTACGTGAGTTATCTACCAATGCACTTCTAGTTAGGTAAACTTCTATGCACCTCTGGTAGTAAGTAAGCTACTTAGCTTAAGGTGTAACAGATCGCACGATTTGGGGTCAGCTTTTGTCTTTTTCGATAGCTATCAGATTGTAGTTGTGGCAGTTTTGTACATAAACATGGGTATAAAGTAACTGAAAGTCAAGTTATGTAGGAAAGGCTGAATTTTGATTAAAAATCAAACGAATTCTTTTTTTCAACACATAATTTGTAACAAAAAGAACTCTGGTTGATGAGCATAACTTTGTGCATTTGGAACTCATTAAATAGCCTACTAGGTTCAGATTGTGGCTTCAATTATTATATTTGGTGTCTGAGCATGTAAAAAAATTATCCTACAAGTTACACATACTGCAGTGGATTTCCGAACGGCCCTTCAAAAACCACTGAAATGCACAGTCACCTGCCAAACACCTCATTTGCTGGCACAATTACCTCGGTAGCAACCGTCAGCCTTGTTGCTAATCTCAGGTTATCTTCAAAGGTAATCGTGAGTCGAGCTCTAAAGTTGCACAACTCACTCCCCCTTAACATATTCAAATATCTTGACCATTCCTTTGGGATTAGTCTCATTAACATTTTCCTTGCCCAAAACATTTGCAACAAGTTATTCCATTGAAGTAGGTACTTTTGTGTCTACTGCTAGAGCCTCCTGCTGCTCTGAATTAACATCCTGCACTATAACTCAGTCTAAAAAATATGTGTAAAAAAGACTAACTTCAATTTAACTAGACAAGATTGATTCGCAGACATTCCACATACATCAATATTCATTGCTTTCCCATAAATTGCGGCTTAACACACCTCCTCCCACAACATCAAAATGATAAATCAGCAAGTAATTGCTCCTGGGCCACCTCAAATTGTTGTACAATCACTCTAGCAATCTTGTAATACGGACATCTACTTCTTTGTTTAGGAATAATAGCCATGGAAGAGACTTGAAGCTAGAGTCCACTGCGCAATATTTTTGAAGAATATTGATTGTTCCCTAAAAAAGTCCCAGTGACAAAACTTGTCATGAATGAGAGACTTGAGAAATTAAACTGGCGTGTAAACAATGGACTATCCCTCTTGTTTTTAAACTCTATGCAAGAAGCCTGCTTCTACAGTACTACTGACACTAGTGTTTTAAGCTGTCCACAAGGCTGCGAAGACTTTTCTTCTTAATTGCTGAATGTCAGGCTGCAATTGTTACCTTTTAAATTTGTTGGTTTTTCTTTGCTAACAATTACATGTAACAGCTGTCATAGTTTCCCTATCAAGTTGAGATATGGTGACTGGGCATGTTAGATGAAGGGTTCGTAAGAGAAGCAACAAGACACGTCTACTTACCAATAAGCCGCAACTCAAGAAGAGCGTTCTTATCTGGATGACTTCAGTCATCCAAGTCTTCTCCAATTAGCCTAAGTTCCCGTAACCCGTGTATGTACCCGTATTCCTTGGTTAAGCCAATACCGATAGAACCTATGTTAGGACCTTGAACTTCCTGTAACACAAAAACGTGATATCCAACATGCCCCCCTTTGATAAATCCAGTGAGCAATCAAGATGACATCATACCATGGGACCAATTACCATTGGGTGCGATCAAGCCTAGCAATCATGGTTAGCTGAAGCACTAGCCTTAAATCATATGTCAAGCGTAAATACCAGGGGTGAAAATCAAAGCCACACATTATACATACCTGGGATAATTTTTTGTAACATATACATACCTTATTAATACTTTATCTGTGCCGCGTTACCTCGTCAACCCCACAGCTCTCACTATACCTCCTCTGTACCATCACAGTAGTAATATATGAGCAGATCTCCCTACCAAGTGTTTTTTTGTGGGGTTAAAATCTGGGGTGATGCAATGGGTTACGGCGTTGGATGGATTTGCCGAGTTTATATTGTATTTTATTTGAGGGGCATTTGAGTGGCATTTGAGTGGCATTTAAGTGGCATTTGAGTTTTGATTATTTTTTTACTTAATTTGAACTCATATGGCGTCTACATTTTGAATGTATGGCATTTTGATCATTTTACATAATTCAAACTCATATGACTATATATACATTGATTAAAATGAATCAATATATGATTATGCACATTTATTGTATAATAAGTAGGGAAAATCTCTCCATATAATCTAGCTAGAGTCAGTAAATACTAAGTAATAGCAATAAATACATAGTCTTTTATTACAATGATGTCTTTGATGTAGTGATGTTATATCTTAAGAAGGAAGACTTCTGTTTTATGTGCTTTTGAATTCGTAATGAGCTAAAATAAAAAAGTTATGTATTAGTATAGAATGATTAAACAAAAATTTAAAATAATTACATGAATTTGAATTATAGCTTTAGTTACATTGGATAGTTTACATTATATAGAAATGGCTCACCAAGTCACATTGTCCAACTTGTTTTTTTGAATTAGAGACTATCCATCGCTAAAACAAAAAATTATTTGGGGTAGAAATAACTACAACTACATCTAAATTGAGTTGAAGTATTATTTACAATGATTAGAATTTATTAAATAAAAAGAAAAACTCTCACCGAGGTTTATCATGTATCTCATCCTTTTTTTCAGCCACATATCCTGTCTCAAAATCATCAAAATCTCCACGTAGAAAATCTTCAAGCTCTTCATCATCATCAATTTCTAATATCGCTTTGTTGTGCTTTGCTTGATCACAATATTGTCTCCAATAAATTTGACCAAGTCTGTATGTAGAGCAAAATGAAAGATCGTATTCCGTCTTAAATTTTCCGTGGGTTTTTTTTCCTCTGTAGATCATCACACCTTGAGCATGTTGGTTAGCTTCTGAAGTATATTTGTCTGGTATGGCAAGCGTCTTCAACAGTGTTTCTCCACATTGTTCAATGGTATATCGGATACAAATTACATTTGACTGCCCTCCTTTAAATCGATGAGGAACGAATCTATCAACAACATCTCGGTAAGGGAAAATAGCACCGGGTTGGAAACTATTGAGGGTCTTGATGTTCAAGAAGCGTTTGAGCTGACCTTTAGTCAATGTACTCAAATATAGTGATTCCTCTTCAGCTGCCTTCTTGCTTAGAGGATGTCTGGTAACACGTTTGACATCGTACCAAAGAACACTTTTATTTTTTGGCTTCCCATTTCTACCCAAATATACAATGTTAAACGGAGGGGGTAATTATCACAGTTGAAGTTTTTAGCTATTTCAACTGGACAAAAAAGTATTTTGGGTTCGAGTTCATTTATATCTGAGGGATCATGGTAGCGGACTTGAGAATATCTACACTTCTCCTTACTTGATGGATGTATCACACCAGTCACTCGCATAATGCTTGGGATAAGAAGATCTTCAAATGTTTTGCAAATCGGAACTTTTGGTGAGTCAATCACTTGAGAACCTTTAGACTTTTCTAATTCCCTAGCTCTCCTTTCATTGAGACATTCAACTGTTAAATGAGCTATAGCTGCACTCTCCATTGTTTTCTTATCAACGGAAGTAGTTTGTTTTCTCACTATTTTTTTCGTTTCCTTACTATTCGCTTTTTTGGAGCAGTTTTTCTTCTCTTAGGAGTTGTTTTGCCGTTTTTCATTTTATTTTCTGTTGGATATGGATCTGTGCAAAGGAGCTCTTCAGAAAGATCATCCATAACATTCTAAAAACAAAAGGGTAATATTTGCATGAGTGGCTAAGAGTGTATTTATTAGTTAGAGTGTCTTATATATATATGTATTTATGACAAAAGCAGTTAAGATCATAGAGTTATGATAGATTGAGAATGTGCTTATTAAATTATTGGGATGTGGAGACAGACAACAAAAGATGCGTTCAAATATATATATATATGTATTTACTTAATATCATACTGCTTTTAACATCTCAATTGGTGAGAAATAAAATATAATAGTTTGAACAAAGTATTGTAAAATAATAAAAAAAAACAACTAAAAATTTTTCATAAATATGTATGAAACGCTTCTAACATTAGTTCTAAAATACCTACAGAAGAGGATAGACCTTTATCTATTTGGACATAATTATAAATATGTTTTCTGAATTTATAAAAAGTTTTTTTGTTCCACTTCATGTTATATAATTTTTTGAAAACTATTTGATTCCAAACACTTCTTTCAATTTCTTTTAAAAAATCATTAATATTAACGGCTTCCACAATTGACAAAACGGTTTCAAAACCGTTTTTTATAATGTCATCAAAAAGTTCTGTAGATACATCATGTTTCTTACAACACATCCCCATACTCATCATGTGTTGAGTTATACAGAATAATATAACTTGGAATGTCAAACGTTCTACAGCTTTTTCTTCAACAACATCATTATTTATCACATAGTTATGATACATTTCTGGAAGGAAGTCCTTTAAGTAGATTGGATTTGTTGTTGTATTGTTCTAAAATACAAGCGATAATTAGATAACTAAAATAACTAAAGGTTTTCAACAGGTGTTAAATAGTATTTTTTATTAATTCTTACCTTTTCATCAGGCTGAGATTCCGACTTTAGATACAATGGTTGACTTCCTACGTCTTGAGTATTCATTCTGAAAAAAACAAAAAAAATTGGTTCAATTCTTTATAATCAATTTAAAGATAGATATGTCATAAAGCCTTCAGATAGTTGTGTTAGCTAGCGGAAATAATTGTATTTTTAGTCTTACCTTTATGAAGAGAGAACTCTTAGTAGTTGCAATGGAAGATGTAGTAGATGTGGCTCCTTTGCTCACTGTTGTTGAACTGGATGCTCTCTGTCTGAAACCCTTGGCTCTTATATAGCTAAACGTGTGAAAATAAATGTTTTATTCCCGCGAAAGCATTGGTTTCTATTCGCGTGAAAATAAAATTTTTATTCCCGCGAAAGCATTGGTTTCTATTCGCGTGAAAATAAAATTTTTATTCCCGCGAAAGCATTGGTTTGTATTCGCGTGAAAATAAAACTTTTATTCCCTCGAAAGCAACGGTTTCCATTCGCGTGAAAATAAATTAGTTATTCCCGCGAAAGCAACAGTTTCCATTCGCGTGAAAATGAAATGTTTATTCCCGCGAAAACAACGGTTTCCATTCGCGTGAAAATAAAATTTTTATTCCCGCGAAAGCATTGGTTTGTATTCGCATGAAAATAAAATTTTTATTCCCGCGAAAGCAACGGTTTCCATTCGCGTGAAAATAAATTATTTATTCCCGTGAAAGCATTGCTTTGTATTCGCGTGAAAATAAATGATTCATTCCCGCAAAAGCAATGGTTTCCATTCGAGTGAAAATAAATTATTTATTCCCGCGAAAGCAACGGTTTCCATTCGTGTGAAAATAAATTATTTATTCCCGCGAAAGCAACAGTTTCCATTCGCGTGAAAATAAAATGTTTATTCCCGCGAAAGCATTGCTTTGTATTCGCGTGAAAATAAAATGTTTATTCCCGCGAAAGCATTGATGTTCTCCCGTAAAAACAATGTTTCATTAATTTAACCTTATGATAAATGGGATGATTTCAGCTATATAAGAAGCACTGTTTTCACACAAAAAGCAGTCACTTCAACATTAGCAACTAAAGGAGCAAGATCTACTACAACATCATCTACTACAACTGCTAGAAGGACTTTTTGTTTGAGGTAAGTCAACTTGATGTACTATTGAGTATAAATTTAATTTTTTATCGATTTAGATACTAACAGCAGTATGATATTGAGTAAATATACATATATATATATATATGTATATATAAATATATATATATATATATATATATATATATATATATATATATATATATATATATATATATATATATATATATATATATATATATCTTCAAATTGGTTTGAAAAAGAAATCAAAAAATCATAACAAGGATTTTTACTTTATCTTTTAGAATGTCGACCCAAGACAATACAAAACCTTCACAAGACAAGAAGGTGATTGATGACGATGTACTTCTTCAACGCACTACGATTCCCTTTCAAAGCGCCAGTCTGAATACTCTGGCAACTCTCATCATCAAAAGTGCCTCTCTGTTAAGTACTCTATCTCCAGCTTCCAGAAGAAACATTGAAAACATAGTCAAAGTTGAAGATTTACCAATACCTACAGTTATGCAGGTGTTAACCGTTGAGTTCCATGATGAAACGAACTGCACCATCATCTACAACTATAAAAAGGATGGAAAGATAGTTAGAGTGAAGAGCACTATTCCATTAGCAGCAGGATTACTTGTTAATGAAGCTTCGCAAATAAGGCCACTGGTTTTGATCTACATGGGTGTTGAAAAGACTGGAAAAGCAATTTTTCGTGCCGCTACAGAAACAGGATCTACTTTGAGGTGGAAGAACGTGTTTGATGTATTACCAGAAAAAAGTATGAGACAAATCAATGCTTATTTCGAGGTAGCTCATCTTCAGGATTTCCCAACAAATAGTGTCATATGTTTCCAAAACCCCGAAGTGATAACAAAATCTGACAGGCGATGGAATGGGAATGAAGAGACTCTTCTAGTTCAATACAGAAGTGTTGTAGATGAAGAATTACTGATCGGAGATATGCGCATTCCTCATGAAATAGCTTCTGCTGTGACATCGGAGAGATTTGGAGTGATTCTGTTCAAGGGTCTGAGTCGAAACGCGGACAATTCAATTTTCTACAACATCAGTGTACTCGCAGCTCATCAAGCCTTCGTCCAAGCCTCGGAACTGACTGATAATCCAAAATCTGAGGATTTTCTCAACCACTTCGATGATGCTGAAAAAGAAAACTGTGGAGAACAAACTCTCGAGAAGCTAATCTATAACTCAAGGGATTCATATCACTATAGGTAAGTTTTATTAATTTTTACCATAATTTAAAAAAAGTTGATTTGTGAAAATTTTGTGTATTCTTACAATGAAAAACCACTTAAAATGATAAATTGTGAACATTTTTGTAAAACATTTTTAAGTTATATATATATATATATTTCGAATTAAAAAAGGATTTTGTTGTGTCATCAGTGTATTTTTTTACACAAAAGTTGGAAAAATAACAAAAGGTGATAATTATTTTACAAAAATGTTCAATTTTTCACATAAATGATCAACTCATAAACATTTTTTGTAAAACATTTTTAAATTATATATATATTTCGGATTAAAAAAAGGACTTTTTTGTGTAATCAGTGTATTTTTTTACATAAAAGTTTAAAAAATAACAAAAGGTTATAATTATTTTGCAAAAATGTTTAGTTTTTCACATAAATGATCAATTCATAAACATTTTTTGTAAAACATTTTTAAATTATATCCATTTCGGATTAAAAAATGGACTTTTTTGTGCAATCAGTGTATTTTTTTTTACATAAAAGTTTAAAAAATAACAAAAGGTTATAATTATTTTACAAAAATGTTTAGTTTTTCACATAAATGATCAATTCATAAACATTTTTTGTAAAACATTTTTAAATTATATATATTTCGGATTAAAAAAAGAACTTTTTTGTGTAATCAGTGTATTTTTTTACATAAAAGTTTAAAAAATAACAAAAGGTTATAATTATTTTACAAAAATATTTAGTTTTTCACATAAATGATCAATTGATAAACATTTTTTGTAAAACATTTTTAAATTATATACATTTCGGATTAAAAAAAGGGTTTTTTGTGTAATCAGTGTATTTTTTTAGCTAGAAGTTGAAAAAAAATCACAAAAGGTTATAATTATTTTACAAAAATGCTTAATTTCTCACGTAAATAACACGTTTTATCACATAAATGGATTATTCATGAGTGTTTGTTGTAAAACATTTTTAAAATTATATATATATATATATATATTTATATTTATACATTCCGAATCCAGATGAAAAAAAGGACTTTTTCGTGTGTAATCAGTGTATTTCTTTTACATAGAAGTTGAAAAAATAACAAAAGTTTATAATTATTTTACATTAATTTTAATCAGGCTATACGAATACATCACTTTTTATTTTAGTCCATTATATCGTAAAAATAAAACAGAGTAAAGAACTTTCCCTAAAAAATAATGAGCTGAATGATTTAACTCAGTGAGTTATTTTCCTGTTATATATAATTTAAACTATCTAATGTAGCTAAGAGTAAAATTTAAATTCGGTAAAATTTATTTATATAATGAATAACTTTTGTATTTTAGTCAATTATTGGATCACAAAGAATACGGAATACAAGAATTCCTCTCTGGGTCTAATAATATGTCAGAAGAACATCAAAGAAGATATTGTTCAAGAAAAGCGCTTTGTAACCATTGATATCGTAAGCTATAGTAGTTTGTATTACAGAAAATTTACTATAAAACAGTTTTATGAATGTAAAAACTAGATATGGTGTTTTCTATTACAATTATTTACTTGTAAATTTTATTCATCTAGAGAGGTAATTTGGTGATTTTTTGACAGTTTTTAAAAAGTTAAAAGTACAAAAAAATTAAAAAATATCGAAAACTATATATTTCAATGATTATTTTTTAAAAAATTCAGAAAAAAAAACATGTAATAAAGCTCTGTTTTGAAACATAAAAAATTTAAAAGGATTGTGTAGGATAAAATTCTCACTCAAAAAATTATTGAAAATTGAATGAAATAAAAGAATATTTTCCCAAATACCAAAGTTTTGTAAATACAAAGTGAAAATCTCTATATATATATTGTTTTTAAAATAATATCGAAAACTATATATTTCAATGATTATTTTTTAAAAAAATAAAAAAAAGAAAAAAAGTCATATAATAAAACCTTGTTGTGAAACATAAAAAATTTAAAAGGAAGGTGTAGGATAAAATCCTCACTCAAAAAATTATTGAAAATTGAATGGAATAAAAGAATATAAAGTGAAAATCTCTATATATATATTTATTTTTTTAAAAAAATATCGAAAACTATATATTATAATGATTATTTTTTCTAAAAAGTTGAAAAACAAAACAAACTTTGTAATAAAATCCTGTTTTAAAACATGAAAAATTAAAAAGGATGCTGTAGGATAAAACCTTCGCTCAAAAAATTAATGAAAATTGAATGGAATGAAAGAATATTTTACCAAATACTGCATTTTTCGTGTAAATATATTGAAAATTGAATGGAATAAAAGAATATTTTACCAAAATACCACATTTTTCTTGTAAATATATAGTAAACATTTCTAAAATATTGTTGGTGAAATTTACTGGAAAATGGTTTCAAGTGTGTCAAAGACTAAATATGATGTTTTCATTGAAATGTTTATTTTCAAAAGATCCAAATAATAACATTGAATCAATTAGTTAAATTTAACAGTCAAATTCTTTTTTTATCAAGTAGGCTTAATGTTTCTATTGTGATTAATTCTCAAATATTGTAAACTTGAACTATCTAGAGGAGTAATTTGTCGATTTTGATGTGTTTTTTTCTTTTAAAAAAATTATCATGTAATACCACATACTTCAGTTCTAATTCGTTTTGAACAATTTCATGGGAGACAAAGAATAAAAAAGTTACATTGATTTAGTTTTTAGAATTAAAGTTGCTATCGAAAATGGTTTGTTCTTGAATGAGTAAATCCATAACCTCCTCATCATCATGACAGAAGTTTTCTGATGATTGCATTTTGAAAAACAATTTTTTTTTTTTTAAAAAAATTATTACGTAATACCACATACTTCAGTTCTAATTCGTTTTTAGAATTGAAGACGCCATCGAAAATGGTTTGTTCTTGAATGGGTAAATCCATAGCCTCCTCCTCATCATGACAGAAGCTTTCTGATGATTGCATTTTGAAAAACAACTTACATTGATTTAGTTTTCAGAATTGAAATTGCCATCGAAAATGGCTTGTTCTTGAATGGGAAAATCCATAGCCTCTCAGAGATAGAGATTGTTCTGTTTAAAAAAATAATGGAAATTGTATATATAAATGATTGTTTTTGAAAAAAATGGTAAATTTTTGAAAAAAATTCAAAAGGAAAATGCAGGATAAAACCCTCACTCAAGAAACTAATTTTGTATGATAGGTTGCTTACCTAATAATAAGAAAATAATGAATAACTTATATTTAAGCAATTATTGAAAAAATTAATGAAAATTGAATAGAATAAAGGAAATATTTTACCAAATAGCCTGTTTTTTTGTAAAGATATACAAACAGATAAAATTTAACCATTTAAAGGATGATTTCTTTTTTGCAAAAAAAAATAATGAAGATTTAATGAAATGAAAGAATATTTTACCAAATACCTTGTTTTTTGTAAATTTGTACAATTAGATGAAATTTAACCATTTATAGGATGATTTGTTTTTGTAAAAAATTAATGAAAATTGAATAAAATGAAAAAATATTTCACCAAAATACCTCTTTTTTGTAGATGTAAACAAATAGATGAATATCTAACTTTATCCATTTTTTTCCATTTGGGATCATGTTTTGAAGGTTTTCAAGATAGTTTTAGTAAAAGCTTATGCATTGATTGTCATTACAAGTTGTAGTGTTTGGTATTATTTAATATTTACTGACTCTAGCTATATTATATGAAATTTTCCCTACTTATTACACAATAAATGTATATATTCACATATTGTTTCATTTTTAATCACTGTATTTATTCAATGTAGATATATCTCCTCTCTCTCCTCTCTCAAGATATCATATGAGTCGAATTACAAAAAATTATCAAAACTTAAATGCCATACATTCAAAATCTAGATGCTCTATGAGTTAAAGTTATGTATATAATTATGTAAAAAATTATCAAAACTTGAATGCCATACATTCAAAATCTATAAGTTCAAATTAAGTAAAAAAATAATCAAAACTCAAATGCCACTTAAATGCCACTCAAATACCACTCAAATGAAATACAATATAAACTCGGCGAATTCATCCAATGTCGTAACTCATTGCATAACCCCCAAGATCAAATCCACAAAAAAACACTTGGTAGGGAGATCTGCTCATATATTACTACTAGGACAATGAGGGATTTTTTAAAATGGTACAACAACTTGGATGTAAAACCATTTGTTCAAGCGTTGGAAAGACAAAGATCGATCTACAGAGAGCATGGGATTGATATGTTAAAAGACGGTATATCTTTACCAGGATTAGCGATTCGATGGATGTTCAACAAAGCTCCTCAACCACCTCCTCCATACCTCTCTACACACTTGGATTTCCATGAACTTGGTAACTCGTTTCGACAGACTCTCCCAATTTGTCTGATTGACAACTGCAATGCAGAACTTTATCCTCTAATAAAGAAAAACATAGTTGGTGGACCAAGTCTAGTGATGCATAGATATCACGAAAAAGGTATAATTAAAATTAGAGAACATTGGTTGGGAAAAGAAGCAAAATTTTGTGATAGAATCTATGGAGTTGATGCAAATGCGCTCTATTTATGGTGTATGATGCAATCAATGCCTACTGGTTATCATCGAAGAAGAAAAATCGAAAACTCCTTTGTTGCTGAACCAGTAAAATTTAGCAAGGTAGCTCATAGTTGGTTACGGTTCCAAATGTTCTCAAAAAAAAATCAATATCAAGCATCAGCTCAATGGAGGAGAAGTTGCTCTTGGTCAGTGAGGATTACCAGTTGATGGATTCTGTGTTGAAAATCGTCATGTCTTTCAATTCCACGGGTGTTTTTGGCATGGACACAACTGCCCTTATAACAATGCTAAAGAACAAGAGCTTCAAGCTAGTGGAAGAAAATCAAAAGCAAATCTGTTTAAAACTACGATGGAAAATGAAGAATATCTTCGAGCGCTAGGTTACACTGTAATCTCGATTTGGGAGTGTGAGTGGATGAAACGTGTAAAAACTCATACAAATTTACAAAAATTTGTCAACACGTTTTACAATTCTTTCTACCCTAAAATACTTGAAAAAAAACTAAATCAAGAAGAAGTGTTGTCAAGAGTTCAATCAGAGGAATTCTTCGGATTTGTTGAATGTGACATCAAAGTTCCTGAGGAAGAGGAAGAAAAGTTCTCCGAAATGCTTCCGATTTTTAAAAATACGATGTTAACCAGAAAACACTTGAGCGATGAAATGAAAGTCTTTGCTGAAGCCGAAGGTTTTTTAAAGACTCCTCAACGCTCATTAGTTGGAAGTATGTACGGAGATAAGATATTGCTAATGAGTCCTTTGTTGAAATGGTACTTGAAACAAGGATTGAAAGTCACCAAAGCTTATCAGCTAATAGAATATATTCCTAGAAAAGCTTTTGAAGCTTTTGGAACATCGGTTTCAGACGCTAGGAGAATGGGAGATGCAGACCCTAGTCAAGAATTACTCGCTACTACTAGCAAGTTGGTAGGAAATGCTGCTTATGGAAAAACAATCACTGATGAAGAAAAACACACCACCATCAAGTTCATCGAAGGGGCGAGAAAAGCTTCATTTCGTATCAGAGAGAACAAATTCATCTCCATGGAAGAGATAGCAGATGATTTTTATGAAATCGTAACCTGTAAACGACTAGTAAGTTTTAAAAACAATTATTTTGCAATTCAAAATTTATATTCTCCAAGTTTACTTTGCTAATCAGTATCACCATCATTTCAGCTAACTATGAACGTTCCAGTACACTTGGGTTTTTCCGTGCTACAGTATGCTAAACTGAGAATGCTACAGTTTTACTACGACTTTATGGATAAGTAAGTAAAACCTAATTCCCTACCATTATTATGTATAAGTAAGTAAAACTTCCAAATAATTGAAATCGAAACAATCTTTTTATTTATAGATATATTGACAGAAGTGATTTCCAATATGTTGAAATGGATACAGATAGCGCATACATGGCGTTGAGCGGAACATTAGAAACACTGGTAAAACCAAGTATGAAAAAAGAGTTTTACAATGAATATGGTGATTGGTTTCCACGCCCATACTGTGACAAACATAGGGATGAGTTTTTAAGAACCAAAACAATGGGTTTAGAATGGAGCATGCAAGACTGTTGTGAAAAAGTACTAAAACATGGAAAAAGAACACCCGGGCTGTTTAAAGAGGAATTTACCGGAGATGGAATTGTTGCACTTAACTCTAAATCCTATTACTGCTGGGGAGAAAAAGGAAACAAGTTTAGCTCAAAAGGTTTGAACAAACGAATTAATCAATTGAACAAAGACAGTTATCTAAATGTATTGAACACAAAAAAGTCGTTTATGGGTAAAAATCGAGGATTTGTAGTAAAGGATCAAAAAATGTTGACATACAGCCAAATAAAGCGAGGACTCACATATTTTTATGCTAAAAGACGAGTGTGTTCTGATGGAGTATCTACCGAACCTACTTTGGCTTAAATAAAAACCTTCATAATAAACTTCTTTTACCACAGTTACTATAACTATATATATATAAAATACAAGAAATCTTTCATCATCCTTATAAATATCGATAACGAATAGATGAATATTTAACTTCATCATCCAATATATTTTATAGCATTCAATGTATATATGAGTTCGAATTATGTATCTAGCTATATTATATGAGGAGATTTTGCCCCTACTTATTATGTAATAAATGTATATAATCATACATTGATTCACTTTTAATCAATGTATTTATTCAAGGTTGATACATCTCCTCTCTCCTCTCTCTCAAGATGCTATATGAGTTCGAGTTATGTAAAGAAATTATCAAAAATTAAATGCCATACATTCCAAATCTATATGTCATATAAGTTCAAGTTAAGTAACAAAAATAATCAAAACTCAATTGCCACTTAAATGCCACTCAAATGCCACTCAAATACCCCTCAAATAAAATACAATATAAACTCGGCGAATCCATCCAACGTCGTAACCCATTGCCTCAACTCCAAGATCAAATCCACAAAAAAACACTTGGTAGGGAGATCTGCTCATATATTACTACTGATATGCTTTTAGCAGGCGCCCATTTTGTGTGAAACCTTGCCCATTCCGTTCCAAACGATATGTATGATTGGGATAGGTCTCTGTGAGATGTAGGGTCCTATGTAGCTGGGTTGAAGCTTAGGATTGTTCCCTTTGGTCCGCCTTTTATTCTCCATGACCACGAGCTCGTCTTTACTGAAGCGGAGGGGTTCTCCGGTCTCTTCCTGTCTGAGCTTGGCTTGTTGGTTTCTTAGGTAGTCGTGGGCGGTGGCGAGGTCCCTTTGTACTCTGAGAGTGTGTTCGTTGACACTATGGGGTTCTAGGGAGGGTGGTGATCCCGTCAACTGGTCGGGTAGTCGCACTTCTCTCCCTAACATGAGTATGTTTGGGGTCTCGCTGGTTGTGGAGTTGGGTGTGGCCCTACAAGCCCGCATGATCTGTGGGAGCAATCCGTCCCATTCGTCCTGCCCTTTACTCAAGATCAATGTCTGTAACGCGTCTCCCAGCGTTCTGTTCTGTTGCTCTACCATACCGTTCCCTTGGGGGTGGTAGGAGGTGGTGCGAGTCTTCCGTACTCCCCACAAGGTGCAGAGCTCTTCCAGGAGGGTGGACTCGAATTGAGCCCCCTGATCTGAGTGTAGCTGTTCGGGAAGGCCCCAATAACTAAACACTCTTTCGTCCAGAGCTGTGGCCACCGTAGGAGCGGTAGTGTCGGGCAGTGCAATGGCATCCTGCCAGCGGGTGAAATGGTCCGTAAGTACCATTATCCACCGATTCTTCCGCTTGGTGAGAGGTAGCAGTCCCACCAAGTCTACTACCAGTTTCTGGAAAGGTCGGCCTGCCATTAATCTCTGTCCGTCGGGTGCTGTGGGTCTATTGCTCCTTTTCGCCACTTGACACACTTCACAGCTCTTTACGAGTCTGCGTGTTAGTCCCGACATCCCAGGCCAATACCAATCCAGTTGCAAGCGATGCCGAGTTCATTTGATCCCGGCATGAGCCATCAGGTGTGTGTCCCACACGACCTTATTCCTCCATGCTGGTGGACATACCGAGCAGAGCCTGACCCGCCCCTGGTGTTTTAATCTTATGACCAGCGTCCCGTTGGGTTGGATCCTTAGTGCCTCTATTCGGTCATGTAGAGTCCGCAGTTCGGTGTCCCCTTCCTCTAACTCTCTAGCGGAAAGCTGTCTCCCTGCCTGCACTGCGGCATAGATCTTGGCAACAGGGTGTTGTCCCTCTCGTTGCGCCTGTACCAGCTCCTTGGTACTCTCCGCGGGGTTGGTGACTGTCACGTTCACCTGTCCCATCGGCTCTGCTGCTCCCTGTCGGGTGAGCTCGGCGTGGGTGGGTCCCCCATTCGTCCTTCCCTTTTGCTCGGCATGGGTGGGTCCCCCATTCATCTCTCCCTTTTGCTCTGCATGGGTGGGTCCCCCGCTCGTCCTTTCCCTTCGCTCTGCTGGTCCCCCCAGGGTTAGCTCGGCATGGGTGGGTCCCCCATCTCTCTGTTCTATGGCGCGGCACTGCTTACAGTCGATACAGGGATCCTGTCGACTAAGGCCGTCCGCATTCCCGTGCTGTGCCCCTGGTCTGTGTTCAAGCTTGAACTTGAATTCAGCTAGAGTCTCTAGCCACCGTGCTATCTGGTTGGAGGGTTCCTTCCTCCTACACAATCAGCGTAGGGAAGCATGGTAAGTGCGTAACTTGAATTCCCTTCCGTACAGGTACGGTCGGAAGTGCTTGGCGGCCTTGATCACTGCCAGGAGCTCTCGTCGTGTCACACAGTAGTTCCTCTCAGCGGGAGACAGGGTCTTACTGTAGTAGGCTATCACCCGTTCTTGCCCCTCTTGGACCGGCGACAACACTCCTCCTACTCCCACAGCGCTTGCGTCTGTGTCCAGGATGTAGGGAAGCTTGGGGTCGGGATATCCCAATATAGGCGCCTGGCTCAGACCTTCCTTCAAATGCTCGAACGCTTGCTGTTCCCTATCTCCCCACTTCCTCGGGATCTCCTTTCCGGTCAGGACGGTGAGCGGCTTGGCCGTAGTGGCGTAGTCGGGTAAATACTGCCTGTAGTACCCGGCCGTCCCCAGGAATGCTTGTAATGCTTTCACATCTTGTGGAGCCTGCCAAGTCTTTACTGCTTCCACTTTGTCAGGGTCAGTAGCTACACCCTTTGCGCTGACCACATGTCCGAGGTAACGTACCTGGGGACTCAGGAGTTTGCACTTCGAGGGCTTCACCTTTAGGTGAGCACTCTGGAGACGTTGTAACACTTCCTCTAGTCTCTGGATGTGTGATGTGAAGTCAGGAGCAATGACTATCACGTCGTCCAAGTAGAGGAGTAACGTCTTCCAGTGGAGCCCTTTCAGTACTCGCTCCATGAGTCGCTGGAATGTGGCAGGACCCGAGGTGAGGCCAAAAAGCAGCACCTTCCATCGCCATAGACCACTGCGGGTGATGAAGGCGGCTTTGTCCTGGGCTTCTTCGTCTAGAGGTACTTGCCAGTATCCGCTGGTCAAGTCTAGGGTACTAAAATACCGGCTCCCTGCGAGAGCGTCCAGGGAGTCATCGATCCGGGGTATAGGATACGCATCTTGTTGTGTGACATCGTTCAACTTACGGTAGTCAACAAAAAATCTCCAGGAGTTATCCTTCTTCCGTACCAACACCACCGGAGAGCTCCATGCTCCTTCGGCGGGTTCGATCAGATCTTTGACCAGCAACTCCTTCACTTGTCGTTCAGCCTCTGCCTCCTTCTCTGCGCCCAAACGGTGTGGGGGCAGCCGTATTGGTAGCGTGCCAGGGATCACGGGGATGGAGTGTTTGGCAAGCTGGGTGCGGCCGATGTCTCCGTCGTGTTGGCTGAACACTTCCTGGTAGCGGACGAGCAAGCTCCGGAGTTGGCATTCCTCTCGGGTGTCTTTACATCCCTTCCTGGCCTGTGAAAACAGGTGGGTGAGGTGCGGTGGCAGCTCTCCTTCTGGAGGTCCTGATTCTGGGGGGTGGTTCTGCAGTGGCCGTACCTCGTCGGGTCCTATACCGATAAACGTGCCGATCACCTCTCCTGCCGGAACGTGGAGGCTGTCTTGAGAGGGGTTGAGGCATCGGACGAGCACACGTCCCCGATCATCCGGTGCATTGACACTGGTTGCCAGCAACAAGCCTCCTCCCACGCTTTCTATCACCCCCTGGGCACACGGGGTCTGGCTGGTCAGGTGGCACGGCACCGTCGCCTCGGCTTGAGGTGGAATGTGGGTATCTCTCTGAACTTGGACTTTGGACACCAGGTTCATTCCGTGTCTATCTGTAGAGGTCAACTCCTTCCCCTGTACGCGGAGAACTGGATGGTCGAATCCCATCTGGCAGTTTTGCTTGGCAAGGAAAGGCATCCCGAGGATCACATCCTCATTAATCTGACTCACTACGAAGGTTTCCTCGTACCTAACATGCCGGATTCGCCCCGTCAGCGTGAGCAGCCCGTAGAAGGGTAGTCTGGTGCCGTCGGCCATCAGTCCATGAGAGTCGTATTCCTGCAGGTCCTTCTGTACCTGTGCGGGCAGTACGTCAAATATCCTCTTCGACAATAGGTTGGTGTTGCACCCCGTATCAATTAGACACGTAACCGTTCGTCCTTCCAATCGTCCAGGCAAGTAGTAACTGGACTTATAAGGTCTCTCTACTTGATTCAAGTGGACTGTGATCGGGTTCTTAGTGTTCGGTCTGGGGGGTGTCTTCCTTCGTGTTGGTTCCTTCCTTTGTGGCTTTGGGAAACTGGGCCTCCTCTGGGCTATCTCCTCCATGTCTTCCTCCTCTTCCTCCTCTGCCAGGTCGGTGGCCAATGGGCTGAACCGGTTGCTTAGTAGAAGGAACTCTGGTTTCTGTACAGGCCGTCTGGCCTGTTCTTCCCTTGGTCGGTTAGCTGGGGTGGCCCTCTTGCAGCCAGCAGGGGTCCCTACTGCTGCGGGCCGTATTCGTTTCCCTGCCTCTGTTGCCAGGGGGCAGTCTTGCACTAACTCCGTACGTGTCCTGTTCGTTGACAGCCCCAGCAGCGTCTGGGTGGAGGTTTGGTGGTGGTATCTTTGAGTTCGGCCACCTCTTTGCTCAAATGCTCGATTGTTTTGAGCAACTTGGCCAGGGGGTCCTCTACTTCCTGGCACTTGAGGTCGGCCTTGGGGGGGGGGGGGGGGGGGTTCCGGCTCCTTCCAACTCTTCCTCTTGTACTGTGCAAACGTTGGACTGGACTGAGGGCTGGTGTTGTACTTGCAGGAACGGCTTCCTCCAGATCTACGGGTCGTATCGCCAACAGGTGTCTCTGTAAGTACACATGGCCTAGGGTACTTTGAAATGTTTGGAGGGTGAGTTCCACTCTGTTTCGGACGGGTAGGTCGCCATATGCGGCCTCTACTAGTCGCTCCACCTGGAGTGCATGTTCTCGCAGGGTGTCTCTGTGTGCCTTGTGGTAGGTGGTTAGCCTATGCTGCGCTTCTGTTCTGGTCAGGCCAAAACTTGCTTTTAGTGCCTGTGTGATGGCAAGGGGGTCGAGCCCCCTTCCACACTGCTCCGCCTTGCCTGTCAGCGCCTGCCTTAAATGGATGGTGGCTTCCTCTGGTGCCCAATGGTTGGCTCGGGCCACCTCTTCAAATCGTTGAATAAAATAATGGACGTCTCCCTCTCCATTAAACTGTGGAGTTCGGAAGCGGTCTTTGCTGCTGTTGGTGGACATACGATCCAGTATGTCTGCTAGGGTGCCCATAATCTGTAGTGGGCTGACATCACGGTCTGAACTCACTGCTCGGCGTCTGCTAGTCATCTTGCTTCCTGCCTACGTTCACTGTTCCAGTGGGTCGACTTGTGTGGGCTCTTCTCTATCCCACTGCTGCCACCAATGTACAGGAATTTGGGGGGTAGTGGTAGCTGTCATCTGTACAGCGGCCCACTTCCAGTGCGTGCGTAATAGCAGTATTGCAAGTGCTTCTTAGCGAGCCCCAAGGTCGGCAGACTACTCTGTTTGAACACGATTTGCAGTGTTGTAAGCCCAAAGACTGTACACAGCGAGGAGTTGTCTTAACTACCTTACTTTCCACTGAGTTCTTGCTCGGGCAGAATAGCTACACTGGGTTGAATCAACAGGTTGAACAGTCGTTCCAGTATCACACTCCCAAAGGTGGTGTGCAGTGTAAGTCTCGTAGACTGACCACTTTTTACTGACTATTGCTCTTGCTGTTGGTCGACTTGTCCAAGTTGCTGCCAATTAATTATTTGCTAAGTGCTATGCTTGTTTGCTTGCTTGTGTGTTGTTCTTGTGCTTGCATCTAGTTACTTGTTCTTTATGTCTTTGCTGTGCAGAGAGAATCATGAAGAAGTGAGAGTGCCAGGTTAACTCTGATTTATTATTCAATTGCAGCAGTATAAATATACAGTAGGCGGGTACACATTGGCAGCAAGAAATTGTATCACAAAAGACAGGCTCCGCCTTCTGGCCTGATTGGCCCATAACATAAAGAGGCAGACAAAACATTCATAACAAGGCTGTCTTTAGATAAGCTTGATTGCACAGCAGCACATGGTTGGCAATACAGGATAAAAATAATAATTAGACAGGGTATACAATGTAAATGTGGATAAATATGCTAAGTGAATAAATGAGAGTAAATGGAGTTCGGGATTGAATTGTTTGTACTGTTCGGGTCGACTGTGTGTGCTGCGTATATTTCCCTACAGTATTGGGCAGAGACTCTTTGGATTGCAAAAAATGATATTGCAACAAAATTTAATTTTTTTGGAGCTGTTTTACTCAAGTCAGCAATTTTTTTTATCTTTGGTAAGCTCGCTATCATGTATACACCGACGTTCACGTGATAGTGTTTGTGATCAAAATCAAAAGAATTGATGAAAGTTTTTTATCAAAATAATAATTTCCAAGCAAAAATGTAATCAAACAATAACATTAATATAATTTTATAATAATACTAGGCGAAAAAAAACATTGCTGAAATTGTATTTCCGACATTGTTTTTTTTCAACAGCGATAATAATTAATTCTGGAATGCTGGCTAATTTTTCCAAGAAAAAATACAAAAGCACCAAATAATAATAATTAAGATTTTTAAAAAGTAGTTTGAAACTGAAAAAAGTAAAAAAAATGGTACAAACTACTTGCTGGAATATACTATATAATATCATAATGCAGATGGTCCCTTCCGTCGAACGCTTTTTCATAGACCTCTACATACCTAATGCACTTTTATTGCCGCAAGTGAGTTTTCTCAACAGTTTTATAATGCTTGATGAGTAAACAACTCTACACACAAAGTGCGTCTTGAAAAGCCTGTCCTAAGCCCTTTAATAGAACAATTAATATGACAATATTTTAAGCCTCATAAACCATCTCTTGTCTTCTCTGTAGCTGGCATATCCTCTCTCTGCACTCTTCTGTCTGCTTGTGGTCAGTTAATAAAGGAACTTCTCATCTCTGTCACCAGTTTTACCTTAGGTCTGGCTGGATAACTTACTGATTCATGAAAATTTTGTCATTCTACTTCGACAGAACTTTGATGGAACTTTGAAAGAGTTTGAGCTATAGGTATATTTAAAGTCTTCATTGAAGTTTCCAGTTTGAACAGCTCTAAAAATTTATTTTGGACAGTGCACTAACTGTTAAAGTGATAAAAGACTAAAGTGCTCACTCTGCAATTGAATATATTGGTAATAATTCTAACCACAGATGATTTCCCATTACACACAGATGTATATATATCTAGATATCCAGTAGTAACTCGTGCTAGATCACCCAAATAATACAAGCACAGGTTTTACTCATTATTAAATCAGTTAGAATAATTGATAATAAATGTTATGTTACAGTTATACGTTGTTCGACTGAGTGAGTTAGTGAGTGCTCAATGCACTGTGTATCTATGCATAAATAAATTCTTATGGATGTGACATACAGTATATCTTTTGGTCGATTATTGATTCAATCAATTCATTAAATGTAGATAAACTGGAACAATTAGTTTTTAGGTAAAGAATGAAGTAAACTTTAAAAACTTGTCTCGACATTTTGAGTGGACATAAACTGCAAGCCAAGGCATCGGGTCCCTTATACAATTCGATGCTTGTTAGGCTAGTTCGATATGGTTGCCTTGCCAGCACATTGATAAATATAAACAAATAAACTGACAGTCCTGATCGGACTTGAATATGATCGTTCAAGAGGACTGGTTATTGTGTTACTAAGTATTAGTTGGTAGCTGGCTGATGTTGAATCTTTAGGTGAGGGCAGGGTCCATACTTAAAAATACCCAATTTACCAAATCCATCGGTTCCTACATTTTACGTAGGCATAGCATTGCATTCTAATTGCAGTGAAGAAAACTTTTGAATAATTTGGGGGGCACAATAAAATATTTTTAAAGGATACTGCCAACTTCATTTTGTATTGGTGTAACTGATATGGGAAATTGAGTTGGAACTAGGCAGGAAAGATTGTGGAACTGCAAGTTTTTGTTATGGAATTATTTCATAGTAATAATTCATATATTTTTATCTGCTCACTTAACGCTGCTACCTCTGCCAACTCTTTAATCCAATGATGCTGACTGGTCTTGGAGGATAGATTGAAAACATCTGAAGGGTTGTGGGTGAGATTTGGGCCTGGTGGGGGAGTAAATGGATGCTCTGCTGTTCGTAGAGTATGCTTGCAAAAATTTCATGTATCATTATTCGGGATAGAGAAAGACAATCTAACTAAACAGTGGGCAGACATTTGGGGGTAAGGGCTTCGTGTCTATGAGAGAGGGATGAGTCGCCAAGGTTAATATATGAAGAAAGGTCAAATTCAAAAGTTTAATAAACTATGTTGTCACACAATTTCACATACAGTACATTGACTAGAGTATAAATGGTATAATAATTGCATCTCACATTCATTATCGATATAAATCAACAACCCTTTATCACAAATGAAAACGTATATTGTGATGCTTATCATACTTTAAGGAAAAATAAGTTATCTTAACAATTATTTCATTACTTACGATGAATACAAGCTTTGTGTTTCTGTAAATTTGTGAAAACAGATTGTGTAAAACCAAAAATATTGATTCAATGCTTTAATCAAAATCAAATTATGAAACTAAACTGAACCTAAGCTAACTGAACCAGTCTGTACTAAACTTAACTAGTTAAATACAGGCTTTTCTTTAACAGTCTAGGTGCGTTACTGTTTTCATCAGTTACATGCTTTTGTAAAAGTTATTCAATTTCAAGTTAAATATTCAGGCTGAGTAATGCAACAAATCCTAAATAACATGGTAAGGCAAACCAAACTACCCAGTACTAAATTGTAAGTTGGGGGAAGTTTTATAAAAATATTCGAAAAGTGTGAATTATTATTCAGTTAATAGTGCTCAATTACGCCTCACCATTTGTATGTGATGTAATGAAAGAGTAACAGAGAAACACAGACTGTATTACATGAAACAGTTGTGTTCATACTTTACATGAGGCATTTGTTTGTTTAAAGGACCACAAATATCCCCAAGGAATGTAGCGCTAGCTAGAGAACCAATTGCGAACTGCAGAAGTAGACTTAAGCTATCATGGACTGAACCAAAATATCCTAATGGAGTCATCACAGGGTATCAGGTCAGTGAACTTTTGTGAAAGTCTTTTAATTTAAAGAATTGTACCTGGTGCAGCAGTTTATCTACTCTCACAGCGCTATTTGAGTGTCTGCTCATCATAGACTCTCTGAGCTTTCAAGGTTGTTTACCTGATAAAAAAAAAACATATAAGTTTGGTACTTGCGATTAATGTTGCATTCCTTTGCTATCCCTTTAATCTGTTGTTTCGGTCTTGTCCGTGTTATTTAATTATTTCTAATAGATAGTACCAAAAGACATTATGGCTATCTTTGCATTCATACACACTTGTAGAAAGTATGTATATATAATTGTAGTACAAGTGTACAGATGATATAACATGGGTCACAGTTACAGCTGATACAGTTAAAGTCTACCAATGTAATCTACCATCTGCATACTCTGGTGTACAATGTTCTGTGAGAGCTTCTAATGCTGCTGGATATAGTGACATTAGTACTTCTGGTGTGGTTACTGTGGACTGTTCTGGTGGGTAGCTCTACAGTTAAAACCCATTACATTATTAAATGCAAATATACACTTTTTGCCTCTGAATTAGGAAATAAACATCACTAAAATGTTACACTAGAATATTTATATCCAAATAATTATACACAGCCAGTGTTAAATGAGATATTGCTAACCCTTGGAGCTCACTTAGCCCTCACAGGCTATTGATTTTTTAATGCACAAAAATGGAGCTTGTAAGGATATGCTAGCCAAACATGGACGGCTATCTGTCCCTGCTATTACACATTTCGCTGAAGAAGAATGTTTAGTTTTTTGCAGTTCTCACGGTTACTTGGTTTATTGTTGTTATATTTTAGAACTTGTAAATTTCCTTCATATTCTTATGCATATCGATCTGTAATGGATTGTGTCGGTAGTGCTCCTACTACCGTCCACTAACAAACAGCTGTCCACAGCGAGCAGCTCGTGGCACAGAGAAACAACACCTCTCTCTAAGAGGCAATGCAAGGTCGATCAGACCTGCAAGATGCAACAGAGAATTTCACAACTAGTAAACCCACAGCTCCGAGAAACTAGGCGGAATTTCAGTAATAAATACATTTATTGTTGACATATCCATGCTCTGGAGCGCAATCGCCTAGAGTAGTTAGCAGCAGTAGCAATAAGTAACAAGTAGCATAAAACATACCGTGAACCTGTCTTTTATAGGCTGGTGGCAGGAAGTGCATTGCATCATCATATGTTTAACCAATATGCATTACACAAAGTGAAAACAACCAATCAAAATGAACAATGTATAGAATAGCGCACAAGAGTAAATATACAACGTGCTTAGTGTCAAGGAATAACACTACAAATAAATTCCTCAGTCTTTGGGAGCCTCAGGTCCACAATAGGCGGGATGTAAAAGTAGATAGGTCTAGGATCAGTAGTAGTAATAAGGGAGCAGATCTCTGTCATGGAGTCTGAGGAGAAAGTTCTCCTGGTTCTCCAGGTAAAGTATGCACCAGTTACCATGAGAACCTGTGAGGTAGCTTTTTGTGTGCACCAGTTGTTTAGAATGTATGTTAATTTAATAGTGTTGTATGTTGATTAATACATTGTATGGTGTGTTGGATGTTCTGGAGGTTATCCTGGAGGTTCTCCTGGAGGTTCTCCTGGTCCATTGGGTGCCTTTTTGTGTGCACCAGGTGTTTAGAATGTATTTATTGGTATTTATTGGTGTGTTATTGTAATGGAATTGCACAGTGTTGCCAGCATCTACAGCCGGTGCTACCCATATGCTAATCAAATATCTACTTATTCAAGATCATCTATATATCCACTACTACTGGAGTACGCTTGAACGCCTTCAACAGTGCAGCTGCACTGCCGCTTAGCTTCAGCCAGCAGGAAGGACTTTTCCCGCCTCCAGTAACTATTTTTATCATGGCATGTGTCACATGCTGTTTTGTTTATACACTCTTAGCCAATCATATTATTATACGCATCCTTGATTTTATGCCTTATTTATATAGACTTGCTCTTAGCCCGGCAGGGCAGTTATTGTTTAGTTGTGCTCAGACATTGTTCAGTGTTGTGAGATACTGTCTAGTGGGTAGTGCGTGCTTAGCTAGTGGGATATAACTAGCTATAGCCAAGACAGCTGAGGATTCGTTCAGGACTACGGAGAAGAGGTTCCCAGAAGTGTATCAGAGGAAGACGCTTAGAACTCTTGTAGGAACGCCCAGCTAAGAGACTATACCGTCAGACGCCTATGTTCATTATTCAGACACCAGTATTCAGAGACAATTCAACCACTTTCTAGTTATACTTGTAGCAATTTTGTGCGTGTTGAGTAAAGTGAAGTAATAAAGTCATTGCTAGCACTTTCAATCTATTAGCATCTGTTTGGCCGGTTGCCAAATATCGTTGTGTCCGCTAACCAGCAGCATCCTGTCTTCTCTAACTCAGAGAGACATTCTAGCCTTGCAATCTGTAGCCACAGCTACCACTGAAACACAGAGTCAGCCATTGTAACATAGCATCTTGCAGTACCAGTGACCGTATTCCTCTCTTAACACGGGAAAACCGTTACAGTATGTTGATCCTCCAATATCTTTTTTGTGAGGTGTTTTGAATGTTTTGGGTTGATGATAATGTTAGATTGGAGGGTTTGAGTATTGTATAAAAATGAAGCGTTGAATTATTGTATAACTTTATTATATAAGCATGAAAATCTTTATCATAAATTCTATTGGTAAAAAAAGACCTAGTGTATACCCCACAATATTTTTGATATTTTTACAATTCTGACAAAAGCGTAATCGTTAGTTTTTTTAATTTTTTGTTAGTGTAATACGTGTATAATGATATTGTAATGAAAACATTATAGATGGATATGGAATATTTCTATAAGCACAAAAGTATGTACAGAAGATAGCTCTTTATCTATTTAGGTGTATTTATAAACACGAGGTTCGATTTTGTACCAAGATTATTTTACTTCAATTGTACATAGACTACATAAAAGTTTAATATACTATTTGCATTAGTTTAATCAATTTTACAGTGAATGCTAGAAATAATCTACTCATTATCATCAGCGTTGAGTCCTGGTTCAAAATTAGTAAATTCCTCCTCTAGGAATTCTTCAAGACCAGTGTCAACATCTGGTTTTGATATCTCCTCATTGAAATTTGCTTGCTCGCAATTTTCTTTCCAATTACTGCTACTGGTTAAAGAAATAAAGACCAGATTGTGGTATGCATGAGAATTTGTACCTGCACCCTTTTTTTCCCTTTATAAATCATCACCCCCGGAACACATTTTTTAGTTTCTTTGACGTATCTGATTGGTAAAAGGAGTGTTTTCACCTCTCTCTTTCCATCTTTTTCTAAGACATAATGGATGCAGTTTACGACAGATTCTTCTCCATTGCAACGATGAGGAATGAATCTTTCAACAACATCGATGTAAGGAAAAACCGCACACTGTTTGAAATTACTGAGATGTTCCATATCAAAGCTGAGTTTGAGTTCCTCCTCGGTCATCTTTCTCAATTCTTCAGCTTCAGCAGTAGCTTCTATCAAGGTTAAGCGCTTTGTGCTAACACGTTTGATATTGCAGCAAGTAGTGTTTGTTTTTTTTGGGTTTTCCACCTCACCCAAGTACACAAAGTTACAAGGTAATGGATAATTATCGATATTGAAGTTTTCAACTACTCTACTTGGTCAAACTACTCGCTGAAAATCTTTTACATTCGAATTACCAAGGTAGGTGATAACGTAGTAATCACTGTATACACAGATATTCTGATCGATAGAAACAACTTGCATAACAGTTGGAATAGTGAATGTCGTTAGCGTTTGAAAAGTTCCAATCTTTTGCAACTCACTCGTCTTTCATCCTTCAAGAGACTTGGCTATCTTTAGAGCTTTATCCGCATTGGAGAGTGTTTCCTTTTCATTTTTCTCCATACTGTTCCGTGTTGTAAGTAAAATCAATTTTGGGAGAGTTCGCTTCTTTGATGTTGACTCTTTTGCAACAGGAAGTTTTCTTTTAGAAGTTGTTTTGGATGTTTTGTGTTTGTTTTCTGTCGGGTTTGAATTCATGAAAATGCGAGATTCAGAAATTCCATCCATAGTAATCTAAAAAAGAAAAAGTGATGTTTGAAATAATGTAAGTAAAACACCAGGTTTAATTTTATAAATAAAAATTGTACTTTTGAAGCGCAACTAAAAATTAACTATCTGGCACTTTACAATGTATTCAGACTATTTTCAACCATTGGTAGGTAATAATAATAACAACTTATTAAATTTTTACCTTAGTGCTAAGAGTCTTTCTAGTAGTTACTGAGAAACCTTCTCATGTCAGTAGTAGATGTTGTAGTCGATGTTGCTTCTTCGGATGTTGTTGCTGAAGTGGATGATTATTGTCTGAAAGCATTGCTTCTTAAATAGTCCAAGTTGGACTGATTGAACTGTTGTTACAAGCAATGTTCTTGCAAAAATCGATGCAGTATGTAAAAGTTATTCGCGCGGAAATCTGTTGTAATATGTATTAACTTTTCGCAAGAAAAAATATTTCGTGTGAGTATCTTTATATAATACAAAAAAGGTTTTCGCACAAAAACAACATTAACTGACTGGAATAACATCGTTTTTGCGCTTAAAACAGTATTTTCGGGCTCAAAAAAGCGAAATTTTTATCTGGAAAACACATTCTTTCGTAAGAAAACACAATTTTTCTCATGCGAAGAAAACATAGAATTTCTGGCTCAAAAATCAACACTTTTCTGTCTGAAGAAACACATTTTTTCTGCTCAAAGAAAACATAAATTTTTCAGCTGAAAAAGTTGACTTTTTATACTTAAAAATGCATTGTTTCACGTGAATAAAACTAATTTTTTTGCAAAAAAAAACCATCAATTTCTAGCTGAAAAACCAACATTTTTCGGTCTGAAAAAACAAATTTTTTTCTCGAGAAAAAATAACTTTTTAGCTACAAAAATTAATTTTTTCTACCTAAAGTGCATTTTTTCGTGCGAAAAAAACCCAACTTTTTTTGCGCGAAGCAAACATCAATTTTTAGCTCAAAAACCAACATTTTTCTGTCTGATAAAAACACATTTTTTTGCGCGAAGTAAACATAAACTCATCAGCTAAAAAGTTTTATTTTTCTACCTAAAACGCATTCTTTCGCGTGAAAAAAAACTAATTGTTTTCGAGCAAAGAAAAGATCAATTTCTAACTCAAAATCCAACATTTTTTGACTGAAAAAACACATTTTTTTTGCGCGAAAAAAAATAAACTTTTTAGCAAAAAAAAAATTGATTTTTTCCACCTAAATTGCATTCTTTCGCGCAAGTTTTTTCGCGCAAAGAAAACTAACTTTTTCGCATGAAGCGAACATCAATTTCTAGCTCAAAAATCAATATTTTTTGTCTGAAAAAACACATTTTTTCCCGCGAAGAAAACAAACTTTTCAGCTAAAAAAATTATTTTTCCTGCATAAAAACACATTGTTTCGCGCGAAAAAACTAATTTTTCACGCGAAAAAAACATCAATTTCTAGCTCAAAAATTAACATTTTTCTGTTTGAAAAAACACATTTTTTCGTTTAAGAAAACATAATTTTTTTGTTGCGCAAAAGCCCTTTATGTTTTGTTCAAATTTTACAAAACTCTTATATGATATTAAAGGCTTTTTGCGCAACGCTTTCATTGGACTCAACCCATGTACATCGGTGCAACTTTAGCTATTAAAGAAGCAACGCTTTTACACAGAAAGCATCCACTCCAGCAACAACGACAGAAGGATCAACATCTACTACAACATCTACTGCAACTACTAGGAGGTTTCTCTGTATGAAGGTACAAAACAAAAAATAATTATTTTTACTAGCTGAGACAGTCAACTCACCCCTCTATGTACTATCTATCTTTAAACTTAATTATAAAGAAATAATACTCAATAAGTCACTTAGAGCTTGTGATTTACTTTCGCAATAAGGTAAGTAATACGAATTAATTATTTAATACTAGTTGAAGTACTCAACTAGTAGCGCTGGCAAAAAAACAATAAATAATTATTCAACATTAGTTGGACTATGTAACTAGTAGTACTGAAAATTATTTGGAAGTACTTATTATTTATTTAATACTAGTTGAAGCACTCATCTAGGGGTATCCCGAAACCACCAACCCCCGACCCCTACCCTTAACCTACCCTACCCTGGTCACGAAAATACCTGGTTTGCTGATTATGTTGCTGTTTGTGTGATGCTTCCACTGCTAAACACGTGTATAATTCTATAATAATAATGCTAGGTGAAAAAAAAAATATTGTCAAAGCTGTAATTCCGACGTTGTTTTTTTCACAACGGCAATAATAATTAAATCTGAAATACCGGCTATCTTTCCAAGAAAAAAATTAAAAAGCACTAAATAATAATAATTAAGATTTTTAGATAGTATTTTTAAACTGAAAACGTAACAAAAATGGTACAAACTACTTGCTGGAGTTTACTATATAATATCATAATGCAGATAGTTTCTTCTGTCGAACGCGTTATCATGGACTTTCATAGACCTCTCCATACCCATTGCACTTTTGTTGCTGCAAGGAGTTGTCTCAATAGTTACTTTAGCGATGTCTATGTATGCTTTTAGACGGAAGCTGCATACAACTAGATGAATGATGAGTTATTAGCATGGATGAAATATTTCATCCATGGTTATTAGAGATGACAACAGCTGATGATCGCTAAAATATTAACATTTAAATCTGTCATTTGCATTGTGCTTTAATTTGTATCTATTCACTGTATTAAAATAATATATTCATATTAACATTTGTATTGTTATTAAAAAATTTATTTTTAAATATAAAAAGTATAAAAAAAATCGAATCGACCGGATATTAAAACTGTGAAAAGACAACTCCATACATCACACACCAGCAGCATTTTAAACAAACCAGGTATTTTCGTGGCCAGGGTAGGGTAGGGGTAGGGGGTAGGTAGTTTCGGGAAACCCCTCAACTAGTAGCACTGAAAAATGTTACTTTAGGCTTATGACTTACTTTCAGTATTTTGTGTTTTAAATACAGTTATGTATAACTATTTATAATTTTCTTTTTTTGTTACTTTTAAAAAAGAATGTTTTTGTTATTTTAGCAGGAAGTATGGAGATGGAGGAGGATAGTGATGTAAAAATACAGGAGGATTGGGATTGGCTCATGAAAAATCATAATGCTATCAGACTTCCGGACGTTGATTATGAATGCATAGACGATGAATACATTGATGGTAAAAACAAAGATGAAATGGAAATTGAACTTGAAAATACTTGTCAAGAAAAATCTCCGGCTTTTCAAGTTTCATCATCTACTGAAAACACTATAGCTCTTAGTAATCAGTAAGTTTGTAAAATAATAGTACTAGAGTAATTTTTTTGTTTATGTTCTGTATAGGTTACATGTTTCAGAGTAGAAATAATACGATGACATATCTATTGTAGACAAGAAACAGAACATCATGAGATAAATGTAAGAGAGAGAGCTGGTAGTCATCCTCATAGCACACAGTGAGGTTTTAAAACTAATTAATAATAATGGTCCAGTAATTTTTTTGATACGCTTTGTACAGAGTTTATGTTTTAGACCGGAGTTATTATGTGTTAACATCTCTATTGTAGACAAGATTCAAATTATCAGAAGATAAATGTAGAAGAGAGTCCAGGAAGAAGAAGAAGAAGAAGAAGAAGGAGGAGGAAGGGGAGGGGGAGGGGGAGGGGGAAGGAGACCGGGAGGGGGAAGGGGAGGGGGGAGGGCGAGGGGGAGGGGAGGGGGAGGAGGAGGAAGCGCACGAAGCGCAGGAAGCGCAAGAAGTGCAAGAGGCGCAAGAAGCCGACCATCAACTCTGGGTATTGCTGATGATAGCGTACCTCCAACTTTTCATGACGAAGAATGGGATGATCTGATAGCCAGATATTGGGGTGCTATGAAAACCAATCACAGAACGGGAAGAGTCTTAGAGCTTTTAAACGTAAGACTTTGGGATGGAATTCCAAGAAACCAACCTGATATTTACCAAACTGACTATCATGGATCAGGAGCGTTGGAGTTGTTGAAAAAACTTTGGAGGCAATTGAGCTCAAGTGCAAAAGTCAACTGTAGCGTAGGTTGTATACTGGAAAATAAAAATGATGGTGAACTCCGATACTTTCACTCATCGTCCAACAATGCTACTGTATATCCGAGAGTTAAATTGATTGAAACCGAAGGACAGCTCGATGACTTTTTTTATAGGTGTTGCAGAGACTGATCATCGTACTAACAGCTTGAGGTGAAGACCAAATACGGCTTGGAGACTGATGCTGATCACAAACGTTACGTTGTATTTTTACAAGTTAGATTGAATGGGGAGAATCGGCTCACCACCAATGCATTTACCCTCTCACATCTTCAACAGCAGACACATACGCACCATATTAAAAGCTCAAGATGGGAAACGGATCACTGACAATCTTTGTGTTTTCAGATGGTTAGCATTGTACAAAGAACTGCAAAAAAACAAAAGCCTTACTAAAGAACCAACAGACCATGTAACGGTTCTTTATTTCAACAAATATCAGAGACTCATCAGTTGTGATAGTGGTAAAAAGCTGTCAGCATTAGGTTGTAGGAAAAACCATAATGAAAAAGTAGTAACAGAGTTCGATTTACTGCGTTTGGAAAAAGCATCTCAACTGGAGATAACGGTGTTTTCTCTGAATGAAGACATGTTTTCAATGGTTATTTTGAATTCAAATGCCAGTTAGAAGGAAAATTTATATCTGGATCTTTATGTCAATCACTTCAGTCTCATCACAAACTTGGAACGATATGTTAAAGCCTACAAATGTCTAACGTGTTCTACTTGTTTTGACAGATTGGGAAATCTGAAAAGACACAGGTGCTTAACCTCAGACGCAACAACCATGGAGCTTTTTGGAGGTAAACACAAAACTAGCGCTACAACTTTTGTAAGCTAAAGGTTCAAATCGTGATAAATATTAGCACGGATGATCCTTTGAGACACTATCCGTATTTTGCCACATACGACATTGAGTGCTAGTTGCCTGAATGCAAAAGGAATAGAGATACGGATACCACCTTTTACACTAGCGAACAGAAGCTCTTGAGCATTTCCATTTGTTCAAAGGTACCCGGTTTTGAGCTCCCTTGATGTATTATCAATAACGGTGATGATGAAGAATGCGTTGGAAAATTCATTCAACAATTGGAAGCCATTAGCGAAGAATCGTATAACCGAGTGAGAAAAAGTTTTTCACACACCATAGAATGAGCAGAAGATGAGATACAAAGATTGGAAAAAGCTGAAGAAAAGTTTCGTAGTGACCTCGAGCAGAAATGATTCAGATGGAGAACAGGAGCTGAGAAAGTTCTGGATGACTCGATAAAGTACATGGAAAAGCTTCCTATTCTAGGTTTCAATTCACAGTGCTATGATATCAACGTGATGAAAGGGACTCTGCTTCAAAAAATGAAAGATGTCTCCAACAAAAACTTTGATTTTGTTGTAAAAAAAAAAATGAAGCAAGATGCCTGTGATCGGTATAGGGTCATTTTTGTTTTTAGATTGTACAAACTTTATTGCTCTCGGAGACAGCTACAAAATGTAACTCAAAGCATACAAAGGCGAAGCTGCAAAAAGGATTTTTCCCTTACGAATGGATGTAAGACTTGAGTCAGCTTAACCAAAAACATCCACCTCCAAAGAGAAGCTTTTTACAGTACATTAAAATGGAAAAGCATCAGTGAAGAAGAGTACATGATCTATCAAAAAGCATGGGAAGATGGAAACATGAATACGATGAGATATCTTTTAAAGTGGTACAACAACTTGGATGTAAAACCATTTGTTCAAGCTTTGGAAAGACAAAGAACAATCTACAGAGAACACAGGATTGATATGTTGAAAGATGGTATATCTTTACCAGGATTGCCGATTCGATGGATGTTTAACGAAGCTCCCCAACCAGGTCCTCCACATCTCTCTTCATATTTGGATTTTCATGAGCTCGGTAAATCCTTTCGACAGATTCTCCCAATTTGTCTGATTGACAAACGCAATGCGGATCTTTATCCTCTGATAAAAAAAAACATCGTTGGTGGACCGAGTCTGGTAATGCACAGATATCACGAAAAGGGTGTCAATAAAATTAGGGAGGATAGGCTCGGAAAAGAAGCAAAAATTTACGACAGAATCTATGGAGTTGATGCAAATGCTCTCTATCTATGGTGTACGATGCAGTCAATGCCTACTGGTTATCCTCGAAGAAGAAAAATGGAGAATTCCTTCGCTCTGACCCAGTACCAAATGTTTGCAAAAAAAATCAGCATCAGACATCAGCTCAATGGAAGAGAAGTCTCTCCCGGACAAGGAGGACTACCGGTTGATGGATTTTGTGTTGATAACCGACTTGTCTTTCAGTTTCATGGATGTTTTTGGCACAGACACAACTGCTCTTATAACAACGCTAGACGGCAAGAGTTTCAGCCTACAGGACAAATTGCAGAACTATATAGAGCTACGATGGAAAATGAAGAATATCTCCGAGCACTAGGTTACACTGTCATCTCGATTTGGGAGTGTGAGTGGATGGAACGTGTAAAAACTCATACAAATTTACAAAAATTTGTCAACACGTTTTACAAATCTTTCTATCCTAAAACACTTGAAAAAAAAATAAATCAAGAAGAAGTGTTGGAGAGAGTTCAATCAGAAGAGTTCTTTGGATTTGTTGAATGCGACATTGAAGTTCCTGAGGAAATGAAATGGAAATTTTTCGAAATGCCTTTGACTTTTAAAAACACGATGTTGAACAGAGAGCACTTGAGTGATGAGACAAAAGTCTTTGCTGAAACCGAAGGATTCCTAAAGACCCCGCAACTTTCGCTAGTTGGAAGTATGTTTGGAGAAAAGACATTGCTAATGAGTCCATTGTTGAAGTGGTATTTGAAACAGGGATTGAAAATCACCAAAGTCTATCAGCTGATAGAATATATACCTAGAAAAGCTTTTGAAGCTTTTGGAGCATCAGTTTCAGATGCTAGGAGAATGGGGGATATGGATCCTAGTCAAAAATTTCTCGCTACTACTAGCAAGTTGGTAGGAAATGCTGCTTATGGAAAAACAATCACCGATAAAGAAAAACATGCAAATATCAAGTTCATCGAAAGTGCCCGAAAAGCTTCATTCCGTATCAGAGGAAGCAAATTCATTTTTATGGAAGAGATAGCACAGGATTTCTACAAACTCATAACTGCTAAACGATTGGTAAATTTTAAAACTAATTATAGGCAATACAAAAATTGCATTCTTAAACTTTATCCTGTTAATCATTATATTCATCATTTCACCTGACTCTGAATGTTTCAGTGCACTTGGGTTTCTTCGTACTACGGTATGCCAAGCTGAGAATGTTACAGTTTTACTACAATTTTATGGATAAGTAAGTAACACGTCATTTTTTGCTAATAACCCACTAGTTGAACTAAACATTAGACATAGCTGTAAATAATACAAACGCTCTTTTTGTTAATAGATACATTGATAGAAGCCATTTCCAGCCCGTCGAAATGGATACAGATGGTGCATACATGGCTTTGAGTGGATCATTAGAAACACTGGTAAAACCGAGTATGAAAAGAGAGTTTTATGATGATTGCGGTAATTGGTTTCCACAACCATACTGTGACAAACATAGGGATCAGTTTTTAAGGATTACAACAGTGGATTCAAAATAGAACATGCGTGATTGCTGTGAAAAAGTGCTAAAACATGGAAAAAGAACACCTGGGTTGATAAAAAAGGAGTTTACCGGAGACGGAATTGTTGCGCTCAACTCTCAATCCTACTACTGTTGAGGAGAAAAAGGAAACAAGTTTAGTTCCAAAGGTTTAAATAAATGAATTAATGACTTGAACAAAGACAGTTATCTGAACGTATTAAATACGAAAAAGTCATTCACAGAAAAAAAATCGTGAATTCATAGTAAAAGAAAAAAATGTTAGCGTATAGCCAAATAAAACGAGGGCTCACATATTTTTACGCTAAAAAATGAGGGTGTTCTGATGAAGTATCGACCGAGCCTATTACCGTTTAATAAAAACCCTTCATTCAAAACTTTAACTTTTTTTACAACAGTTACAGTGGACTATATATCTTAAACATATACATATCTATATAATGATATTATGGACATGAATATGATTATAGACATAACTGACTATCCTCATGTATATAGCTATATAATGATAATATAAATATATACAAATATATATATATATATATATATATATATATATATATATATATATATATATATATATATATATATATATATATATATATATATATATATATATATATAAGTAAAAGTATGAGTATGACTGGGGCACAGGGTGTGCACAGGGGCTTAGACTAAATAGAAACAATCAAATAAATAAATAATAAATAATTAATTATTAATATTAATATTAGTTGCCCGAGAGATGGAAAAACCAGTCAAGACTGAAGTAAGTAAAACAGTGCTCAACAAGAAAAAATCGAGGAGCTAGATACCTGCTAAATCAGAAATTGGGCATATCAGCAAAGCCATCCTTTCCAAAATAATAAAAGCAGTGGTTGATAAAAATAACACCAATTTGTGGAGAAATACTAGGTCTGTACTTCAATGGTTCAATAAAATCACACACAAAAGTGACTCTTTTTTCATCTGCTTTGATGTAGTAGAGTTCTACCCATCCATCACTGAAGATACCCTGGATAAGGCCTTAATTTTTGCCTCTAAATACACCTCCATCTCCCAGGACGAAATCGACATCATTAAACACTCCAAAAAGTCCCTACTGTTTAACAACAAACAACCATGGACCAAAAAATCTTCCAACAGTCACTTTGACATCACCATGGGCAGCTTCGATGGAGCTGAGACCTGTGAATTAGTCGGTTGCATGATTCTATCCCAACTAGCTAAACTGTATGGCAATTCCATCGGCCTTTACAGAGATGATGGCTTAGCTATATTTAATGAAACACCACGCAAGATAGAAATCATTAAAAAAAACATCTGCAAGATCTTTAACAAATACAACCTCAAGGTCACCATCGAAGCCAATAAAAAAGTAGTGGAATTTCTAGATGTCACCCTAGACCTAAACACCGGCAAACATCGCCCATATAATAAACCTAATAACATCCCCCAATACGTCCACAAACTATCAAACCACCCACCCTCCATCATTCGCAACATACCTATAAGCATAAATAAAAGACTTTCCGAACTATCATCTGACAAAGAGATCTTCGACAATGCCAAAGTTCTATACCAAAACGCCTTGCATAAAAGCGGGTACAACTACAACCTTTCTTATAAACCCGCCCAAACCACCTTACATACTAAACGAAAAAGGCGCAGAAACATCACCTGGTACAACCCTCCTTTCGACCTCAATGTGTCCACCAACATCGGGCATGAGTTTCTTAAAGCAGTTGAAGAGTGTTTCCCCAGCAACCATCCTTTGGGTCATATTTTTAACAAAAACACCATCAAACTCAGTTATAGCTGCATGCCCAATATCAAAACAATCATACAAGGGCACAACAATAAGATCTCTAACAACACCAACAATACCACCACTAATAAATGCAACTGTAGAAATAAAGCTGAGTGTCCCCTCGAAGGCAACTGCCAGATTAAAAGTGTCATTTACCAGGCTACAGTCACAGCTAATAACAAAGTCGAAACATATGTTGGCCTAACCGAAGGAGAATTTAAAACTAGATATAGAAACCACAAAACATCTTTTAATACTGCCAGCAAAAGAAACACCACTGAGCTGAGCAAGCATATCTGGTTACTTAAAGAATCATGCACCCAATTTAACATCAAATGGAGAATTTTAGCCCATGCCAGAGCGTATTCTAACACTGATAAGAAATGCCACCTTTGTACGGCTGAAAAATTCTATATTATCTTTCAACCAGAGTTGTCTTCCCTCAACAGCAGGAGTGAAGTTGTCACCACCTGCCGACACTCTAATAAATTTACTCTCAGCCAGGCGTAGCTCTATGCCCTTAGCCACCTTTGACGCCCGTGCACCCTTAACAACTTACTAACTATACGATCCTTGTGCACTTAATATTTTCGGTCTGAACTAACTGTTTCCTGTTCCACCATTTTTTAACAGCTGAGAGCCGACCTGATGATTGTGTCTAGAACTATTTTCTTTTTCCATTTTTTCTAGCACATGAAACAACTTGTAGTCAGCCAGTAGTTTTAACATCTTTTACTATCTTACCTTTTAGTATATATATATATATATATATATATATATATATATATGTATATATATATATATATATGTATATATATATATATATATATATATATATATATATATATATATATATATATATATATATATATATATATATATATATACATATACATATACATATATATATACATATACATATGTATATGTATATGTATATATATATGTATATGTAGATATATATATATATATATATATATATATATATATATATATATATATATATATATATATATATATATATATATATATATATATATATATATATATATATATATATATATATATATATATATATATATATGTATATATATATATACACACATATACATATGCATATATGTATACGCGCAAATAAAACAACATTTTCTGTCTGAAAAATGAATTTTTTTGCTTGGAAAAACAACATTTCTTCGCGTAAAGAAAAACGATATTCTTTGCGCAAAAACCCTTTTTAATATGTACCGGTTTCCGCGTGAAAAGAAAACGACATTCTTCCTGCAAAAAATTCCATATATTATCAAGGGTTGTTCACGCGAATAAAATTATTATAAAGAGATTTTTGTGCAAGTATTCTCATTGGTTGTAAAGTTAACAGGTGTAACTTGAGTATTTAAGAACTGCTCTCTACACAGAAATCATTCTCTCCAGCAATAGCTTCAGAAGAAACAACATCTACGACACTATTCATTACACAGCTACCAGCAGGATTCTCGGTGATAAAGTAAGAATTAATAAGAAATATTATTTAGCACAAGTTGAAAAATAAAAAAGAGTCTAGTTATTTTGCTTCTATACTTATCACATTTTACTAATTCGTATTTTTTTATTTTAGATCAACATCTCATCAAAAACGCTCTACCTAAAAGATTTCATTCCGGAAATATATCATAAATATGTACATAGAGATAATGAGATTTTTCAGCAGAAAGCGGTACATCAAATGACATTCCAAGCCATCATATTTTGCATCACACAACACATGCTAAGCATGGGAGCTCTGTACGGAGAACTTTCCCCAACTCAGTACAAGCGCACTATGTCTCAACAAGACAATGCTATAGAGATCTTCCATATTATGACAAAACCAATTTTGAAACCATTCTAAAAATGCTGAAAACTGTAAATATTAGCAAATATTTAAAAAAAATTAAAAAAACACTTGGGATAAAACACTTTTTCAAAAAATATATCAATTGAATTGATCTAAAAAAACTTTGTACAAAATCAGTCCTCATATTTACAAGAACTTGCAAATAGATAAAGAACCATCTTCTTCTGTACGTACTTTCGAACTCATGTTAGAAGTATTTCATGCATATCTATAACATTTCTTATATAATAAAGTTATACAATCATACAACGCTTCATTTTTATACAATACTCAAAACGCCCAATCTAAATCATCCAAAGTCACATACCAAAACATTGAAAACACCTGGTGCACATAAAAAGGTACCAATAGGGACCAGGAGAACCCGCTAAATAATCAACATACCACACCAATAAATACCATACATTCTAAACACTTGGTGCACACAAAAAGGTACCTCACAGGTTCTCATGGTAACTGGTGCCTACTTCAAGTACACCTGGAACCAGGAGAACCTTCTTCTTAGACTCCATGACAGAGATCTGCTCCTTTATTACTACTGGGCAGTCATGGTGTCTATGGCTGACTTTCCACTTTATTAGTATTGCTGGCTACAAACATTTCTAAGATAGCAGCGTTCAACCCTGACTGATAGATAATGCTGGCCAATGCTTACGTATATCACCAGTAATTAGTAGCAACAAGGCTTCTAGAGCTACGAATAATTGTAAAAACCAAATATTAGGATTTTGTAGGTGTCAAACTATTGCAGTAAGACAAAATACTCTGTCAAAACTATAGTGACACAAGTCAGTGTTCCGGAGATTCATCTAAAACTGATGTGTAGTTGCATGAAGCATAAAAATCTTTTCAGTTATCGAGAATCAATGCCCTGCAGTAGCAAAAGCCCTTGTCTAATTGGTTTGTAATAAACTTGCTCCTCATAACTACAACATAACCATCTAGCAGTCAGCCAACACACACAGAAAAACTTGGAGGAGTTTTAATCCTATTTCAATCAATTCTTACTATCCACGAACGTAATCACCTGAGCGATTGAAATGCGATTAAACAGGGAGTGATTTATTACCACAGCCAATGCACTGGTTAATGATCCGTATTCAATCACTTTAGGATTAAAATTTGGATTGAGTTAGTCTCCCAAGAATTAAAAACAAGAGCATTTCTGATCACTGTATATGCATATTGTTAATCGCCTCATGATTGTTATTTGGAGCATTGCTAGTCCAGTCATTGATTAAAGTTAGGATCAATATTAATCTTCCTTGAGTGCTATGTCTGTACGGTTTTTCTTTGAGAGCGATTAAATATTGGAAGCGATTTGAATTGGAGGTAATCCTTTTGTGATGGATCTAGCTGGTAGAAAATGACAAAGCTTATTTCAGAATGTAATGGCAACTTGTATTGAACAAGGAAATTGAGATCAGTACAGCACCATTAAAAAGGCAATACAGCGATTACAACATAAAACCAACTAAGAAGATAGAAAAGAAATCGATAAAAATAACTGGCTCGATTGAATGATGATTAGTATAGTATAGTCTATTAGGACATAGATCCAGTGGGGTACACTCCGCGTACATGCAATAGATTCCAAGTTGAAACTGAGAGATGATGGCTGATTTTGATCTTCAAGCTCCTAAAATAAGAGTGACATCATTAAGCACATTTTACAATAAGAAGGTATCCCAAAATAAAAAATAAACCGAATCCAACAAACCTTCAGGAGTTGAAAATGAAGATTGGGCAACATCACAGCTGTTTGTTCATCACCTGTGAGCTCTTGACTTCATGTATATTCAATTTTCAGTTAAAGAAGGACATCTCTAGTTGGTGACTGTTCTAAAATGCAGAATTATGATATAGTAGCCATTTTTATTTGCAACCACTTCAAGTTCAAAAGTTTTGAATGTGACAAAAAAGAAAACAATCAATTAGTTACTAAACAACATTCAACATCATTTGTTCAGTTTAGTATTTTAACTTAGTTACTAATCAATACACAAACAATTGTGTATTCATAGTATATCTTATTTACCTGCTTCTGTGTCATCATTAACTTACAGTTTTGAGACAGCTGTGTAAGCCTTCATCATCCTCGTGTGCTCTCTTTGTTAGTGATTGAAGAGGGAAAATAATAGCCTATTCAGGGACAATAAGACTGTATGGTTAGGCGATCATTGATACCCCCACTTGCTATTAGGTAATCATACTATGAATTCCAAGGCTTTTCTCCATTTTAATCATATCAGGAGTAAGATCTAACTTGAAAGTAGTAATATATGAGCAGATCTCCCTACCAAGTGTTTTTTTGTGGATTAAATCTTGGAGTTGAGGCAATGGGTTACGACGTTGGATGGATTCGCCGAGTTTATATTGTATTTTATTTGAGGGGTATTTGAGTGGCATTTGAGTGGCATTTAAGTGGCAATTGAGTTTTGATTATTTTTTTACTTAATTTGAACTTATATGGCATATAGATTTTGAATGTATGGCATTTGATTTTTTTGATATTTTTTACATTGTATAAAAATGGAACGTGATATGATTGTATTGTTATTGGAAGTTAAGATGTCGACAGAGGATGATGTTGAGATGAGACCGATGAATGAAGTTGATACTGTTGATGGTACTACACGTGATATGATAGATGTTTTACCGAGTATGAAGCGTAAAGCGTTGATAATTATGATGATTTTGGTATTTGTCGTAGGATTTTCCACTTTTGGAGGTGTTACTGAGTTTAGTATGTATGAAGAAGCTATGGAAAAAATACAAAAAGCGAGAAACTCTCCTGTTGGAATCATAAATGAAACTACTGTTGGTTGATGAACATCTTTTTATGATGAATGGGAAACCTGAAGATTATGACCCAAGGATGCGATCTCATTTTACAGCAATGATTGCAGGACCAACTGGATCGGGAAAGACGCAAGCGATTTTTCGAATGATTAAAGCTAGTCAGACTATAGCACACCCCCCACCAACAGAAATTCACTACTGTTATGGAGCCTACCAAAAAGCCTTTGATGATGTACCAGGAGTGATTTTTCATGAAGGGATGATAGATATAACAGTGAGTTTTCCCAGAGATGGTAAAAATCGATGGCTGATAATTGATGATCTCATGGATGAAGTTTCTGGTAAAGCCGATGCCAATGCTTTGTATACAAAACATAGTCATCATTTGAACATAAGTGTGTTTTTTATTGTTCAGAATCTGTTTTTAAAAGGAAATCGTACAATTTCCTTGAATAGTCATTATTTTTTTCTTTTTAAAAATCCTAGAGATACTTCTTCTATTTCCTATTTGGCTCGACAATGTTTTCCATCAAAAGTAAAATATGTACAAGAGGCTTTTGAAGATGCAACAAAAAAACCATACTTTTATTTACGAATAGATACGACTCAACAAACGAATGATCAACATAGACTATTGGGAAATTTTACATCGGATCTCCCTATGATATTATATGTACCCAAGTAAAAGGATATAAATACAATTACTATTCATTTCACCTCAATCATATTTTGTTATTCAACGACGCAACACAAAAGAGTTATAATGACTAAATATTTGGAGAAAAAATTAACAAGAAATGCTGCTGTGTTGTTATCACTCAACAATGCAACCTTTGCTATTCAAAAGTCTGTTATAGCCAAAGCCAAAAAGGAGTTTATTATGACTCTAATGGAATGCGCTAAAGCTATTATAAATGGAACGATACCATTGACAACATCTCAGTACAATCAGTTGCAGCGGAACGCGAAGGATATTAGCGCTTTAGTAAGAAGATCAACGTTAGATGATAAGAAAGCTGTATTGCAAAAAGGAGGATTTTTAGGCGCTATACTAGGGCCTATCATAAGTAATATAGTTCCTGGGTTATTTAAAAGTGTGCTAGGAGGAGGGAGAAGATAAAGATGAAAGTCTCAACATGAATGATGCGAAATAAAATGGCAATTTTAGCTCTGGATGAACTGAGTAAGGAAGGAAAAATCGCTATAGTCGAAAAGGCTAACTCAGATTTGTTTCAATCATTGATAGAAAGTGATAAAAATATTATATTAGGTAATGTTCCTCTTGATTCTGAGCAGTTTATTGAGTTGCAGCGTTACAAGAAGGAACTACATAAACTTAGTGGTAGAGGGACAGTTGATGATAAGCGTAAAATTTTGATTCAGACTGGTAGAGGAAATCTTTTGGATGCTATTATAAACCCTATTGTATCTGTTTTGTCATCAATAAAAAGATGAATCGTCAGCCTTTAACATTCTCCAGACGTAATTTTATACTCACTGAAAATGAATACTATAGATTAACGGAAAAAAGGAGAATAAATCAGTGGTAAAGGAAGAGAAGACCAGACCTCCATTGTATTATAATCCTATGGAAGCTATAACAGTGAGAAATATGAAGAGAAAGCGAAATGATCTACTGGAAACGGCTTATGATTCTGACTTATCCTCACACGAAAAGTTAGATGAAAATGTTGAAAATCTACGTAGGTATTTGTCTGATGTCAAAAAGATTACAAATAACCAAAATCAGACACAAAAGGATAGTTGGAGTCACATTAAGAAAAAGAAGATAGAGTCTATTTCTCCTTTAGCCAATAGCACAGTTATTGATGATAAACCTAATGCCCTTTCACCAAATGTTCATAAAGACATTGAGTTAGAATCAGTGAAAATGGATGATGATGATGATGATGATGATGATGATGATGATGATGATGATGATGATGATGATGACATCGGGATGGAATTAATAAAAGGGAGGTTGTTTGATACTGAAGACTCAACCCTACTTGGAAATACATTTCTTACTGATGGAGAAGATGAGCATGATAGTGAAAGCAAAAATTTAAAAGAGTTTGAAAAAAAAGCAACTGAATTAACAACAAAAAAGAGTGATCAAACGATTGCTGTCAGAATGTTGAATAATCTGAGTAAAATTGGTAGATTCGACTCGGACAAGAACAGACTGAAAATTGGAGAACATTGGTTGAATCCTAAGACTTCCAAAACTTTACTACGAGACGTTCTAACTGAAGGAGGTAAAATACAATCGGGAAATACCAATTACAGTAGATTTAAAAGCTTGCTAACTGATGAAGGAATCACAACTGTCAGAAAATCCCCGCATCAAACACGTAAGAGTCAGAAGAAAAAGTTGGTCATTCCAGGTACTAATTCATGGACATCGACACGCTAAAAGAGTTGTATTACAATCCTGCATTACATACATCTCTACGAGGAGCTAGAGCTTTACTGAAAGCTCGTAGAAAGCGAGAGGGGGAAAAAAGAATCCGTGAATGGTTGAGTGGTGAGGATGCCTACAAGTTACATAAAAGAGCTGTAACTAAGTTTAAACGCCGTCCTACAATTGTAGCTGGAATAGGGGAACAGTTACAGGTAGATTTGATGGATGTTCGATCTCGAAAAGAAGAAAATAATAATACAGCATTTTTACTGACTGCTGTTGATTCTTTATCTAGAAAAGGATGGGCTGTGCCGCTCATCTCCAAATCAGGTCAGGTTGTAGCCAGAGGATTGAGAAGAATACTAGAAGGGGAAAACTATAAAGCTTTACAATCCGATAAAGGTAAAGAGTTTGACAATGTCAATGTAAAGACTCTCCTGGCGGAAAAAAAATCAAGCGCTTTACAACCGAAAATGAGACGATAAAGGCATTGATGGTGGAACGTTTTAACAGAACTTTAAAAGAGAAGATATATAGATGTTTGACATGTAAAGATGATGACAGAGACATTGATGTTTTACCAGAAATGGTTGATGCATACAACAACACAATTCATGGTGCTATAGGTATGAGACCGAATGATGTGAATTTTCAAAATCAGGAACTTGTATGGAATCGTGTGTATGAAGGAGGTGGACATAGTTTAGCTCAAGAAGCAAAACTAAAGATTGGGGATTATGTGAGAATAAGTAAGGCAAGAGGAGCGTTTGAAAGAGGATACACTCCGAATTGGACGATTGAGATTTTTATAATCACTGATGTACTTATTGATGAAAAACCTGTTGTATATAGGGTGAAAGATTTGGCTGAGGAGATGATTGATGGCACCTTTTACGAAAAAGAGTTGCAAAAAGTAAAAAAACCCACGATTTTCAGAATTGAAAAGATATTGGGAAGAAGAACGAGAAGAGGTAAAAGACAGATTCTGGTTAAGTGGTTAGGATACGGAGAAAAGTTCAACGAGTGGGTAGATGAATAGTTTATAAGGAAAGAACGCTTGATATAATCATCATACGTTGAGAAAATGTCGATGCTGATAACTTTACCCTCAAACTCTAGCGGTGAAGAGTTTCCTGATAATAACAATTCCGAATTTACAGTGAGACTGTATAAATATTTGGTTATCAATGGTGGAAAATGGGAGGTAGGTCTGCTAGATATGTCTTATTCTAATAATTGGAAGAATGTTACCGAAGGGAAAATATATCTAGAAAAGACTAATGTCTCTGGTAAAAGCGAAAAGTCCTTCATCTTAATCGGTAATGGAAGATATGATAGTATGGAGGAGTTGGAGGAGATTATACGAAAGAGAATGAGTGAAATGGATTTAGACAAAAAATTTGCCATCTCCTACAACAAGATCACCAACACCACTTTACTAACTAACAGCGATCCTGATACTGCCATAAGCTTTTCCAAAGATATAGCATATATTTTTGGATTTGAACCAAAAACTATGTACCCTCATGGTAGATACAATAATTTCTCACCCCTTGATATAAATTCTGGTTTAACATCTCTGTATGTTTATTCCAACATTGTTGATAATAGAATGGTAGGAGATACGAATGTACCTTTACTGAGAGTAGTTCTGGTTCAAGGAAAGAAGAATAGTGTTGTGTATCAAGAATTTAAAAATCCTCACTATGTTGACGCTTCATCACTAAATAGCGATCTGATTCAAGTACTTATAACGAGTGACGACGGCCAACGAATACCATTTGATGGTGGAAAGGTTGTGTTGACGGTTCACTTTAGAGAGAAAGTATTATAATGAGTTTGGTACGATACACCCCTGAGGACTCAAAAGATTTTTTTGATGAGTATTACAAGATGCAAGCTGGAAATGGAATTGGAGTGTATAGTGGACGGCGGGTGATGCCTAATATGAGAGGAAAGGGACTTGGTAGTATTTTTTCAAGTATACTTAAATCCGCAGCACCAATGCTGAAAAGAGGAGCAATTAGTTTGGGGAAAAGAGCACTATCTGTAGGTGAAAATGTAGCGCGTGATGTCATCGATGGACAAAGCTTTGCAGCATCAGCAAAGAAGAGGGGGTTGGCAGAGTTGAATGATCTGTGGGGAGATGTGCTTAATGCAGTCCGTCTAGATAGTATGAAAAGGAGAAAAACAAAAGGTGGAAAGAAGAGAAGAGGTGTTGGTAAACGTGGCATATTTTAATAGTAGCAGAATCCGCTATAAAGACAGCAGAGCTTGATAACTATATTCATTAAGCAGTAACACCTCAAGCAATCATCATTCGCAAAAGATGGCTAGCCTAAATGGAACAACAGGTAATAAGTTGGAAGGTTCTTCCTACAACATAAATCCAACGTTGGATGTATTTGCTATGGAACCGACAAACATATCGGTAGAAAGATCAGAATATGTTGTCATCAGACCTGATAGGTTAGATCCTTATGGTAGTATTGAGTTAACCTTGTCAGGGAGCACTGAACATTACACAGATCTCTACAACTCGTTTCTGCAAGTTGAAGCCACAGTTGTTCAAGATGATGGAAGCAATATTGCAGGTAATGATGATGATGCAGTTGTGTGGATGGGGGATTCAATGCATACATTATTCAGTGAGTTGAAAATGTCGATAGAAGGAACCACTGTTGAATACGCTAACAACTACGGTTTACGCTCCTACTTTTCACAACTACTCGAAAACAGTGCAGAAAGAAAGAAATATCAAGGTAAGATGGAAGGATGGCTGTATGATGATTCAACTAGCAAAGACGCTGCTGATCATAAAACCGCAGATAAGAAAAAGAGGAGAGCTCTAATCATAGGTGGGAAGACAATAGAATTAACTGGAAAACCTCATCTTGCATTATTTCAGCAGAAAAAACTAATAATTCCAGGTCCTAGTATGCAGCTGGAGTTTGAGCATGCCTCCGGCAAACTAGCTTTGTTTGCTGCAGATGAGGCGCCTAATGGAGGAGCAAAGATTAGAATTGATAAATTTGAACTTCATCTTTGTAAAGTTAAGGTGAATCCTACAATACAAAACTCCCAACTCAGTTTGGCGTTGGAAGGTCACAACTACATTTATCCAGTTGATCGAAAACGGATAAAACTATATGGAATTCGTGCTGGGGTTGCGCAGATCGACATCACTTTGGAAGAAAACAAACAAAAACCTAAACAGATCTATTTAGGTTTAGTTGATCACAACGCAATGAACGGACGTTTTGCCTTGAATCCATATAGAATGACACCCGCTAATGTTGATAGTATTGTTTGAGAGTTGGTGATTGTCCAATTGGAAGAAGATTTGAGCCAAATTATGCTAGAGGGGTTTTTGGAAGAGAATATCATCAGTTTCTACACGCTACCGGAACTTTGCTTGAAGGTGATAGTCTCGGTATTACGAAAGAACAACACCTTGATGGTACTACACTTTATGGATTTGATTTGACTGGTGATTTTCTTAAAGAAGGATTTCACTCTATGAAAAATGTCACAACAAGTGTGGAAATTCGTTTTAGCACTAACACGACTGATGGATTATCCTTGGTAGCATACTTTGTAAAAGACGGTGTGCTGGAGATGGATAGCATTCTTCAATTAACTATCGGGGGAGACGCAGTGCTTTAAACAGAAAGTTAGAGATGAATACCATGCAAATTCGTTCGATCTTATCTTCAGACGTTTTATGTCAAAGCGTAGGGATTCATGTTGGAGCTACAGAACAGTTTTGGAAGCAAATTTGCAATTTTCCAACAGGATGTTTCGTATTCAACACCCATTATTCTCACCAACCTGGAGAGCATTGGTTGGCTGTGTACGCTAATGATTCAGAGGTGGATTTTTTTGACTCATTTGGGCGTTCTGTTTCCTTTTATCCAGATGTAAATGAAATACTAAGTATTCATGGAGGATATGAAACAATACGAAGTAATGAAACACAACTACAAAATTTTTTGTCAACTGTATGTGGCGATTATTGTATATACTTTTGTTTACTGAGAAGTAGAGGATGGAGTATGGATGAAATTGTTAGAAGTTTACGAGACATAGGAGATAGTGAGATGAGAGATCACTCAATACGGAGATTTATCATACAGACCTATCCTAACTTCGAGTTCATAGAAGATAATACAGTAGAAGGAATAGATGGTGTACATATACAAGGAACTAATTTACTAAGTAAATTGTTAAAATAAATTATTATAATTGATTTTTATTTGATATAACAAATAAAATGAATAAAATACAACTTATCTCATTATTTGTGCTAAACACTACAGAACGTATAAAAACTATTATTTTGTAATGTTTCAAGCAAGAAGTAAATAAGATCTTCTCATTTTCTTCCTCAGGAGCGCTCTTTAGTTATATCTAAAAGACATAGTAACTAATGACTCTATCATACATAGTTATATGAATTAATTTTACAAAAATACTTCGGATCTCTTTTTAAATAGATATGAAACTTACCATCATAGTCACGTCCTTTGTGTTATCGATTAAGACTCCGATGTGCTGTTCTGGACAATTCTCTTTTTCATTTTCATCAAAGTAGGAGAGACAGGTGTGTTCCAGCGAAGTATCAAACAGTTCTGAGGCTTGAATGAAAGCTTGAAGAGCTGAGAGTAGAATGATGTCGTAGGAAATCATGTTGTTCGTATTTTGTTTTAGTCCTTTGAATACGATTACACCGCTTTTTTCCGCCACCACAGATGAAGCTATTTGAGCAGGGATGCTAAGATCTCCAATCAATAGCTCTCCTTTCACCATACATCTGTAATTAGCCACTATAATATCAGCAGTCTTGTTCCAACGAGTATCACATTTTCTTAGCATTCCAGGATTCTCTTAAGCTATAACACTTCCTGTCGGAAAATCGTGTAGGTGAGCAACACTGAAATAAGCCTGTATTTGTCTCAAACTCTTGCCGTACAATGAGTTGAATGGATCGTTGATCTTTCGATTACATCCTTGAGATTCAGCGGTACGAAAAATCGCATCTCCTGTCTTTCCTTCTCCCATATAAATTAAAACAATTGGACGTGTTTGCTTAGCTTTATTAACACGCAGTCCTATTTCGGTTGAAACATCACTCTTCACCCGAGTTATCTTTTTATCCTTTCGGTAGTTGTAAATGGTGGTGCACTTTGATTCATCACGAAATTCAACAGACAACACCTCCATAACTGTTGGTACTGGTAGTTCGCAGATTTCCATGGACTCTTCAAGTTTTTCTAGACTATCTGGAGAGAGAGAGTTTATTAACCCGGCGCTCTTGTAGGTGAGAGTGGTTAGTTCATTACTTCCAGCATCTTGAAAGGGTATTCTGGTGTGACGAAAAAGCGTTTCGTCTCCAACATCCGTCAAAACTAGTTTTTTGCACTTCGAGCCAGTTTCATTATCATCTTTTGTCAAATCAATAAAAGATCGTTTCCTCATTGATGTTCTTTTTGAAGGTAGCTTGTTAGTAGGAGATGTGAATGAAGTAAAATCTTGTTGGGATTCTGGTTCATCAACCACCAATTGACTTTCTGGCATGTCAAAGATAGGAGAAGGTGATGGGGAAAAGGTTTGCTGGGGTTCTGCTTCTTCATTCATCGGTTGACTTCCTTCGTCTTGAGTATTCATTCTAAAAAAACAAAATATTTCGTTTAATTTTTTGTAATTAATTTTAAAAGATCATAAAGATCATAAGCCTTCAGCTAGTTGTGTTAGCTAACAGAAAATAAATATTTTTACTCTTACTTTTATAAAGAAGGTGAGCTCCTAGTAGTTGCAATAGAAGGTTTAGTAGATGTTGCTTCTCCGCTAGCTGTTGTAGAACTGGATGCTTTCTGTGTGAAAACAGTGGCTCTTAAATAGGTAAAGTTGCGCTGATTAAATCCTATGAATACCAACCTTCTTTATAATATAACTATGAATCAGCATTTTGTCCACGCGAAAACCAATGCTTTCGCGGGAATAAACAATTTATTTTCACGCGAATGGAAACCGTTGCTTTCGCGGGAATAAATATTTTATTTTCACGTGAATGGAAACTGTTGCTTTCGCGGGAATAAAAAATTTAATTTCACGCGAAAACAAACCAATGTTTTTGCGGGAATAAATACTTTGTTTTCACGCGAATGGAAAACGTTGCTTTCGCGGGAATAAAAATTTGATTTTCACGCGAATACAAACCAATGCTTTTGCAGGAAAAACTAATTTATTTTCACGCGAATGAAGACCGTTGCTTTCGCGGGAATAAACAATTAATTTTCACGCGAATGGAAACCGTTGCTTTCGCGGGAATAAACATTTTATTTTCACCCAAATAGAAACCAATGTTTTCGCGGGAATGAATAATTTAATTTCACGCGAATATAAACCGTTGCTTTCGCGGGAATAAACATTTATTTTCACGCGAATACAAACCAATGCTTTCGCGGGAATAAATAATTTATTTTCACGCGAATAGAAACTGTTGCTTTCGCGGGAATAACTACCTTATTTTCACGCGAATGGAAACCGTTGCTTTCGCGGGAATAAACATTTTATTTTCACGCGAATACAAACCAATGTTTTCGCGGGAATAAATAATTTATTTTCACGCGAATAGAAACCGTTGCTTTCGCGGGAATAATTAATTTATTTTCACGCGAATGGAAACCGTTGCTTTCGCGGGAATAAGCATTTCATTTTCACGCGAATACAAACCAATGCTTTCGCGGGAATAAATAATTTATTTTCACGCGAATGGAAACCGTTGCTTTCGCGGGAATAAAAAATTATTTTCACACGAATGAAACAGGAATATTTCACGCGAATAACACTATTCTGATAGAGTTTTCGCGTGAGTGTTTTTTAATGGTTATAAGTTAAATGAGTAGGAGTGTCTTATAGTATATAAGAACAACTCTCTCTACATAGAAATCATTCTCTTCAGCAATAACCTCAGGAGCATCAACTACTACAATAACCTCAGGAGCATCAACTACTACAATAACCTCAGGAGTATCAACTACTACAGCTGATTTTCTTGGTGATAAGGTAAGAATTAATTGAAAAACTATTTTAATCGAAGCTCAAATGTAATTATTTTACAATACTGTTTAATCATCCTATACTAACACATAACTTTTTTATTTTAGTTCATTATGAGTTCAAAGCCATATACAATAACAGACTTCCTCCCAGAGATTTATCATCAGTATATCAAAGAAAATGTAGCCGTGCAGGGAAATGTGAAATATCCATTAACATTGCAAGCTGCGTTATTCTGTATAACGCAGCATTTGCTAACTTTAGCATCTTTATACGGAGAGCTACCCATACAGTACCAACCACATTCATTACACCAGAATGCTGACAATCAGGAAACATTATTAAAACTAACAATTCAAAATAATTTTGAGACAGTTTTGAAACTGTCTAAAATCGTGAATATTAACCATTTTTTAAAAAAAATTAAGAGAAAGGTATGGGATCAAGATCTCACACAAAGATTAGTTAAAGCCCAATGGAATGAAGAATTAATGCTTGAGTTTAAGCCTAATATTTTACGTTATATTCAAACAGATGAATGTTTATATGCATCTATTACTTTGTTTGAAGTTATGTTATGGCTTTTTCAAAAATATAAACTTTAATATATACATTCATACAATATTTAATTTCTATTCAATGTGCATAAATATATATATATAGCTATCGAAAAAATTATCGAAACTTAAATGCCATACATTCAAAATTTAGATGTCATATAAGCTCAAATTAAGTTCGAGTTATGTAAAAATTATCAAAACTTGAATGCCATACATTCAAAATCTATATGCCATATAAGTTCAAATCAAGTAAAAAAATAATCAAAACTCAAATGCCACTTAAATGCCACTCAAATGCCACTCAAATACCCCTCAAATAAAATACAATATAAACTCGGCGAATCCATCCAACGCCGTAACCCATTGCCTCAACTCCAAGGTCAGAACCACAAAAAAACACTTGGTAGGGAGATCTGCTCATATATTACTACTCTTGAAGATAAGAGCCAGAGTTCTATCATTTCGGGATTAAAGTTCATACTGGGTCAGTAAAGCTAACAATTAAGAACTTGTAGAATAACAACACTGTAGAACCACATTGTAATCGCTTGAGGAGTAAAGTTCTTTCTAGCTGATTAAAACCAGAGTTTAATCCCCTGAGAGTGATTTATTGACCTACCCACAATTTCTGACAAAGTTATTGTCTGATTTTAATCCTTAATTACTCCTACCAGCAAACACTCCCAAATTTTCTACTGAAATACCAGATATCACCCCTAATGATGCCGGATTGTACTCTAATATTAATCATTACAGCTTTTAATCACCTGTTTAATCCCAAATGTTCCACTTTTTTCTGTGTGTGAAGGACTATCTCTATTAGGTGCTCCGTAGCAGTACTTAAAGGCCTTGACATACTCTTCAAGTCACCAGCTGTGACATGGCCTGACATTAAGTGGTGGGTGTTCTTTCCACCCCATTGAGAATGTATAGCAGAGAGCTTCATAAGTAGTTGTGATTGATAATATATTAAAATATTGTGTTTGTAAAATAGAGGGAGCAACACCAGAAAGAGAATAAAGTAAACTTTGTATCTACCTCATACTGCACACAACACTTTACACAATGTTGGCATAAGTGTGGAGCTGTGATAGCGTAGCATTTATTTGTGTTTCATTTCTGGTGGTAAATTGTTCTAAAGAGGAGAGAGCTTAATACTGTGTCTCGTTTATTTTTGTCTACTCGTTGTTGGTGAGGTATTGAGTCGATGAAACCACATATATCTTAATTGTTGACATCAAACTCTCAGATTGTTGCTGAGCTAGTGAAAGCACAATGTAGTCTTATTCAACGCGAAACAATATACCGAATGCAAAGACTTTTCTTTGCACAATCCGCAGAGAAAAAGTGAATATGACTAAAACTTTTACTGTTTGCTAACATACAATAACAATAATATGTAACTTTATTGTAGAGCCTTCAGCACCAAAAAGTATAACATTTGGTACACCAGCTGTTGTGTCTAATAGTGGAAGGGAGAGACTGAAATATGTTGTAACTTGGCAGGTAGGTTATGTATTCATTTTGTGCATGCTGTGTATGTACTTAGTGTGGTGGACTTGTGTGCAAGTACCCCCTTTACTCCCCTTCGATTCCCCTCCTCTACCCCCCCCCCCTCTCACAACCCTATCTACTCCCTCTTTCACCCTCATAACCCTTTATCTATTCTACGTACAGTCATTGTGTGAGCTGATGCCACTCTGGTTAGCGGTGCAATGAACTGCAAGTTGGTAGTTGTCTTCCATGGTCAGACGCTACCGCCGCAGACACAGCCTGATTAAGCAGTGGCGAAATCAAAGTCTTATCTTCCCCCCCCCCTCACCCTCTCAGTCATCCCACCCAAACATTACCCTCAGAAAATTTATGAAAATTGATTAATATTCCCTAGAAGTCAATTCGGCACCTGAAAATGTTAAAAAAACATGGATCCTACTCTCATGGACGGTGGGAAGATACTGGGGTGCAGTGCTTTCTTACTTGAGGTAAATTTGCCTGATTGTATATAACTTCCATAATGGTCCTGAGCTAAGATGCGCTGACATTGTGCCATGCAGCCAATATTTTCATTCCGATGGGAGTTCAAGAGTTGGGACATTATAAGAGTACATGTAAACTGACTTTTTGAGACCTGTACGCTGGCACTGTGAGATACAACTACATACAGTATAATTGTGACCAAAGCTGCGGAAAAATAGACAAGCTGGTATGGTGGCGATTCAACACTTCATGAAAGTCGAGTCAACCAATGAGTTTACTTTCATTTCAGCTGTTCAATATCACCAACTTATAATACCATTGTTATGCAGATTGTGTTTGGCCCCTGCATGAAATAGTTGGCTTGTGTTTAGGCTTTGCACATGGTTTTGTGAAACTTTGATTGTATGAGAAAATGAAGTATTATGACATCTACACCTCATCTTGTTAGTCTGGCTGGTTATCACACTGATAATTACAAATAGTGCTTAGAGAAATCCGAATTGAATTCTGATTGCATTGTTCTCTTGTTACATCAGAATTGACACTGCATTGAATTACATATCTCTAATAGCTATGTTTGCAACTGTAGCTGCATGCAACAATAGTTTGGTTGAGGAAACTTCAATTGATTGGATAAAACTACTGATTTTGAGCTCACGAAATTCTGCCAAAATTCAAGTTTACTCCACCAAACTCCCAGTTATTTGGTCAAAACCCGAGTGGGTTCAGCCAAAATCCGTGTCACTCAATCCGCAACTAAGTCATTCAACCTGGACTAACCATCCTGAAATTTCACCAACTAACACCGGTCGTTAAAATTTGTAACAGACCAATCACACGACACCAGAAACAAAAATCAGCATTTTTTTTTATTTGTCTACAATAACAAAAACTGCAATATATGTATTCAGTAGCAGTGCTAACTCTAGACTAAATCTTACAATTTCTGATCCTACTTATAAATAAAGCATATGCAGATGATATAAACTGTTCATGTTCATCCATCATAAGCAGGTGTATTCGTAATCCATATATCTGTAACTAAAGCATTGGCTTGTCTGTATATTTTACCTTTTGTCGGTCCTTAGTGCATCTGTACTGATGGCCAATGTTTGGGTTCTTCTGCTCACAGTTTTATTGGAGAATCGCGTTCTCTCAATTGACAATGGTGTTATGGATTTAAGTGTTATCTACTGCTGCGCACACTGTAATTACACCCTGGCAACCTTGTATTAGCTGCTAGATGGCCAGAATGATCAAAATCAATCATACCGGATTGACCTACCCTGCGTATGAAGCAGTGCCGACCCTGTATAGGCAGTGCCGACCCTGTAGGAAGCTATACCAACCCGGTATGAGGCATTACCGGCCTTGCAGGGCCGGCAGGAAGTGACTCAGCTTAGACTGAGAGTGGTAAAGTAGCTTGGGAGAAGCAGAATGACATATCTGGGAGATAACCATCCGTAAACTAGACGAAAAGACAAGATCAAAGGCTGATAAAGACAAGAGACCAGGGACAAGAAGTGGCTAGAACCGTGATTGGCTATATAGCTTATAACACCACCTATCCTTACTTAGCGCCGTATTTATTTAACCATATACTAGCCACTTGATTCTTTATCTATTCACATGTGATTGTTCATTTGCTCATTGCACATTATTCTTACATGTATGTGATTGGTTATTATTAAGAATCACCTCCTGTAAATTGCCTATAAAAGGCAGAACTTGTGCCTTGACAGATCAGTTGTAATGCGGCTTTTACTACCCGTTTTATTCTGGAATTATAAATGCATAGTTACTCAACAGCATTGAGTTATGCATCTGAGCCAAGGGCTCCGTAATGGTGGTAGAGTTGGAGATACTCTTTCAATCATCTTTTGGTATCATACCGACCTGCTGATGTCACAGGTTAAACGACAACTGGTGGCAGCTTACCTGTCGGATCGCTAGCTACATTAGTTAGTGAGTTTCAGCCCCCAAAATCCATTACATTGGTGGGAGCGGTGGGATCTATTGCACACCCTACTCAGCTACCTTACCCTGGCTCTGCACTAAACCGAACCAGCATCCCGGTCCTGTATTCACAGTACAGAACGAAAAACGGACACTCTTGCGAAAGTTGTTGACTCTTTTCCGACTGCAGCAGTGCTCCCTGCCACGTGAACAACAGAGATTCTCAAATAGGCATTGATTCTTTTCCGCCTGCAACCGTTTGCCACAGCAATTGACGTTGAGTCTCAACTCTGTCTTGCGAAAATCACACTGACATTATTTTGATCATCACCAGACAATTTCTAGACAGACCGACCCTGCATACCATTAGTACCGACACTACATCAGTCAATACCGGCCCTGTATAGTACTACCTATACCGGCCCTGCACTGGTCAATACCGGCCCAGCATCAGCTACTACCGACCCTGTGTGCGCTGAGACCGGTGCAACAACCTGTTTTACAGCCCCACTTGTGAACTATCGAGTTGATTATTCCTCTAGTCGTAGCAATGGCAGCCAAGAGAGCTCGTAGTGTAGGTAGAGCCCTTGCTGTCAACCCTGAGTTAACCGTTATGGATCGTTTAACGGAAACCTTACAAGCTGTTACGCTACCAGCTAATGCTAACGCTCATCCAACTTTCAAGGCACCCAGATACGAAGTTGAAGGGGAAGTGGAGTATTTCATCGCACGCTCTATCGAGACGGCTGAGGCGAAGGAGTGGCAAGAGCAAACTGCCATGTTGCACTTGCGTGAGTCTTTGAGAGGCAGTGCACTGAAGTGTGGAAAGTCCACACACCTATAAGGGATATTCATTGTGTTGAGAGTACGCTTTGGTGTAACTCCCAGAGAAGCTATGTCGAAGTTGATTAGCCTTTGGAGGTCTCATAAGACGTCACATCAGGCGCATGCGAATAGGGTGGAGTGTCTGGTTCGTCTGGCGTATGAAGACCTCTCACCTAGAGCAGTGCAACATGTGATGCTTGACATATTCAGCTCCACTATAAGTAATGCATACCTGCAGAGGCATCTCCTGGCTATGCAGCCAGCAGACCTTGCAGGCGCGGTGAGAGCAGGCAACGAATACCTGCTGATAAAAATTGCACACAAAGAGCGCCCTACTCACGTGCGAGCAGTAGGAGATGATACAGACAAAAAGAAGGAGTACGGAGGCGTTGTTCCTCAGTTACCGTCTACTCCAGCCCCCCTCCCTAACTCTCCTGTTCAGCAAGTCAGTGTACCATCCAGCACTGGACAGGACCCTCTCCAGTTGGTAATGGAGACCTTACAAAGCCTTAACGGAGGAGGTAAAGTTGTTGAGGAGGGGCAACATCATTGGAAGCCAAGTTCACACTGCACTGTTGGGGCTGTGGTGGAGTTGGGCATGTACAGAGAGCCTGTACACAGATATCTTGGCAAGCGAAAGCTAGCCAACCACTACAGAAGGGAAACGGTTACCGGCCACAGTAAAGCAGACAGCATATAGCTGCAATAAAGCCAGCCAGCCGTATAACCCTTAAACGAGGTTAGCAGGCAAATTACACCCCTACGAGTAACCCTCCCCAAGCAAAGGCAACGGAGATTGCCAGTAGTAGTTTGAAGGGTCCATACCAAGCAGCTATTTCTTGTCTGGCAAAATGGATGGACGGACAATTTCCATCCTTGTACACACAGGATATACCACTATCTTGTTGTCACAGCATGCATACAATGCCACAATGGGTCCAAGACACCCTGCAGGACAGCGAACTATGTGGTCTGATGGCAGACAGTTCGAAGATCCGGTTCTATGGTACCGTGCAGGTATCACTACAGCTCCGTGGACTACGGAAGGATGTTAATTTTTCATTAGTGACATTCATGAGGACGCCGTTGTAGGAATGCCGTTCCTCACAGCTCACAAGTGTATGATGAGATTCATAGACTCTGCCATCATAATTGATGGCAGTAGTAATATATGAGCAGATATCCCTACCAAGTGTTTTTTTGTGGGGTTAAACCCCGGAGTTGATGCAATGGGTTACGGCGTTGACTAGAGTCGCCGAGTTAATATTGTATGGCATTTAAGAGTTGATAATTTTTTTACTTAATTGGAACTCATATGGCATCTAGATTTTGAATGTATGGCATTTAAGTTTTGGTAATTTTTTTACATAATTGGAACTCATATGGCATCTAGATTTTGAATGTATGGCATTTAAGTTTGGATAATTATTTTTACATAATTTGAACTCATATGGCATCTTGAGAGGAGATAGGAGAGAGGAGAGAGGAGATATATCTACATTGAATAAAAATGAATCAATATATGATTATATACATTTATTACATAATAAGTAGGGAAAATCTCTCCATATAATATAGCTAGAGTCAGTAAATACTAAGTAATACAAAACACTACAATTTGTAATGACAATCAATGCATAGGCTTTTCCTTTACAAGATATTTTAGTTGTCTATACATTCATGTATAAATGGATAATTATGTACATGTTTATGGGTATATTTATATCTACATTGAATAATATACATTTATTACATAATAAGTATATTGGATAATATAAAATATCTTGGAAAATCATCAAATTAGTCCTCTAGATGGTTAAAATTTACAGTATTTGGGAAATAACTACAATAGAAAACATTATATCTAGGTTTTTACATTCTTAAAAAAACTGTTTTACAGTAAATTTTGTGTAATACAAAGTACTATAACTTCATTTATTCACTTGAGACTACATCTCATCAGCATTCGAGATTGAGTCTACATATAAAAAAATAGATGCAGTTAAGTATTCATCTATTTGTATATATCTACAATTGTCAATATCTCAATGAGTGGTGTCTGCTCTATATTGCATAGGAATAAGTAATACAAAGTACTACAACTTGTAATGACAACAAATGCATCATCTTCTCCTTTACAATGACATCTTCTTTGATGTACTGATGATACATCTTAGGGAGGAAGACCTTTATTCTATGTACTTTTAATGCTGTAATGAACTAAAATAAAAAGTTACGTATTAGGATAGAATGATTAAACAGAAATGTAAAACAACTACAAACTTTTTTTATTTTTTTAACTCCTACTAAATAGTGTTTTTTATTAATTCTTACCTTATCACCAAGAAATTGAATGTTAACCGGATTTTTTTGTAGCTCGTTGTGCCTTACGTTGTTGAGTCCTTACTCTTCTAGCTTTCCTTAGAGTGGACTCTCGCTGTATAGTTTTCCTTTTTAGAGCAAGCTCTTTACGTGCATGTTTGATAGAAATAGGTGTGTTTACCTGCTCTAGTTGATGTCGTCGTTGTTGGAATAGATAATTTAACCTCTGAATGTCTGATGTAACATCATTCCCTAAGAGCTTTATTGTTAGAAAAGCTTCAGTTCGAAAACTATTTAGCTGTTCTATCAAATCTTTCTGTATGAATTTACAATTGTTTGAGAAAATTCGCACTCTCTCTTCAATTTTTTTTATTGCATATGCTTTGTAGAAGCATCAAGTCCTCTTCATTCACAGGTTTATGCTGAATTTCTGATTCTGTGTTGTTAACTATTTCCATTTTTATGACTGAATCTAGAAAAAAATACAGATAATTGATTTTTTATTTGTTTTAGTATAATAAATAATGTATGAGTAAAAAAAATGTAATTTATCGAGTTTTACCTTGTTGCTGAGAGATTTAGTCAATGTAGTAGTAGTAGAAGTAGATGTTGCTTCTCCGCTTGCTGTTGTAGAACTGGATGCTTTCTGTGTGAAAACAGTGGCTCTTAAACAGCTAAAGTTGCACTGATTAAACCCTATGAATACCATCTCGTACCAACCTTCATTATAATATATCTATGAATCAGTATTTTTTCACGCGAAGGAAAACCAATGCTTTCGCGAGAATAAAATAATTATTTTTCACGCAAATAAAGCATGAAAAACAACCTCATTTTTCACGCGAATAGCAGTGAATAAAAGTCTATTTTTTCACACAAATGCAAAAAATCGTCACATGGATCCAATATTCCCGCGAAAACCTTGTTTTTTATCCCCGTGAAAATAAACTTGTTACTCCCGCGAGAACATTGGTTTTTATTCGTTTGGAAGTTAAGTTAGCATTCTCGCGAAACATTGATTTTTACTCGCGTGGAAATAAATGTTTTATTCCCGCGAAAGCATTGGTTTTTATTCATGGGGAAATTCATTTTTTGTTCCTGCGAAAACATCGGTTTTTCCTCGCGTAAAAATAACTGTTTTATTCCCGCAAAAGCATTGGTATTTACTCGCATGAAAATAACTTTTTTATTCCCGCGAAAGCATTGGTTTTTATTCACGCGGAAATTCATTTTTTATTCCCGCGAAAACAGTGGTTTTTCGTAGCGTAAAAATAACTGTTTTATTCCCGCAAAAGCATTGGTATTTACTCGCCTGAAAATAACTTTTTTATTCCCGCGAAAGCATTGTTTTTTACTCACGCGGAAATTCACTTTTTATTCCCGCAAAAACATTGGTTTTTACTCGCGTGAAAATAACTGTGTTATTCCCGCGAAAGCATTGGTTTTTACTCGCGTGAAAATAACTTTTTTATTCCCGCGAAACCATTGGTTTCTACTCGCATGAAAAGAAATGTTTTATTCCCGCGAAAGCATTGTTTTTTACTCTCGCGGAAATAAATTTTTTATTCCCGCGAAAACATTGTTTTTTATTCGCGTGAAAATACTTTTTTATTCCCGTGAGAACATTGGTTTTTATTCGCGTGAAAAATAATTGTTTTATTCCCGCGAAAGCATTGGTTTTCCTTTGCGTGAAAAAATGCTGATTTATAGATATATTATAAAGAAGGTTGGTACGAGATGGTATTCATAGGGTTTAATCAGTGCGACTTTAGCTATTTAAGAGCCAGTGTTTTCACACAGAAAGCATCCAGTTCAACAACAGCAAGCGGAGAAGCAACATCTACTACAGCTACTAGGAGAGCATCAAGGTAAGAAGTGCTAAAATAATTATTTGTTTTTAGTTAATTAAATCATCTAGTTTTTTTGAAGCTAGTTTTTTTCAAAAAAACTCAAGCTTTAAATAAAACACTAATAATTTCAGTATATTTACATCATTAAACTAAGTTTTTTTGTTTTTGCAGGTATGATGACTTCACACTCCAAAACACTTCCTAAGCTCCGTATTGAACCAACTACAACTTCTAGCAACATCGACACTATATCCACTACAACCACCCCTTCCACCAACAACAGCATCCACATTGATGATAGGAGAGACAACCCTAACACCTTTAAGGCCACATCTTCTTCCTGCTCGAACATCAACACTCCCTCCGATATAACGATGAAACGCCATGTAGATTCAGCTGACTCTCCTTTGAGCCCCACACCGGATTCTGTATATCTACATGATAAGAGTGAAGTCAAGCGATCAGAGGATAACAAAAAACCAACAGCAACATTATCTCAAGCTTCAATTTCCTTTTTATTCAGCAATGCCAAGAATAATACCATGAACAAACTTAAAGAGTTCGAATTGATCGAGATGGCGGGAATAATGACGGGAGCTATGCAGAAAGGGTTGTTGGAAATAGGAAATTTTGTGAGTCTGGTGGATTTACCAATGCCTATGATATTGGAGGTTTTCGATGTCAATTAGGTTGAACATTATGGTATCTTGGATTATGAATACGTTTTAACAAACGGTCATCGAATTCGAGTCAAGTCGCTGATTGACAAAGAACTTATGGTAGAGCTACAGGAACTCGATCACCGCTCTTCACATACAGTAGTGTACATGGGAAAGCTAGAAGAAAATCAACCCAATCTTCGTATTGTAGGAGGCAACCAGCACCAGGGACTAGAACAACAACGAGCTATAGCCAAAAACTTGAGAAACAAATCATTGAAACAATTGAATGCATACTTTGATATCATCACTTTCGATAATATTCCTGTCAACACTCTTCTGACATTCACTAGACTCTCAGTTTGGAAAAATTTAAAGTTGAAACAGCAGAAACGAA